>MEHQ01000832.1:0-376053 GCA_008828725.1 Saccharina japonica | reverse complement strand
GAGGGGGGAGGGAGGGAGGGAGGGAGGGAGAGGAAGAGAAGTAGCGTGTTGAGGGATAAACACGATGTATGTAACATGGAGCATTCGCATTATAAAAGCGCTCCCGTGATGTCACAGCAGCGTGTCACGTAAGATGCATTTGCCTCGTTCCATTTTTCTATCTCCTAAACTTTTCAATATCATGCGACAACTTTAACCCACGCGCGTCTGCTATTATGCCCAACCGTCCAGCGCTTGTTATCATTTGTTTCAACCAAGACGAGTCTAATCGCAGCCATCAAAACAAGTACGGCGCAACAGAACGAGAAAAAAAAAAAAACTATTCGCGAGTGAAACAAACAAAAAACAAAGTCGAGTAAAACGAAAACAAAACATTTGAGTGACGCGGTTTCACCCCAGTGAAGACTATAATAACACTATTTATAATGTAATAGAACAGTGTGGTTCTTGCCTGCATGTTGCGAAGAGTCTTGACGAAGACCCCCTTGGCCTGTTCTTCCACAAACTGAGAGGCACAGGCCGACACACGAAAACGAAACAACAACAAATACATCGGACAGCGTTGGTTGTCAATGTGTTCCTGAATATGAAATATCCTGTAGCCCTGACCATTGTAGGCCACGTCCGGGGACAGGTCTCCGGCGTGGTAAACGGTACCAGAACACAAACGTATCCCTGATGGTTTTACGAGGGGCTTAATAGTTAATAGTACATATTAATAGTAATACCTAGTAATAGATAGTAATAACAACCCACGGTGGACCTAAAAAGCATGTACTGTATACTATTCCCCTATGTTCATGCACCACATATCCAGTAACCTTACTATTACTACATACTTTACTGCTGTGTGCCCTCGTAGTAAGTACGTATTAATATTAGATATAGCATACAACAGCGCAACACACAAAAACAGACAATCCCCGCAAATACATCAGCTGCTGACAATCCGTGCACAAGGTATACTTCGTATACGCCTATTTCAAAAGGTACAAGTAGTCCACTTGTAGTTCAAGCGCCGCACCATCCCATACCATACCATACCATACCATACACCCGGTCGTCCCGGTGGCCTAGTGGTGAGCTTCAAATGCTACTACTACTACTACTACTACTACTACTACTACTACTACTACTACTACTACTACTACTACTACTACTACTACTACTACTGTAGCATTGGTACCGTGGTGAGATTTGGAATTTATTTGCAAAAACAAAGGAACCAATTGCTGAGAGTGCCTTCGTAGCGTAGGTAGGCGCAATTCGATGCGAGTCGACGAGGGAAGAAAGGGCTAAACTGAAGTATTCTCGCGATAAAAATGCAAGGCACGAACCGTAGTGGGGAGGGGGGATAAGAGCCTACTATTAATAGGCGACCCCGAATCTGAGCTACTTCTAAGATGGAGAGAGAAAAGAAGGGCGACGATAAGAAAAGGGATGAAAACAAATAAATAAATAAAAATACCATGTAATATTGCGCCATGCCAAACCAAGCCAGGTCGAACAATGCAAAATAACACAAAACAGCGCACAACTCAGAGCATCACTGCAGACAGGGAACACAGATATCAGCAAACTGTGCAGTATTCGTAACACAAGAGTGAGTGCTCGCTGTCGACGTCGAAACATACCTGCGAGGATGACTCGAAGCCCGAAACGCCGAGCATGGCGCTTGAAACCCCGAATAAAATGGCCGTTATCCAGCTCCCTTGCACGATGCTACCGCCTACCATCACGTCGGGGAAATCCTGTGACGAGGAATGGGTGAACGAACGAAAAAAAAACGCCCCACTATCAGGTACCACGCGTTCTACTGTTAGTCGCATGTATGTGACGCATACGATGGTAGGGGTGCACCTGAGAATTTTCCAGGAATTTTCTGAGGCTCCTCACTTGAGGGAGATGCACACTATTGAAAAGACGCACAAAGTACAACGTATGTGACGCATACGATGGTAGGGGTGCACCTGCGATTCTTCCAGGATTTTTCTGAGGCTTCTCACTTGAGGGAGATGCACACTAAGTCTATTGAAAAGTCGCACAAACAAATGGTTTGAAGAACAAACGCGCACTTAGCCTTACAGTAGAGGCCACATAATAACAAACAGGAAACCCCAAGTCGACATTACGGCAGTATCAGCTTCAAGTTAACGTACCATCATCGTGCATACCAGTAGCATACCTGCTTCAAGTTGTCCTGGAGAATGTTAACGTTGAAGAAAGCGTAGAACGCTGAGGTAACGCACACCACCGACAGAGTCGCTACGTGCACCACGAACATCACTAACGCCACCCCGGCGGACTCAGAAATCCCTGACACGATACATTCACGCGCCAACCAGCAGCGTCACACACACGTACACACAATAGAATGGTGGCGTAAGAAAAGCGCGAGTCACACACACGAACACACACCATAATACTACCGTAGTGTAACAAACACGTGGGTGGCCAAGTGCTGTGCGCCTAGCAACATAGAAATGCATGCAACATGCACATGCATGGGAATACAACAGAGTGTGCGGCGAAGCAGCAAAGCCGGAGGGTTCAAATATCGATTTTAATCAATGTTCTAAATACATTGATATCCTCTTGAACAGCATGAGCGGTAAATTATCAACGTTGGTCCTCCCGAATCGTCACTTTTTCTCTTTGAAATTCCAACAGGGCTAATAGGGCTACCAGTAATAGCTCGCCCCGCTCCCCCCCTCCCCCACCCCCCCCCCCCCGAAGTAGCGAGAAAACGATCGCTATCTTAGAAGATAGATGGTGGCCACAGGCGGCGAAACAGGAAGGGGATAATTAGCAAAATGCTTCTACCTGGTATGTAATATGTGGAAACAACGCAACTGGCGCCGAAGTGTTGGAGGTGTCACTATCAAGAGTAGGGACGGTGCTCCGTCTCGAAAGGGGTGCGCGGTCAATGGCTAAAAGGCTAAGGCAAGTAACAAATGAGTACGCCCCCCGGCTATGGTCATACGATTACGGCCATGCATGAAAATGAAGTACACCCCCCCCTCGGCTCGGTCGACAACAGTAAAGCAAGGGTGGGCTCCATAACAAAGCACGATAGCATCGCGGGCAAGGGCAAGGACTGCTGCCGCGGCCTGGACGCAGTCATCTCCGATCCCCTTAGAAGAGGTAGCTCTTCTACTGTAGGTAATGAAGGTACTGTAGGCACTGTAGGTAGGTGCTGTCGGTACTGTAGGTAGGTGCTGTCGGTACTGTAAGCATACTGCTGTAGGTGCGAGGGCTAAGCAGCAGACACAACTAGAACGCGTAAAACAGGCCCATTTACCCTCGTTCAGGGCTACGGTACGGCTCCCTAGGGGGGTTGCTCTCTCCGTTCACAAAACGGGACGAAAGCGGCCCAATTCAAAAACGAGTCTGAAGTACCTACTGTTTGTATGCATCCCAAAAGCCCAAAAGCTTACAGCGGCGAAATAAAATAACATCACCGGTGATGCGTTCGATAGGCGTCCCTCCTGAAAACCCGCCTTCCGTTACTCGACTTCACGACCATTTACTGTGACAATACAACTATATAATATACGGCTCGTGGGAGGTTGAAAACACAAAATCGTATTCATTGGTTTTGTTAGGAGACGACATGACCTTGATTATTGATTATTGATGTGCAGTAATCACGCCTCCCCAAGGGTTAAGAATATTGACTTTTGAGGCCCATAAGCATCAATCCAAAATAGACTGTCGGCATTGCTTTGGAAGGCATGTTCCTTAGGCACGAGCGACTACGCGCACCGCCACTCGGCATCTCCAAAGGAACGCCTCGTCATATCTTCAATTCTGCGCCCCAACGCCATCGTCATCTCTGTAACACGCCTCCTCTCTATAGCACGGAACTGCAACCATTAAATATACCAGGTACTAGGCAGAAGATATTGGCGGGCAGACAGACAGGCAGGTAGGGAGACAGGTGTGTGCAGGCAGGTAGGGAGGCAGTTGTTGTATAACTCACCCATGGTCATAAGGCAGGCGAAGAAGAACAGTAGCCCAATGGTGCACGTCATCAATCCCACCCCAGGCACTAGGGTCTGCCTCCAGGAATAAATAAAATCAACGCCAGGGATAGCAGCACCACCACCAGGGGTAGTAGTAGCATCACCGGGGGGGGGCAGCAGCATCACCAGCAGTAGCACCAAGGGCGGCCACAGCAGCACCAGCAGTAGGCAAAAGCATCACGAGGGGCAACAACAGCATCACCACGCGTAGGTACAACATACCAGGTAGTCAGTAGCAGCATCACCAGCAGTAGGCAAGAACACTATAGTATCAGTAGCAACAAGAGAGAACTCTACGCAATACGCTACGGTGCGGTACAGTGCGGTAGGGGAGGTACTTTTGGGGGGAAATATGTGGGAACCCTGACGGCACGTTGTACTCGCCATGCCACCACAGTGCGGTAGGGGGAGTGCGGTACTTTTGGGCCCAAATATCCTCCGTACCGTGATTACTGAATGTTAGTGACTATTACTGATTATTAGTGATTATTAATGACTATTAGTGTACTCCTCAACTGAGGAACTACTGTAGCTACCCAATCAAAAGACATTAAGGCATGTCTTATCCCAATGGTATGTATCCGTTACAATCCTGTCGGCGACTTGGTAAAAACAACCTAGTGAATTATTGGCACCTGTAGATAGGAGACGGCCGTGGCGGCAGAGACGACTCCCGTGGCGATGTAGGAGATGATGGCTAGGCACGCCGCGAAGGAGGCCACCGGCTTCGACGTGGTGTTGATCAGCACGTTGTACGCCCCCCCATTCATCGGCAGCGCGGAGATAGCCTCCCCGTAGATAAACCTCAACACCACACCACACCACACCACACAAAAAACAAACGCCGCCAGAGATATAAAAAAAGTATTAAAAAAACACATAAAGCTGTACGCAGTCTACTGTAGTCTACTCTACAAATCGCACAAAACAGAAAAAAAACGTTGCTAGATAACGAAAGGAAATAAAGCAAAGGTAAACGTGTAGTCTATAATAGTCTACTCCACGAAAAGAAACAAAAAAAAACTCGCCAGCGAGTAGAAAAAGAAGCTAAATCTGTAGTCTACTTAGTGTATACTACCAATAGTAGACCACAACAGTAATAGATTGCTACATACCTGGCACTGTGTAGTAAGACAACAAAGTGCAACAACAAAAAACGCAAGCCAGAGAGGGAAAAAACAACTACGTACAACAAAGAAACAAAACACACAGTACAATATACTACTGTATGTGCCTATTGATATTCGAAATACCTAATTCCTGGTATCAGATGGCATTGTGCATCACGTAGCAAGCAGCAGAACGTCCACATGACACACTCGGGAGAGGCCTTCCTACACTTCCAGAAGTAAGCCAGGAGACACATGGACGCATGCAGTTTTAGTCTGCCCGACACGCCGCTCCCGAATTCGGAGTCGGGGCCTCTCGCCCAACGGTAACGCGGTCAAGTTTTAACGACAGCCGACCCCCCCCCCCCCCCTCCCTCCCCATGAGGCGGCAAGTGACTCACACGATACCTCAAAAACAAACTGTTATTGATATCAATAGGAAATACACTCATACACTGAGATATACCAGTAACAGCATAGTGGTAGTGCAGGGTTCGTCGGCATGTGCCACGCCGTGCCATGACAAGAGCGTTCTTTCCTGGCTGGTACATATGTTCCTATTATTTTCCATCCAACATTGTGCAGCATGGGGTTAAGCTCAAGCTGCAAGGTTAAGCTTAGGGTTGGAGGTCCACTAGGGGCACACGTATGTATGATGTCATCACATGATACCTGCTACATTTTTCGGAGGCCCCTTCCTCACCCAAAAAACGATTTTTACTTTTCAGCAGAATTGTACAGCAAGCCCAAAACGGCCTACGCACGAATATTTAACACGAGCAATATTGAAAAAAAAAAACGGGGTTCCGACGAGATTGAGATTGAGTATATATGATATATAT
This sequence comes from Saccharina japonica, assembly GCA_008828725.1. Taxonomy (NCBI): domain Eukaryota; class Phaeophyceae; order Laminariales; family Laminariaceae; genus Saccharina; species Saccharina japonica. The sequence continues at coordinate 370,077 of MEHQ01000832.1, read as the reverse complement.
ATGATAGTTCCCTCAGTTGAGAAGTGTGTTACCTTACTATTACGAGGGACCATAGTAAATAGGACCAAATACTGTTAGTGGTACAGCTGCCCCTGTCCCCTATCGTAGAACGCGTCATCATTCAATCATCCAATCATTCAATCATTCAACCATTCAATTATTTTATCAGTCAATCATTCAATCATACACAACAACACAAAAATGATCATCATGGTTGTGGGGCAGACTACCCCCTGTTGGGTTTATCGGGTGCACCGCATAGTACCTACCCCCCCCTTCGCAGATCACACGTAAACCTACGTTATGTATGTATGTATACCTAAACATTTCACGGCATCGAACAAATCACTATCTAGATCATCTGGATTCCAATCTGCCGTTGTGATGTGTTGTGCAGGAGCTGTAATATATACTACCGTAAGTATATGGTATATAACAGATTCTCACAAACATCCCTAGCATATATCTATAAAACCGCACCTGTATAGGTACAGAATACCAGCGACGATGAGGAGGCACACGGGGGACAGCCACCCCGCGAAGCCCGTGACGAGGCCGGTCACATACAGCACACTAAAGAGTCGCCAGGTACAGTAGATAGGCATGTAAGGCGCATTTAGTCCATCAAGCGGCGGCAATCACGGCGGCAGCAGGAGGTGGTCAGCCAAAAAAGACAAAACACGCACGCACAGGCACATTGTAGGGGTCTGACTGGTGAGTGGGGTACTCGACGTGCTTGGACGCGTGCCCGCGATAGTGACAGCACCTTTTGGCGGAATTATAGGTGACTGAGAATGGGGCTCCTCAGCTGACTAATTACCTAGTAATTACCTAGTAATACCTAGTAGTTACCTACCTGGTAGAAATTACCTAGGAATTACCTAGGAATTACCTAGTAATAACCCAAAATATCGCTGCAGTATCAGTTGTGTTCACCATTTTGTTTCTTGTGTTCCTTACAGCAGGCCATCGCACTGTTCTATGTTCATCGGGCTAAGTGTACACATTTATGAGGTGACTTACTACAGTAATAGTACTAATGACTTGGTAATAGTATGGAGTTTCTTAAGTGAGGAGCCTTATCAAATAGTTACTACTAGTACGGACAGCGAAGGAGGAAAATGGGGCAAGTCCGTACGACAACGATGGCTGGTTTTGACGAGGCAAGCACGTCGGTACACAAAAAAATACCCTTACGTGTAATAACCGTCATACTTAATATCACCGCGAGCACGTTCTGGGGACGAACTACTTGAAGTTAGAGTTGACTAAATGTTTCAGTAGTAAAAGCACGCCTTGCCAAAGACGGCACACGATATGTGTTCGCCACAAGTGTTTGCAGCGTATTGCGCAGCGCAGCTCCGAAAGTGCATCGAGTGTGGCTGAAAAACCCAACCTTGCTCAAACTATCTGAATAGACATCACGTCACGACACCAGTACTAGAGTAATAGCTAACCTGGAAAGGATGTCGTTGCCGCTGATCGCCGTCGCGTGCCACTCTCCCAGCTTTTCCGGCCTTTCGTACCGTTCCGTCCAGCGCAATAGATGACAGCATGTTACCGTACATATGACAAGAGGCGAAATAAGTCGTTTGTTAAGTTCAGCACTCATCACATCAATCCTTAAACAACAGGATAATGCATGGTCTAGACAGCAGCGAGTAGGGACTGGCGGGCAACAAAGTCAGTGCGGCAACCTTTTGAGTGCCTCATGCCGCCAGCAATTCGGGGGAACATACTGTAGTAGTCATAATCAATACAGTGATATTGTGTGTAGACATAAGAGAGATAGATGCCTTGGTTTTTGCGTCCATCGTGGGTTCTGATTATATACTACTATTAATATTACTATGGGCTCGCGTAATAGTACGTATAGGCCAGAGTAACCTTCCCGACACTTTTTCCTGCCGCTGCAAACTAAAACATACTTTATATAACTACGAAGTATGTACTGAGATGTTGCCGATAGGCAGGCAACCATATGACAGAATCGAAGTTTTCCTCTGCGAGGCAAGCCTGCACTTTGTTTTAACCTCAAACTTGAATTGCTGCTGCATTTTAATATTGCATACCAGGTACCTGGTATTGCATAGTGCATGGTATTGCATACTGGTACCAACAATTAATAATGCTTATTGCTATTGCATACCTCACCTATTGCAAACTGGTATTGCATACCAGTTACTGAATATCAGACCTGGTATCTGGCATTGCATACCGGTATTGCACACCAGGTGTTGCACAGGTCTTATCTATTGCGTGTTGCATACCTTATTTATGGCATAGCTGGCTTTGCATAGCTGGTACGATCGTATTGCATCCTGAACACCCGGTATCTGGCATTGCATACCGGTATTGCATACCAGGTATTGCACACCAGGTCTTACCTATAGCACACTACAATACGTATCCCATTCAGAGTCACGCCATCACTCGACGCTCGTTGCGCAAGCACGGGCCAACACGTGGCCAACAGGATGGCCAACTGCATGGCCAACAGGATGGCCAACAGGATAATAAAACCGGATTCTTATGACACAAAAACACGGATGCAACCAAAGGGTACGAAATAGCCACGTGAAGAATCGTGCGAGGCATCACCCGTGAGTCTTGTCGGGGGCGGCCGCGACGAGTCCCACCGGCGCCGTCATCTTAAAGTGGCTTCCCCACCCTGGAAACTCCCAAGACTCCAGCCGGACTCGGCTTGACACATGCCTGCCCAATAGCACCGCACCGCAATGCACCCCAACGCAATACAATGGACAATGCGCGGAAAAGGGAAAAAGGGGGAAACGTGAAAGGTTGAATCAAGAAAAGGGCCGAAAGAGCGATCAGCGTGCACGTGGTATTCGATGTTGGCCCAGCAAGGTCACAACTAATGCGACGTTGATACGACAACACTGCTGAATTCATCTACACCTTCACGAAGTATACATGTATCGGGTATATGTATATATATACTTCGTATATCTCTAGAGTTTTTCACCGGGGGGATAGTAGTCTCTACGAAAACATGCCATTCTGTGTTCTTGTATCCACACGAAAGCAACACGACAGTTGGTGTCGACACCACTGACCCAACATCAAGACATAAAAACATTGCGATTTTACACGGCCGCCTACAACGGTTAGAGTCGGACATCCCACCGAAAACCTGAAGCCGGAGATCGTCGCCGTCCGACCCCAAATCTCCGAAAAAAACACAAAAACAAACGTCTTCCACTAGTTGCACACAACAGTAGTTCACGACAGTTACAAACACCCGCCCAGCGTGACCTCCTAGCGAGAGCTACCCTACCTGCAGACATATGACATACCAGGTATGGCATAAGATGCACCTTTCCGCTACGGTAGGGTTGCAGCTACAGCAGTCAGTCAGTGAGTCAGTACTGGATACCCGATTTAAGAGCGCCCGAGTTAAGAGTTAAGAGCATTCGGGAGTTGAACGCGGTCATATAGGCATGTGCTGCCTACACGCAAACCTGTATATATTTTCCACCACAGACAAGAGCGTTGTGTAGTTAAGAGCGCTTGTTTTCGTTTATCGCGAGGCGCCCTTAACTCGGCGTGCCCTCTGTAATCGTTTCTGATGGTCCTCACTTAAGGAGCTTTATATCTACTACTATTAGTAGAATTAGTACTACTAATAGTAGTACAACTAGTGTACCTTACCCCAAAACGTATTTTGTTGAGATAAAATCAAAGCTCAACCCGATGAAACATCCCGTAGCCTAGGCATATCACGCAAGAACATTGTAAAACATCATTATTAATAGTACTATTCCCCTATGAATAACGATATTCCACATAGTACTATTCCCCTATGAATAACGATATTCCAAAGGAATTGGGTAGTAGTCAGGCTCAGTCGAGGAGTCCCGTCGGTCACAAAAATTGCCTCATAAGGGCAAAATGTGCTATTAATATTATAACCTATAACCTATATAACCAATGAGATATGCCCTGTCGTAGCGCGAGTCACCTTGGCAACCCCAAAATCGCGGCCGAGTCGTACGAAGCCATCCTCGACCTCGCGATGCCCCCCAGAGGAGCCTCCGTGTACTTGGCCGTCCCTCTCTGACCCGAGCGCCCAGTGAGAGTGTTACCCCTGCCTTGCCCCCAGCCCAGCAAGGTGTCATTTTCGCGGCCGCCGGAGGAGGCAGGCGAGCCCCGGGTGTTCCCCGTAGGAGGGAGAGGTTCGCGCTTGCTTGCCATGGTCAAAGGCCGACCTAGAAACAGTTTAGTGCAATTTCCGAGGACTGTGAACAACGTGTCCGGTAGGGTGTTCCAGTGTCCAGTGGTCGGCTTGTTTGTTCATTATTGCGGGCTAGTGTAGGGAGTACTTTCTTCCTACCGTAGTTGAACCAAGGTACGGGCGTAGTAGACACAACAAACCCCTAAAGCCTAACCCTCATCCCAACCTGGACCCAAAACGGGCCAGAAACAGGCAAGACACGTGGCTGCGTCGCTTTTTTTTAATATTCCGAAGTGCGGACCACGATTTGGTTCCTTACACTATTAATAGCGGTGAGTTCAATTTTCCTGGAATTTTCCTACTGGACACTCCGCTAATACTACTGGAGGCAATTCAACGCCGCGCGGTAGCGGGGTCAATGAGGTGCACCCGCGTTTTAGGGGACAACATCCACACGTTGGACAGATCATGTACAGATCATGCAGATCATCTACAGATCATCCAGATAATCTACTGTAGATCATAACCTGCCGTTATGAGACGTTGTGCAGGGCCTGCATAGTACAGATCCAACCCAGGCAACACGAGCTACTGCTGTAGATCATGCGGTGTATGGCTTCCTCCCGGCAACGTGAGTTAGATCATACAGATCATTCAGATCATACAGATCAGGGATACATCTGCCCTAAAAGATCTAGATACTTATGTACGAATGGTCTATCTGATCTGTATCATCTATCAGATCTGTCCGGGTGTGCAATTGTCTAGCAGACAGACGGCCTCAAGGTGTTTCGAGCCACCAAGTGATCCACGCTAAAACTAATCCTTTGTAGTTCGGAATGGAGACGGCGCTGTGGCCCACGGCGGCTAAGAATAACAACTGGTTCTGGGGAGTCGTCAAGGAGGCGGAGCGTTTCGTGGTGAGATGGCAACAGGGGGAGGCGGAGAGTAGCTGGGCACGTCACTCAGCTGAGGACGCCAACAGTAGCGGCAAGGGGACGAGGGTGGGGGGGGGCGTACTGATACCGTTGTCAACGAGAGTAAAGAGGAAATGGCAGATCGTGCGGCGCGGTTCCAGTTCGAGTAGTAACTTGAATTTATGCTATCCCTGCCCCGAATTCTAGTAGCAGTTGTTTTGCTTTGTCTTTTAGCCTGGAGGTGGCGCGAGACAGCAGTATTGCTTCGGACACTTAACACCGCTGCCAACGAGAGTAGGAAGGAGATGGCAGGTTGTGTAGCAAGGTTCCGGCCTTGACTACTTTGCAGATTGTGGCAAAAAATCTATGTTATTGCTGCCTTGAGATCTTCCCTGGGTCTGCTATTGCGAGGACGTCGTACAACCGGTTCGGCAGGAATTTTCCAAGAAATTTATTTGCAACGGTTTTTTCTCGGTCTGGTGACTGGTTGTAGCCGTCGATGTTGGATAAGGGCGCCAAGTGGGCCCTACCGGCGGCAAATGACATACCGTGTACCCAGGGTCAGTTTGGGGGGCTCGGGTCCGCGTGGGATCAGCTATCACGGGGGACTATAGCAAATAGGACCCAATAATATTGTTAGTAAAATGGGGAATTGTATGCCTGGTAGGTTTTTGAGCATACCGTAGGTTCCATTTACTAGTATCTAGTGTTTACTATGGTCCCCCGTAATAGGCGCGGGATCAGGGTGCCAAACACCGCCCAGAGAGACAGAACACGATTTGAGTCAGGAGAAGACTGACGGGCGTAAATAAAGAAAAACATAATTGAAGAAACAATGCCAACGAAATTAGAATCACGGTTACGCTGGAAGCCTAAACTACGGGCTATATAAGGCAGTAACTCTGTTGTTCGAATAGCCCACCCAGTTGCCAGCGGCCGTACTGGTATGATACAACGTACACCTGCCTTGGCAGCAAGATAAAAGCCCCAACAATACAGCAGTAGTTAGTAGTACACTACCGTGCAGTGTGGCCGTCGTGTCATTATTTTGCTGGTAACTTGATCATTTTTCAACTTGACAATTTCGCTTGTCGATCAACAATTATCAGCATTTGCGTGGCGACAGCTTGCGCGCGTACTCAAATGTACCAGGAAAAAAAGAAAGTAGAAAACAAAAAATACAAAAATACTACCAAGTAGGTACAAAGCAGTACGATGCACATCATAACTGAAGCACCACGTATAATACCGGTAACCCGTCTGTACAATATGACCGTTGTATTGTAACGGAACTCTGCCTGAGTGACGAATTTCGCCTTTCGATAGTTACAAAAAGTACAGCAGCAGTGGCACACCAGCAGCTGTATTGGATATTGATCAGAAACTTGCTGGCATATTAGATGTACGTTGTAAAAAGAACTTACGAATATGTACGTGAAGTTTTGAAGGCCACTGCTGGCAGCTCGTACGTATGGTCCACTCGTACGACAATCGCTACTGCTGTACTTGCAGTTTGCAGTACTGCCTGTACGTAATATTAATAAAAGTTTATTGATTGTACTTGCGTTGTGCGTTGTACTACGAATATCAACCATTGAAGAGCCACTAGAATATACTACGAAATATCTTGACCTACGAGTATCGAGTATCGGATTCCCGCATTACCGGCATATCCCGGGGAATTGCTTGCTTTACGGGTATATATTAGATACTACAGCAGTAGTAGTCCTGGTACCGCATTATTTGGTATGAATCGGTAGCTGCTTGCATTCGGTGTATATCGGAATCGGGATAGCATTCGTTACGGTATGGACCCACGGATAAGAAACAGCCCAACAAGAATGCCAGCGTCAGGATTAAGAAACCGTGCGCAGCGGCAAGTGCTACGCTCGTAAATCCTACCTATTACCTGGTACGTAATAGCCTTATTGGTCAGGGTTACTCCACATTGGTGTCAGAACAAGGCTTCAAGCCTTAGCCTTTTGCTCAGATTTCTCGTACGTATAATATAATAGATCTTTCTTTTTTTCTTCTTGACAGATCTGCGTGTGGTGCGTTGTTGCGATTTTTCCGGGCGAACCGCCAAAAACAGAAGGAAAACAAAAACTTACTCGCCATAGATAGACAGACCACTGGTACAACAGTATTCAGCCAGTTTGTTTACTTTACGTACGTACCTACAGGTAACGCTCGCGTACACAAACCTCTCGTCGCAATCCCCAGCGCCCAGCGCTCCCAAGACAACACATCTCACTTCGAGGGTCCGTCCCGGGTAAGGTCGGTGGCAGTCTGTGGTCTCTGCCTCGCAAACCGACGGAAAAGTGCACCCACACTATTAATAGCAGTTTTTCCAGAAGTGGGAAGTAACAGCAACATGCCCCGAAAGTTGCCCCGGGCGATCAAAAATCATCTCAAACCCCGTCAAAAGTTGTCCCCGGGCCTCTATGATGCTCTATGATACATGATACATGATGCATACGAGTGTTAATAAGAAGTGCAGTGGGAAGGCCCTTTTAAGGGACTCCGCGATCAGGGAAATCGGTATACAAGGGACCTCAATTTTCTGCCCACCGTATTATGCCATTACTGACTGCAAGGGGCCGGTACCAAGTCTGATAAGGGACGTTGGTATATAAGGGACCTCCAATCCCGAATGCACTACTATTACTAATAGGGTCCCTAAAAAGGGGCTATTAATACCTACTCTGTAGCATCGAGTATCATCGATAATCACCTACTGGAACAATATGATACCGGGTACGAATGCAACGCGCCAGCCTGTCTACAAGTACAACTCTAACTTTGCAAAGGTTGTCAGAGTGCCGGTCCTATGGGTTATGACCAATAGTGCCGGTCCTCCCAGTACCAGTTCGTCATTTCAGCTCCTTCCTGTACCCTTGAGACTCAAGACTGGCGAGGATTCGTGCATTTTAGCTCCTGGTACCCTTGGGACTGGCGAGGATTCAGTCATTTTAGCTTATCGTACCCTTGGGAAAAGCTACGTACAGGACTTGGGTATTTCAGCTCCTGGTACCCTCGGGACTCGGTGCTCCAAAATGACTGGTACTGGTGAGTCTTGACAAGAGTCCCTGGTCCTGGTAATCTAAAGACCTTTCAACTTTGCACAAACCACCACGACGGAAGGAAGTGGTTGACATGTGGACATGTGGACCAGGTGTGGACATGCAGTTATTGTTGCCGTTTCGTCCCGACTGGAGTCCTACATATCTACATATAGGGCGAGCATATGGGGCGGGCACTCTCAGGCAGCGTGTCAAAACCCGACACGTCTCTCGAGGATTAGGATTCGCGTTCGAGACAAGAGTACGAGTTATTGATGAGTAGCACTGCTGCAGTAGTCTAGCCCGTGCTGGCGGAACGAGTGGGCATGTGAGTACCGTTGTGTCGTGAAATTTCAAATATCAACGAGAAAGGCATGGTGATCTTGGCCGGCGAAATGTATTAGATTTATCGTCGTGCGTTCACATCACATTGTGCTCTCACATGTCGCAGCAACCCAGAACATGGAACATGGAGCAAACACCTGGCATCATTAGCATTTAGCAGCCGGTTTTCGGAGCAAAGCTTACTGCAATCGGCGAGCGATCCATCCATACTCTCCAACGCCAACCGGAGGCTCCGCACTCTTCACCTCTACGGCTGCTGTTACTGCTGCTGCTGCTGCTGCTGCGGAAGGACGTAAGGACGTGCGCACTTCGTACTGGTCGCTGCCTGCACTATATACTGTTGCTGTAGTAGTAGTTGATACTTTTGGCCGTAGAGGTACTGCTGTCAATCCTACCATTGAAGCCGCCTAAGAGGGCTGCACCACCAGTGGGTGCACACCCCACGTTACCAACATTCACCGCCAATTGTACAAGCCGCACGCAAACTCACCAGGTATGCACAGCAACGTCACGGTGTTCGTGAGCAATGGCCAAATGGTCAGCAATCTATGCAATTTCTGTCAACGTTGGTTGAACACAGGGTTTCCAAAGTTCCTGGAGGCGTTTTGGTACGGTTCGTCGCAGCTGAAGGCTCGACAATAATCCACGTTTTGAGAGCTCGCTGCAGCTGGACCTTGCTTGCCTCGGCGTACCAGGTGGGAACTGAGCGATGTTCCGTGCTAAGCATACTAATGCGCTTTGTGTCCGACTGTCAGATTGTGGTTTCGTGCTTTACCGCTTCCCATTTTGGAATTGATTCAAGGCCTGGTCTTGATAGAACTGAGAAGCCCCTGTCTAGACTCGTAACACTCTGGTCGTAAATGTAAGGTCCGTTTAGTCTTTATATTCATATATGAACGTTTCTTATATTTACATCCCCGGTGGTATATTCGTACGTAGCTTCAGGGACTCAGGGTCGAAGGCCAAAGGGATGCCTGGTACTGCGGTATCCCCGTCCATCTCCTGAGAGCCTTTCCTGACGATCTCCCGGTTGCATCGCTTGGTTACGTGGTTGTTCGAACTGCTTTACAGGAGATGTTTTGCGTGCCGATGCGCTCTCTTTTTCTTTCGTCTACACGAGGTACCAGGGACCTGGCTCGCACAACAATTACTACGTACGTAAAGCAAACGAAGCACACGTTGTGCGGCGAATGCCTACGACGGATTGTCAGCCGCCGTAAATCCGCCCTGCGAGGCAAAGTTTGAGAACCTGCCTCGCTCAAAAATGCACTTGAAAGCCAGTGGAAACCCACACAATTTGAATTTCATCACAACTTAGCGAATTTGTACACACAAGCAACTGCGCTGTCGCTACTGCTGCTGTACACACAACACCCAGCAGCAGAGGCATGCAGCGGGCATGCAGCCACACCGCTGGCGCTCATAACATCAAATTAAGCAGTTAGTTGGCAGTTGGTCGTTGTTCGAAGACGAACTCTCGCGGAACCAACGAGAACTCAGGAAGCAGCAGCCAGCAGCACAGCAAGCCTTTACCCTTCCGTCTCTTCGCTCGCAATTGACCAACGGTTTATATTATCTTCATCAATGTATAGAAAGAGAGGTTGGTTCCTCTGCTTGACTCGTACCTGGTACTTAATCAACGCTTTTCATTGTCTGCGATAGCCCAACATACATACCATTGTTGCCTGCCGTACGATACATATACCCTGCTCGCGCTTGGCACTCGTCCCACCCGGACCTGAGTCCTCCAAACTTAGGGCTCAGGTTCGGGTGGGACCAGGGTGTCAAGCGTGAGCATCGTGTTATCGTGGGTCAGTGTACTTCGCCGGCTGGATAATCGGTACTGCTGCTGTACAAGTGCCTCTCTTTCTATACGTACAATACATTGTTGCAGATAATGAAAAGGGTGCCTCTCTTTCTATACATTGATGAAGACAATATAAACCGTTGGTCAAGTGCGAGCAAAGAGACGGTGCTGTGCTGCTGGCTGCTGCTTCCGAGTGTCTCGTTGGTTCCGCTAGACCTGAGTCCTCCAAACTTAGGGCTCAGGTTCGGACCAGGGTGTCAAGCGCGAGCATCGTGTTATCGTGAGTCAGCGTACTTCGCCGGCTGGATAATCGGTACTACTGCTGTACAAGTGCCTCTCTTTCTATACGTACAATACATAGATGCAGATAATGAAAGGCGTGTCTCTCTTTCTATACATCGATGAAGATAATATAAACCGTTGGTCAAGTGTGAGCAAAGAGACGGAAGGGTGAAGGCTTGCTGTGCTGCTGGCTGCTGCTTCCGAGTGTCTCGTTGGTTCCGCGAGACCTGAGTCCTTCAAACTTAGGGCTCAGGTTCGGACCAGGGTGTCAAGCGCGAGCATCGTGTTATCGTGAGTCAGCGTACTTCGCCGGCTGGATAATCGGTACTACTGCTGTACAAGTGCCTCTCTTTCTATACGTACAATACATAGATGCAGATAATGAAAGCGTGTCTCTCTTTCTATACATCGATGAAGATAATATAAACCGTTGGTCAAGTGTGAGCAAAGAGACGGAAGGGTGAAGGCTTGCTGTGCTGCTGGCTGCTGCTTCCGAGTGTCTCGTTGGTTCCGCGAGAGTTCGGCTTCGAACAACGCCCAACTGCCAACAACCTGCTTAATTTGATGCTAGTTTTTATGAGCGCCAGCGGTGTGGCTGCGTGCCAGCTGTAGCCTCTGCTGCTGGGTGTTGTGTGTACAGCAGCAGCAGTAGCGACAGCGCAGTTGCTCGTGTGTGCAAATTCGCTAGAAGTTGTGATGAAATTCAAATTGTGTGGGTTTCCACTGGCTTTCAAGTGCATTTTTGAGCGAGGCAGGTTCTCAAACTTTGCCTCGCAGGGCGGATTTACGGCGGCTGACGGATTGTAGGATGATCGATGATCAATGTACGAGTACGGTATATACATGCCTGTGGCATATGGTCTGTGGTTTGTGGTACATCACACAGACTCGCCGATGTTATCGGTTGGATCATACCTGTTGCTGCTTCGCTGCTTCCCGGTGCGCTCGTACCCACAGCAGTACAACTGCAATACTCGCAATCGATCAGGTTTTACTGCTACTCGTACGAGCTCACTCTGTGTGGTCATTGCCAGCCTCCCGCTGCGGTGCGGTGGTGTTGGTGTTGGTGTTGGTGTTGAAGAGCTGCCGCTCCACACGAAAGAGCTTTACGATGCTCTCACGTACGGGTATGCTACGCGAAATACTTTTCGAAACTTGTGATATTGCGGTGCGTAGGTCCCGTCGGCAACAGCAGTGCCACTTTTAGGCACGCGTGGTGCTCTGTCTGCGCTGTCGGCGTATACTGCTTAACCGCTTCCTATACCGGGGTTATCATCTGCATGGCAAGGCAACTTTGGTATATACGACTGAGTACTGAGAACGTAAAAACTTGACAAAAAAAACAGTCAAGATCAAGAGCCAAGAGTGTCGAGCAAGCTTGAGCTTTCCTTACGAGATGACCCAGTGTCGCTGCTGTTGTTGCAGTCGCGCTGCAGCTGTTGGCAACTCGCCACCAACACTCCACGCTTCTTTCTTCAGATCCCCTTCACTAAACAAGAGAAATGCCGTAATCGTATAAATACGAGGTACGAGGTACATAGACAGCCCCCCCACAGAAACGATGATGCTGCTGTCGTCGTGAATCACGCGAGATTACCTGCCTGACCAGTGTGCCCCCACTCATAGTTTACATAGTTTCTTTCTGCCAGCTCAACAACAAAGAAGGACATGCTCGTCACAACCCCACCCGCCGTGGTAGCCTAACCCTAACCCCCCCCGCGTATAACCCCCGACATTTAACAGCACCAGAGCAGACTAGGAACCACGGTAATCGCTCGCACGAACAGCGTCCGGAGCCGGCAGCTTCAGCATGGCCACGCCAGGCGCAGACGAGGCTAGCGCCAAGCGAAAGGCTCAACAGGAGCAGGAGTCAGAATCCTCATCGGACGACGAAGCGGGCCCTCAGCCTGCAGCGCCGGGACAACTCGGCGAGGACTCAGACACGGATGGAGAGGCGGGACCGGCGCCTGCGCCGGTGAAGAAAGTGAAGAAAAGGAAGCTGGCACACGAGAAGGTGATCGACACGACGACCACTGCACTATTTATGACCCCCCCGGCGACACTATGTAGTATGATACTGTGAGGGCTGGTAGGGCTGTGGATTGGCTGACTAGAAGTCGCCGACTAGTTGTTTAGTTGGCGGCGTATTTACAGTTAGTTGCGTGTGCGGTTATTTTGCGGAGTTAATGTGTGCCTCTGTGTCTGTGGGTCTGACTGGCACGTTTGTGTTTGTGTTTGTGTGTGCGTTTTTTTAAGAATGATGTCAGTTACTTGGCGGAAGCCGTTACCCAACTAGTAACTACGTAGCCGTGAAGGCATTAGTAAAAGCCAAATCGAAGCTCTATCTATTGGCTATTTGCTTTTGGGGGGCGCAAGTATGCGTATATTGCGCCCTAAACATGATAAACAAGTTCTATCGTGCGATCGTAGTGTGACCGTGCAGGTCCATGAGGCGCTCGTGTCGCGCAATTCCTTTGCGTTGGAGATGGGGTACTTTGCTTCCCTGCACCGTCTGGCGTGCTATTTTGGCACCTGATACCGTATACATATACTGTACACGATGTGCGTCCACCTGCGGCATTCCGATACACGATTTTTGTCTGCTGAGCAAGAGGGTGTTTAGCCTACGGTGGAGCCCACCAAAAATGAATTATATCATAACACTCGACAACGTCGAATTGCTGTCGACCCCAGGCGTATCTGGAGGCTCTGCCGGGGGCGCCCATGTACGAACGTAGCTACATGCATCGAGATGTGGTGACCCATGCGGTCATGACACCGTGCGGTACGGACTTCCTTGTGACGGCTAGCACTGACGGGCACATCAAGTTCTGGAAGAAGATGCCGGAAGGGGTGGAGTTTGTGAAGCACTACCATTCGCACCTCGAGCCCATCCACGACCTAGCGGTGAGTTGAGGGTCCATACTGCAGCGCATCTCGATTACCGCTCGCAATTACTTGACTAACGGTATGGTAGTGCTACGCTGAGGGGTGGCAATGACGCAGGAAGCGCGCGGACGCCGTACCTCTGGGGTGACGGTTTAGCTCGAGGTGTCCCCCCTTGCCACACTTTGCCAAGACCAGGCCGGGAAGAACGCACCGAGACGGTTTGCTTATTTCAAGGGCAGGCGGTCACGCACGAGCTGTGTGGGTAGATAAAAGTACACGCACCAAGCGATCTTTCTGGTGGTAGAGTTGGACGTTGTGTCAATAGTGCACTAAGCTAACCCTAGGTGGTACACAAGTTTTGCGCGGAAACTCAAGATCGATAGAATGATGCATCACGTCGACGCCGTGCTCGTCAAGTTTTTTTTTCCGTTTGCCGGCAGTCTGTTTTGAGAGCGTAGTTCTAAGTGCCTTCTCGTCAACGGCTGCACAGCACCACAGGTAATACATGTTTACTCGTAGTAATCCGCTAGCGGGAAACTTTACCCGATGATCGTGCCCGCCGCCACCGATGCGGCAGATAAACTTGCACCGGTTTGCCTATAATCTTGCAAGCGATTTTCATAAATCAGCTTATTAAACGTCTCTCCACTCCGACCTCTGGCTTGGCGGCTGACGGTTCCATGGCGCAGGTGTCTCGGGACGGGCAGCGCCTGTGCACCACTTCTGCGGACAAGAGCATCAAGTTCTACGACGTCGTATCGTTCGACATGAGCCACATGATAGCGCTCAAGTACACACCCACCCGAGCCACTTGGATACACGAGCGAGGAAGGAAGGCGAGCCAATCCCTGCCGTGTACAGTACATTGTGTTGGGGTTTGCAGTTTGCATGTTTAATGTTGGCGGGGGCTTAATTTTGTTGTGCTGCGGCAACCTTCAAACCTCTAGGCGACATTCCAGCGCAACTCACGCCGCACATCGATGTGAGCACTGTTGTTGTGCGCGTTGCACCGAGGCATCGCGACAGTCCATGGGCAGGCAACCCCGTCCTCTCAGACCGCCCGGGAACCGCACCAGTGTCTCCCGTGTGTGTTTATAGCCTTGGCGTGCACGCGCGCGGTCCTTGCCTCGGTGCAACGAACCGGTCAGTAGGGGTCACCGATAATATGCCAGCCGATGACGCATTTTCATGCCAGCCTAATGACCGGTCGTATATTGATGTCCTGTGCCCCCCTGCGGTGTTAAAAGGTTGGTCTAGTTTTACCTCCAGCGGTGTTGGTTTCGTGCTGTTGCGGTCGAGCTCGGCTGCTACGACATACCGGTAGTCCATTTCTTACCGTACCTGCGACGTTTTCGGCACTCTTTACAATAGACAGTAGCACACTCTGTGCATGGGTATCTTCCTACAGTATGCTCCCCGCCGCACCGCCACCTAACGTGCAGTAGGCTTCCTCGCCGTAATTTCCGGGGGTGTGGGTGTGACCTTTGCTGTGCTACCCTCTTGTGTAAATCCTTGCGTGGTTCATCGATGCATCGCTCACAACAGGGGCGAGTGGCGGTAGCGGATGCGGATTCTCCGGCGGTGCGCGTGTATGTGTGCGACGGAAGCTCCGAGGCAGTGGGCCAGTTTGACGGCCACAGCTCCCCGGTGTTGACCTTGGCGTACAACGAACCGGCGAAGACCGTTGTGTCAGCGGACAGGTGCGTGCGACCACGGTTCAGAATATGACCGTTGGGCCGCTTGGAGCGTCGTTGTGTTGTAGTGTCATCGTGTCAGACGTTGCTACGAGTATAATACCTCGCTCTTTCGAGGCTACACATCCTCAGGTTTCTGTGGAGCTGCTATACTTGGTAATCTGGTGTATTTTTTTACTGCAGGTATCGTAGCTGTGCCGTAGGAATATTTCGCTTGTACGAAATATGTTCGTGTCCAGTACTATATAAAGCAAACAAAGGTCTAAAAAACTACCTGGCGTGTTTCTATCCACCACCTTCCGTAGTAGTATCCTCGTCTTGCGTGTGTTTATAATATGTTTTTGTTTTCGTGTCGTACATAGTGTCACCGTATTTGTTTTAGGGCAGCGGCCAAAGACAGGTATACCTGGTCCGTTTGCGGCCAAAAATAGGTACATACTTAAAATCAAGTGAAACACGCACTCCACGTGCCCTGCCATTGGTTCAAAACTCGTTGTACCTGTTTTTGCCTCTTTAAAACCCAGGTATACCTGATTTTGTCTACTCTGCTTGACTTTCACCTTTTTTTTTGTCGTTTTTAAGCCAATCAGAGGCCCTTCATAGTTCCACCCTATGCCCCCTATATAAATGCCGACGCACGCGGAGACCCCCTTCTCCCTTCGCACCTCGCACCACACGCCACTCGAGCGACACACATATCTGCCTGCACACCTCCGCCGAAATAATACGAGATAGAAGGCTCCCCTCGGGATTGTGGTTGACTTGGAATACCAGGGGTGTCGCAAGCTGAGAAGGGAGAATACAGCAGCAGGCGTTCGTTCCTCGTACTATTAATAACAGCTACTCGTGTACGTAGCCACCGGGCGAGCACGAAGAACATGAAAAAACTTTACTTTGCGTTGCAAGGAACGGCAGGTTCGTGGGGTGCGTTTTAAACTTGATTTTAGTATGTACCTGTTTTTGGCCGCTGCCCTTTTTTTTTACCTTGCGCGCTTCTTCCTTGACAACTTCCAGGCGTGGCGATATTGCTTCGTTCTCCTCCGGCAATGATGACCTTGTCGCACCGCTATGACCACCTGCGGGGAGCCCAGACTAAGCTCTACCTGTGTAACCCTAACCCAAACTAAGGCCCTACCGTACGAGGGTCTACGGTCCTACGACTACGGCCATGCATGACATGAGTGCACCCCTCGTGTGCGCCCAGCCTCCCTTCCCCCTCCCACCTTCACTGGAAACTTGAAATTGAAGCGGGCTTTGATATTTCACGGTAGGCACATGTTACCCGGTAGGCAGGAGTTGCCGCGTGCCGGATCATATACATACACGACTTGCGTTTCGAAAACCGAATAGTTTCACCACTACGCTTCTTGCCTGATTTTTTTTTCCCGGCCGCTTTCATTTTTTTGTCTCGCAGGAATGGTGTGTTGGAGTACTGGGGCGCGGAGGAGTACGGCCGCCCGCCGGCAGGATCGGTGAGCTTCAAGTTCAAGATGGACACGGACCTCTACGACCTTGCCAAGGCTAAGACGCGGCCTTGCAGCATCTCCTTCAGCCCTGACGGAAAAAACATGGCGGTGACTGCCAGGGATAAGCAGGTGTGGACACGGCGAGGGGTAATGATGGTCGCACCTCTGTTTTTCTGAGCGTGGTCACTTGATTATAGTATAGAATAGGATCACCCGAAAACTGTTTTTTGAGAAAAAATGAAGGCTTTAGCGCGATGAACAATCCTGTATCCTAGGTTTGATACCCTACGAATAATACAGTAAACCGCGATAATAGTAATGCTGTTCCAACCATACTATTAATAGGTAGTTTCTCAGTCGAGGAGCACACTAATAGTCAGTAATATCACTGAAAGTCGTTTTTTTTTCTTTTTTTTTTCCATCCCATTTATTATTTTCGCCCTTCCTTTCTCTCTCCTTCCTGGTCGTAACTCAGATCCGGGGTCACAAAATAGGCTCCTCTTCCTCCTCCCCCACTACGGTTCTTGCCTTGCAGTTTTATCGCGAGAAGACTTTAGCCCTTTCTTCCCTCGTCGACTCTCATCGAATTGTGCCTACCCGCGCTACTATTAATAGGCGCTCTCAGCAGTTGATTCCGTTTTTTATTTATTTTCGCAAAAACCTGATCCTCATATGTTCGATACGTGCACTGCTCCTTGGCTCTTGACGCTCTTGACACATTATGCCGCTGCTTGCTCCAGGTGCGAGCATTTTATTTCCGATCAGGGAAGCTTCGGCGCAAGTACGACGAAAGCAGGAGGGCGATGGAGGACATGATCGCACAAGGGCAGCTCAAGATGGACGCCATGGATCTCGGCAAGAAGTCTGCCGTCGAGAAGGAGTTGGAGGTGAAGCACTACCTGGTAGACTATCAATATGCCAATAGCGGTTCAAGCCCTCTGGGGCTTGATTAACTTGATTATAGTATACATTTTGCGGCCTGGTTAAAATGATCGTTGCAGCCCGTACGCGTACCTCCTCACGAACACATGTGCTGCAGTTGCATACCAGACACCTGGTATTACAGAGCTTGAAAATGTAAACACATTCCCGATGCCGTATTTGTGGGACACTCTTTGGCCTAGTAGCGTGGTCCTCTTGTGTGTTTATGCCTGCGCCGACCAGCGCTGGAGACTCCCGTCCTATGCCCCCAGGCCCACTTACGTATTTTTTTCATAGTGCTCTTACGCCGTGCTTCGTCACGACCCTCACTGAGGTATGTCTCGGTAACGTGTGGCTTATTTCAGACCCCGAATGTGTCGGACAGAGTACTGCGCCCCCAAGCCTATCTGTGGAATGTTGATGGTGTCTACGCCTTGGTTTGTTACGACTCTCGCTGATGTATGCCGTATGCCTCGCTGACGCACGGCTCAATCAGGCTTCGGACGCGCTGGACAGACAAAACGCGGTTTTCGACGAGAGTGGGCATTTCCTGATCTACTGCACCATGCTGGGGGTGAAGGTGGTGAACCTCGTCACCAACAAGGTCTCGAGGCTGCTCGGGAGGCACGAGAACGTGCGGTTCCTGCAGGCGACGCTGTTCCAGGCAAGGAGGGCCAGTCCACAACAGGGGTTTGCGTTTTTTTTTTCCTCCATCCCATTTATTATTTTCGCCCTTCCTTTCGCTCTCCTCCCTAGTCGTGACTCAGATCTGGGGTCACAAAGTAGGCTCCTCTCCCTCCTCCCCCACTACGGTTCTTGCCTTGCATTTTTATCGTGAGCAAGACTGCAGCCTTTTCTTCCCTCGTCGACTCGCATCGAAGTAGGCTCTGAACCGATAAGCGAATTACCTAATGTCGTGATGGTGTGTTGACCTACTTGTAGTGCTGGCGTGTTAACCTACTTGCAGTGATAGTGTATTGACCTATTCCAGTAGTGACAGTGTGTTGACCTACTATAATGATGGTGTGCTGACTTGGGGGTGGTTTTGTGGTCCTGGTAATGGCGTGTTTTACCGGGTGATGGTGCGTTGACTTGGTGATGTGGTGATGCTGGTGTTTTCCTTCCCCTCGGGTGCCGTTAACAGTAATGCTGCAGTAGTAATTGTTGTTCTCCCAATACTGTAATTGTTTTTTGACGTTGTGATGGCGTTTTAACCCATGTGCGCAGGGGACGGCTAAGATCGACACCCAGATGCTGATGGCGCGAGAAACGAAGTCCCGAACGGCGGAAGAGATCGGCAAGACCAAGATTCCCGACCCCGTCGTTGTCTGCACCGCCTTCGACAAGAACCGGTCAGCACTATTCACATTCATATTCATTTTCATATTCATACTTGAGTTGTCAAACTGCTTGTTTTGTGCTACTTGTGATGTCGTACTATTCGTGTTTTCGTTACTTTTTATAGAAATTTAAAAACGTCAGCTGTGAGATCGAGGATTTTGTCGAAATTCAGCCATGGAAGCCGTGTGTGGTGTTGTCGTTGTCGTAGTGTTTGTGTTTTACTCTTTGTGCTTTCGTATGTGTATGCTTGCGTTTTTGTACAAATTGTGCTGTCGTACTACAGCAGTCTACAGCAATAGGGTGTGCCTAGCTGCCTTTGCGCGCCGGATGTCGGCGCGAGTTGCGCTTCCGTGAGTGGGTCTTGTTGAGCTCGAACCACAGTTGTGAGAGTCATGAGCCTTTTGTTTTGCTACGACTATATTCATGCACTAAACCTGGTAGTTACTCATAGTAATAGTAGAGTTTGAATGCTGCCATGCTGCAGCAGCACCGCCCTCGTAGTACGACTAGGCCGCGATGGTGGTGTGGAGTTATTTCACGAGAGAAAGCACGCTGATGTGTTTGGATGTGTTTGGCCCCCTTGCCCTCCCTGGGGTCCGAATTGCTACGGCAGGGTCTTGCATCGTAGTTGCTTGGGACCGGTTCGTTCACTTGCTTTGTTCTCCTTGTCCTCCTCTACCTCCTCCTGCTGCTGCTGTGTGGGTAAACTTCGATTTTGCTGTGATATGTATGTTTGTTTTTTTGTTGGAAAGGTTCTACATGTTCAGCAAGAGGGACCCGGCTGAAGAAGACGAGGGCGAGAATGGTCGTGACGTGTTCAACGAGAAGCCGTCGGCGGAAGAGGTACGCCAGAGAAGAAAATTGATATTACAGTAATCACGTCTGCGCGTGACGGTTCCGCCAGCATGAACTGCACTTGGTCTGTCTTGATCTGTCTTGGTGTGGCTAGCGACCACCGTGTCTGTGCCGCGCTTTCGATATGGCTTCGTCTGTGGATACCAGGTCCCCTTCCCCTAGATAGTACCGCCTCATTACACACAATTTCAAGGTCACCAGAGGTCCCTCACTCCGTTCCGTGTAGACCCGAGACACCCACCCACCCACCTCGGTGTGTCCTCCACACCAAACCCACACTAGAGAGGACCTGCCAGGGGCTCCGCCCCACATCTATCCCATATTAATCTGATCGCCGAGCAGATGTAATAACCTTCCTGATGATTGATGGTATGGTATGTTTTTGTACCTCGTCTCGTACCCGTGACTGTCGGTGCGCTGTGAACTCATGTTAATACGCGTACTGCGCTCATAAATACGATCGCGTTACTTCCACTACCCTGCTACACACGCCGCAGCCAACCGGTAGAATGTAGAATGCCCTTTCTGTGTTAGCTTACACGTTGTCCCTTGATCATAATTTGGCCACCAAGTCATCCACGTTTCTCCCCGTGCTCATAAGGCCGCCGCCAACCCCCCCCCCCGCCCCTATCTCGAAAGGGATGCGTGGTCAATGGTCAAATGAATAAGGCAAGCGACAAATTAATACGCCCCCCTGCACCGTCCCGACATTGCCAGGTTGCCAGGGTTCTATGGTCATACCACTACGGCTATGCATGACATGAGTACACCCCCCGCCCCCCTACTATTCCACCCTCGTGTGTTTGTTTTTTCTGTACGTACACACTCTGTATATGATGCTCTGCCCTTTGATGCAGATGCACGTGGTGGCGGAGACGAGAACGGTGGTAGGGAGGGAGGCGGTCGTGCGCACCTCCATGGGGGACATCCGGGCCAGGCTCTTCCCAGACGAGTGTCCGAAGGTGCGCACGTGTCCGATGCCATGCTTGACCTTTTTAGCACCCACGTTCTTGGCGACAAACTACTTGGATTTAATGTTGATTTTTTATATAAGTTAACAGGTCGGACAGACCAC
The DNA here is from genome assembly GCA_008828725.1 of Saccharina japonica. Classification (NCBI taxonomy): domain Eukaryota; class Phaeophyceae; order Laminariales; family Laminariaceae; genus Saccharina; species Saccharina japonica. Next base: position 349,228 of record MEHQ01000832.1, on the reverse strand, counting down.
GATCTAGATCATCTACTGATAATCTAGATCCTAACGTGCCGTTATTCCATGTTGTGGAAGATCTGTGCAAAAACACACCCACACCAGGAAATATGTTGTAGATCATGCAGAGTACACGGCTTCCATCCGGCAACATGAGCCAGATCATACAGATCAAACAGGTCTGGAATATGTCTTCCCTGAAAGAGCTAAGTTATCAAGTGGACATCGATGATCTGTCCGCTGTGCGTATAACATATATAAGTTAGAAAGACACCTCAGCTGCGAGTATTGAATTTTTCGTCGAAACTCACATTTGCAAGCCTCGTGTGTGATATTTCTTTCGCGGTTTTTGCAGCAGTAGAAGGGTTGGCCTTGCTTTTTTATTGTGAGCGAAGATATTGCGGGGCTTGATTGTGTGTCATTGTCGACGTCCTTGCCGCTTGAGGCCTCGAACCACGCAAGATAATGGAGGAGGGAGACTCTTTCTGTTACTGCGGGCGTCCGGGCTCTGCAGTCCCAGGAGGGGTCTGCTTTACTCTTTCAGAGCTGATTATCTACGTTTCGAGGACAAGTACTTGGAAATTTTGGGAGTGGGGTATTTTTTTCACTAAAAAAAGGGGAAAAGGGTCAACGTGGCTTCGGAGCGAACACGTTACGGGCTTGGTATGGTGATCAATGTTGCCGCATAATGTCTTGAGCTATGCGAGGCAGACATGTTGTTCATTGGAAACCCGGGAAACATTAAGTACCCCCTCTACTCGTACATAGGCGTGACTCACCTCATATCTTGTACCGGTCCACGTTGTAGCATATCTTAAAACGTTCACCTCATATCTTGTAACTGTTTGGGGTAATTAATCAACGGGTCGATACAAATCCGGTGCAAGAGCAATGCCATGTAATTGAATTCTCTAGATATGGCGGTGGCCAGGGTCGACCGCGCTCTGAAGGAGTGGGCATGCCTAATACAGCGTGTGACAATGCTCAACTGCTGTGCACACGATGGGCTGTATGCCTTACGTAGCGCGTTATGAAGAAGCTGCACGTCGACCCGCACCTGACGCCCGTCCGGCGTCGCCCGTGTTTTTCCCCGTGACGTCCTCGCTATGGTTGGTACACAGACGATCGAGAACTTCTGCACTCACGCGCGAAACGGCTACTACGACGGGGTCATCTTCCACCGCGTCATCAAAGGCTTCATGGTGCAAACGGTGCGTTTACAATTATGTGAGATTTTGATTCCCTGCTCCGCTCCCCCATTCCCCGCCAAGGAACTCAGCTAGTATCAAAAACACATGTTTTTCATCTGCCATGTTCCCCATGCTGTTGTGACGTTTGCTTCCCAAAGAGAGTGGTGAGACACACTGTTGAAAGGTAAGCCGCCTCCTTCCAAAGCTTCAGGGTATACCAGGTATACTTGTTCGATACTACTGTAGGTGTAGCTATTGCTATGATCTGGCCCCGTTAGAGACACCTCCGGAAATATCTCCGAATTTTATTCCACGGGAACCTTCGGTTGGTCGCGGTTCGTCGCCGTTGTCGCGTCCCCCTGCCGCTGTTTTCCGGCATTCTAGACCCAACATGTGTTGTTTTTTCGTGCCGCGAAATAAAACTCGTTTGTTATTTAACATCCCACTTGTGTCGATTGTTCCAGGGAGACCCTCTCGGCGACGGCACGGGCGGCGAGTCTATCTGGGGTGGAGAGTTTGAAGACGAGTTCCACCGAAACCTGCGCCACGACAGGCCCTTCACGCTCTCCATGGCCAACGGAGGTAACTTCAATCTGTATAATGTGTTATTCTTGTGCTTGTCCAGACCTAAGGTAGCATGATCCTTGCGGCTGTCGCAGGAGGTTGAATCCAAGCCTTCGTTTCCCGAGCGCATTGTTTATATCTTTTTTTATTCTTGGATTGTGAATTGACAACTGGCACAATGCTGTTGGTACAGTATCGTACCTCCCCAACTTCAGTTTCAGTATTAAATAGGACAACCGAGTTGATTCTTGCGTCGTTGAACCGCTCGAATTTGTTTTTGTTTTCTTCGATTTTACACAATTCGCCTTTCGTTGAGACCCAGCTCATAGAAGAGTGCTTTGGATTTGTTCGCGTTTTCCCAACTGCTTGTCGGGTTCTAGCTCGCTCCAATGAAACCCACCGCTCACTCCATTCATGGTAACGTCTTTACAACTAGTGTCAAACAACATGCGCCGACGTTGGAGCGCACTGCTGGCATCGTTCCCACACCATCGTTTTGCCCTCATCAAGACAGGCCCTACAATATCTGCATAGGTAGCATTAGTCTTGCCACCAAAAACTGCGGGATACCCTCCTTCTACCCCCCCGCGTTTGGTCGCCATGTCATTTATTTACATTCGTCGCCCTTGCCTCCGCCGTGGAACGTTTGGTGTTTTGGTCTGATGTACTCTAGGTCCGGGAACGAACGGGTCCCAGTTCTTCATCACCACGGTACCCACCCCCTGGCTGGACAACAAGCACACGGTATTCGGCCGCGTCACAAGCGGGATGGATGTCGTTCAGGTGAGTTAGAGCAGGTTAGAGGGTGCTTTCGGTGGCTTGCCTGCACAAGGGCACAAGGGGTACGAGACGCTGTTGTTGTTACGTGCAAATGCTATAGTTTCTAATTTTGACGACGTCGAAATATAGAAACCCCTTCAAGATCACCGACGCATAAAATCTACGAAAAAAACGCGGTATACTGTCCGAAAAGTAAGAATTGAGGACTGGTGCAAACTGATGACACTATCGTTAGAACACCACCTCCATTTTTGTACAGTATAGGCCCTCGAAAACGAAAAAATATTGAGAACATAAGGCTCACTTTTTAGGGGGCGCTATTGTATTGAACTAACAAATGGTGCTTAGCGGCGAGCGCTACACTAACACCTAAATATCAACCTGTCTCAAAGTTGTCGAAACTTAATGTCACAAAATAAGGTTCTAAGGCTTGCTCAGGTTACTTATTTTTTTGTTGGCGGGCCCATACTGTAGTGTCGTGGTAAGGAATAGGACGGTCGTCGCTCTGTATACACCGTTCTGGGACCTCAGGCAGCTTGAGAGGGAAGACGTGACGAGGAAAAGACGATTATTACTGAATACCCTGGTAGGCCATTGCTTGGTTGGGGGATGACGAAGTTAGTGTCTGAACTACAAAACCAGGAGTCATACGACACGGGGCGCAGCATGACACATATAATTATAGAGTGATAGAATGATAGGATGATGCCACCATTAATAGTGCCTCTGTACGCTAACACTCGTAATAGACTGTTGATAGAACCAAACTTATCGTTTTTCGGTCGCTATCTCTGGGCTACAGTATTACGGGAGAACCCAGTCATCAGAACCAAATGTAGTGGTGTAAAAACAGAGGGGGATATCGGGAACATGGTTTTTGAGTCCAAAGTGGGTTCTGATTACTATGTACGAAGTATTAGTATGTATTACTATTAAGCTATTAAGGCCCCCGGTGACGGTGGCGCGAAACGGCGGGGGAGCTGGTTGGATGAGCCGGGTGGTTGAGCCGGGTGGTGAGCCAGGGAGTTGCTCGGTGGGTCGCTTTTTCTGCTATTGCTTCGCTTGTGTTTTGAATGTGTCTGTGTTTTCTGCCCCTTGGTGCTGGCTCGTCATTCGTTTGTCAGGCGATCGAAGCGGCAAAGGTGGACAAGACGGACAAGCCGTTCAGCGAGATGAAGATCATCAGCATTGACATTTCTTAGGGTGTCCTGCTGTGCTGCTGCTGCTGTGGTGATGGCGTGGCGTTGCAGTGGTGTTGTTGTGGTGGTGGTAGTGGCATTGCCGTCGTGGACGATAATAACGTGTCACCGATACGATCGTCGTGGGACGTGTTTGCGTGCTGTTGCTGCTGCTGCTTCCCAGGATAAGATAGCCACTACGAGTTGGTCTTGTCCTGCACTTTGAACAACAGCAACGAATCGTGATGGTGAAGGTGTTTCGGACGCATTTAAAAATAAGAGTGTCGGCAGTGCAGGTTGAGTGTCTTCATTCATTCGTGTATGAATGCATGCCAGCGAAAAACGACGTACCAGGCACCTGGTATGAATTACCAGCCAGTAATGTATTTGGACAACGTTGGCAGGGGGGCAGATCAGGCCCGGGTCCTGTCGATAATCAACGAGAACGACGGCTCATATAATCTTGCTCGCGACTAAGGTGTGCAATCAGTAAGTCAGGGTGCTGACACCTGACAACCCCTCAGGCCGACCGACGCTTGTTCTTTTGGCCTGCAGCTTTTAAACGGCAAGCGCGTGGACACCCGACTACGCTTCTTGCACGGATTCCGTGCTGGTATTATAGTTTTCTACTCTCATGACACTCACCACTCACAGCTTGCGCCTACCGCGTGTACTGCTACCAAACTTGTTGTACTATTAATACTACATCACAACTACTGCTGCTGCTGCAACTTCTACGCGAAAGGAAATCGATGAGACATTTAACTTGATTTTAGCAGGAAGCTTGAGCGGACATTTACCTTGATTTTAGAGGGGAGAATCGATCAGCCATTTACATTGGTTCTAGAGGGACAATCGAGGGGTCATTTATTACCCCGTTTTTTTAGAGGGAACATCAACGCTAAAAAATATTTTCCACAAAATCGACAAAAACTCCTTCCGCTACTACGACGTCATCTACTATCTACCACTCACTACTACTCACTACGACGCATCTCTCTATCTACCACTTACTACTACTCACTACGACGCATCTCTTGGGTTGAACTTACAGCTACGTCGTATGATACCTGGTACGAGCGTCCGCTCGTAGCTGAGTACGATTCTAGGTCTCCCAATCAATGCGTAACGGCTGCCACACAGGAACAGCGCAAGGTGCGACGACAGAGAAACCAAAAACAAACGTGACGGTTACGTCCACTTTATGCAACCCAAGACCCTGCTCAATCTCGCCGCGCTACATGCCGCCGCTCGGTCGACCACGGCGGCCTTGGGCCGCCCTCGCCGATCGCCCGCCGCCGCCGCCGCTCGCTCGGTCGCTCGCCCGCCGTCGCCCGGGTTCACTACTACTACGACCCATCTCTTGGATTGAACTTACAGCTACGTCGTATGATACCTGGTACGAGCGTACGAGCGTACGCTCGTAGCTGAGTACGATTCTAGGTCCCCAATGCGTAACGGCTCCCACACAGGAACAACGGAACAAGAGCGCAAGGCGCGACGACATGCGCGTGACGGTTACGTCCAAGCAACCCAAGACCCCCCCAAGACCCTGCTTAATCCCGCCGCGCTACATACTGGAAACCCAAGGTTTTAACTTCAAACTCCCTCGTAAACCGAGAGTAGTGCCTGATGAGGACACGCCCGACAGCAACTAACGGAGGCGAATGCTGACCTTCACCCCGCCTCGGTGGCAACCACTTGGGTTGCCGCCGCAAATGTCGCAGAGATTCGCCCACAGCAGTGGACCAACTCCGACACTAGCGTCATGTTTGGCTCGACCTACTCCTACCTCATCATCGGTCCCAAGCAGACCATTTCATGATCCTGCTCATGACAATGGAGACGTGCAGCACAGGACCCGAGGGCTCATACGACCACGAGCGGTGGAGGCACTGGGGGCGAGTATCCGCGACAACGCGCCAGCTGCACCAGGCGCATTTGACCCCGCGCGAGGCTGGGAAGGCGAGGGTGGGGAGGCCACGAGAGACAAGGTGCAGCTGGTCCTTAGCCTGAAGGCGATGGGGCGGAGGTTCGAATGGAGAGGCGCTCTGAAGGTGTTTCGACGGGCGAAGGAAGACGGGGTCGTAGTGGACAACAGCGTCTACAGGTCAGTCAGTTCTGGGTGGCGTGTACGCACTGTGACCTTGAGGTGGACTTGTTTGTCTTGTCGACCGCTAAGCCTGCCAATTTTCGTGGTACTCTACATGTCGAAGCGACAAGGTAACGTGCGCCACGTGCGTGTACGTTGTTCAATCGCTACGTGCCCGATCGAATGAAACGGGACTCACTCGTAGACACGGCTGCTGTTGTTGCTGAACTGCTGCTGTTGTGCGCGACTCTCGTTGGGTTGACGTGTGGCACAGCAACAACAGCAGCAGCAGTAGCATGGGGCAGCCCAACGCGTCGCCGTTTGCCACGGGTGTGCGATAGACGAGACAGGCACCCGTTTCATTCATCTGACATGTCGTCCTGTACGAACATGCGTAGCGGTATACACAACTCCGGAGTTGCGTTTAAGAATACAACTCCCTCTAAAACCAAGTGAATAAAATTTGGTCATTTTTCACATTTTTTTTTTTCCCGTGCATCTCGACATGGGGTTGGGTTAGGGTTAGGGTTAGGGTTAGGGTTAGGTTATAGGGTTAAGCGAGGGTCGTGGTGGACGAAAAATAACTTCGAAAAAAGTAGCCATTTCTATTCACTTGGTTTTAGAGAGAGGAGTTGTATTCTTAAACGCAACTCGCGAGCGGTGTTTACCGGTACCCGTACGAACATACCTGATGCTCTACTGCTGTACGCTACGTAGGTACATAAGCACCCGCGCAGTTGCGTGTGAAAAACGCGTGGATTACTCCTATTATACGAGCGTTTTGATGCTGAAACGTAACGGGTCACTTCGTGGGCCCTGGTTGTGGGCACTGGACACTAGTCGGCGTTTCCTTCTCTACAAAACTACAGACGCGAACAGTTACACCCTCTGGTAGATCGGGTTCAACCCTAAACTTAGGAGGAGCGAAACCCTCTCTGTTGAGTCCTGGAGGTCAACTCTGGCTGCAGGAACTATATACTGTTGTCGTTTGGTTGACCTTGAATTCTCAGTGCGGTACGTGGACTGCTGAATTATAACACAGAATACCGACCTCCTTTCTTACAAAAAAGAGCCCCACAAGAAGTTCAGCCTTACATCTATGTATACCAGTATACAATTACACAATTACAGTGGGTACCCCGGGTTAAGAGAGGGTCCGTTAAGAGAATACCCATAGAGGGCACTATGGCAGTAGGGATGTAAATATCTAAAATCGTATGCATTGGAGACTCGTAACTACGGGCGTTGAAAGCTGTGTAAAGAAGTCGCAGGGCTGCCGTAGACAGTATACCTATATAGAGCCTTACACCCGGCTGCGTAAAGGCACTACGGCAGCAAGAGTATACCCATCCGTGATCCTAGGCACCGGCGGCACCCCTCCGCGGTGTACTCCCGAAGCTGGGTAACGGCAGAAACGCTGCCTTTTCTGTCGTTACGCAGCTTCTCGGGCACACCGTGGGGAGGTGCCGCCGGTGCCTAGGATCACGGATGTGTATACTCTTGCTGCCGTAGTGCCTTTACGCGACCGGTTGTAAGGCTCTAGGTATACCGTCTACGGCAGCCCTGCGATTTCTTTACACAGCTTTCAACGCCCGTAGTTACATGTCTCCAATGCATACGATCGTAGATAGTTACATCCCTACTGCCATAGTGCCCTTTATGGGAGTAGCGGTCGGATCGCGTCTTCCCTTCGTCGTTACCGTGCCGACCACGAGGTTGTACGTTCTCGTCTGCGGAGTTTTTTTTTTTTTTTTAATTCGATATCGACGCGCATCTACAAGTGGGAACGTTGCGAAAGTCTAGCGAGGCTGTCGTCGTGTTGACGGACAAGGAATGCCCAGAAGTTATCGCGGCCACGGATCTCGCCAGGGAGCACCTGTTCCAGGTAGTCTTGCCAGTTGGGAGCCGTGGAGACGGAGCGCTGCTCGCGCTGCGCATGGCCACAGTACTGCAGGGGCATATGTGCACGGGAGGACCACTCCCTCAATTTACATGGTAGTCATTGCGTTCAGGCGCTCCTGGAGCAAGTGGTTCGCAGTAATATCAACGAACACGGTCATGGCATTTGGTGGCGCGAAGACGGAGACAACGCGGCGTACGTTGGGCCCACTAATGATGGAGGGTAGCGGAGGCTAAGCGGCAACGGGGGCAACCCTGAGCCAACGCGTTCGATCTACCGTTTGCCACCGGCTTTCGCGTAGGACTTTTCTGTCGGCGCACGGAGGTATTGCTACAAATAACGCAAGTTTGGGTGAGGTGAAGTAACAGGACTCCACACCAGTGGTCAGTAAGGAAGTTCAAAGTTTGGGTGGGACCACCGGCCGGCGCAGGAGGCCTCATCCAATCCAATACTTACATTAAGTGATCCGCAACAGAGAGCACGAATACCATAGTAACATCGACATCCAAGAATATGGTTCCAAAATTTGGAACACACGTTAGAACCACACCTTCGATTATATTAACTGAAGAAGTTTACGAAGGGAAGTCACTTGCGCCTCGTCTCCCCGTGAATTTCGATAAAATACGACGAACGAGTGAAAAAATTAAAACCATCCCACCCACCCTACAATGAGTATGTTTTCATGTAGTTGCGATCATTTCCAGGAAATACTGTCGCGCTGAAGGCACCTCGGCCGAGGCACCTTCAGTACGGATATTTTATCCGCGGCCGAGGACCCCCTGCCGGCGCAGGAGGCCTCATCCAATCCAATACTTACGTTAAGTGATCCGCAACAGAGAGAAATAATACCATAGTACAGTTAAGATAAGTCAAATCGGCTGGACCCGCCTACACTAAACCTATATATTCCCACTGTGGATAAGAGAGAAGGCTAGGTAAGAAAGGTGCTTTCGGCCTGTACCACACCTCTCTTAAATAGGGGTATCCACTGTACACGGAAATAAGAAATTCGGCAGCTCTGACGCGGTAGTGTGGAGCACACCCTTTTCTAAAAAATGAAGTCTTGCCTGGGCCAATACCCCGGTTTCTTAATTCTCACCAGGTATTACACTCGTATAGAGGGCCGGTAGTGCTGTAGTTTACGCACACAGCTCTCTTTGAACTAGCGGGCAGAAAACACGAGCAATGTCGCTCTCGATGTCGGCCTTCCTGCTCTGTACGAGTCACTGATTTACCTGGACTCGCCCTAAATGCAGGACGGGTAGCCAACGAATTTCGCGACGGATGTCTGCCTGAATGGTCGAGGCTGGCCTTTCGTCCGCCCGTTTTGTTTTGGAAAAACGCCACCAAAACACGCCGTGGAGTCGCGCGACCGCCTGCCGACCTCGAGCCCGCCAAAGGTTGGGGTTGGGGTTAGGGTTAGGGCTGGGGTCGGGTTGGTCTGTGCCGACGTACAAGATAAGGTTGACATCGACCACAGTCATCCATCACGAACTTCGTTGCCTACCCGTCCTGTGTTTAGGGCGAGGCGATCTACCTGACATCTATTATAATGAGGCGTGCGAGCGCGAAGCCCGAGCCAAAGGCTCTCCAGAACGATCTTACGAGGGTAGGGTAGCTCGTTTTAGTTTCTCTGTGTGTTTTGTGTGAATCCACATTGTTTTCGGCCACGTTTGTACACCGCACTCAATGTACACAGCACCAACGCCAGTCCCGTCGGGCTCTGTGCACGCACACATACTAACTAACGAGCCCTTCTCGTGCTGATATTGCTGTAACTCGTTCAGAGTTGGTCGAGCTAGGTGCGGCAACGTGTGTTTCTAGAAGCACATGGCTGGGCCATGCTTTTTTAATTCGTAACGTAAAAAATCTTGATGGTTTTTTGTTGTTTTTTGTTTTACCGACCGAAACCCAACTCCACGAGTAGGCAGAATGTGTCTGACCGCAGCAACGTTTGGGCCGTGTCCCTAAGACATGCTGCAGGTGGCATTGTCAGGCCCACCGCCCTACTGATGAGGGGACGGAGAAGCTCTGTTTTATATGTCGTACAGCAGTACCTGCTACAAGATCTGTTGTTGGACACGTATATATCAGGTGCAGATTTTTCGTCTTCAAATTACTATGCCAAATATCAATATCGCGTTAGGGAACCAGGAGACACAAACATTGAGTACGTGTACAGAGGGTTCAAGGGTTGGACCGACAAGCCGAGCCTACAGCGACGCTGACCCTGGCCTCGTGTGTCCTACTGCTGCTGCTGTTGTTGTTGCTGCTGCTGCTGCTGTATGGTGACGATATTTGTTTCTTAAAAAAAAAAACCCAAACGGCACGTATTCGTAGATGTTCGTTCGTGTTGGTTCAGCACAATCAGTATTCGCCCAGCATGATGCATCGCAGATTTGACTACTGCAGGTACTGAGGTCGCGCATCATTACCACCAATTACTAGTCCCAGGTATATATCTGGTATACGTGTGCCATGTACACGACAGCGTTCGTTGCCTTATTATTAAGGTGGTGTTAATCCTGTGTCCTGTGTCCAGTATCCCTCCTCCCCCTCCCCGTATTTTGTCGCTGGGTTCTGACGATCAACAGCCATAGAAGTTACGCACAAGCGTCGTCTTTGTTGCGCCTTGTGTTGTGTAGGTACAGTGCGTAGCAGTACAATGTAGTATGGAACAGGCATCTGGCTCAGCCTAGATTTCACTCTATGTAGACTAGGGATTGTGTGTGTTACACACTGACGTCACTGTAACAGCACCCGGGTGTGTCATTGTCGCATGAAGTATAGCCTGGATTTCTTAGTGCTCGTTTTTATAAAACTACAAAAATACGTGAGCTGTCAGCTGTGAGGACTACCGATTGAACGGTTGAATCTCAACTTTGCAAGCTGCGTGATACACTAGGCACGCTCATTGGGCGTGCGTGTTCTATATTCCATTTTACAACATGGTGTTTTTAAATCTACGATATAGTAGTTGATACTCTGTTCTGCATGTTTTTATTAGTTTTACTGTGGGGCGGACGCCCCGGCCAGGTTTATCTCTTCTATGGCTGTGGTGTGGAGTACTCACCGAGGTCGGTCGGTATTTCGGGTCTTCATGGAACGGAACGACAGACCTTGGGTGTGACTATTATATGAACTTGCGTACTGTATAATGTAATGAGGGGGTACTATGTAGGGGAAGGAGACGTGGTGCCCACATCACTACTGTACTGCTGTCGTAGATATGTTTTACTTCGTACCGTACATATTGATATGGCCATGCTATATAGTATTTATTGTTTAAGTGAAATCATGACATCAGCCGCCGACGTACATCCAAGCAATGTCTAACTCAAGTTTTTTCGGCGGCTCGCCCCCAGCAACAGTACCGTACTACCAGATACACGCCACCGAATACAGCAAGCAACTCCCCGGGAAAGGCCTATTTCAGGGTCAACAGGAGAACATGTATGATGATGAAAACCCATAAAATCCCCTTTTCAGCCTGGCGATACAAACCCAATGGACAAACGCACACGAACACGATCATACCTCTCCCTTTCTCTGTTATCACCGCCTTCAGCGTACAAACTCCCACGAACACGATTAACATCTCTCTCTTTTTCTTTACGGTACCACAGCTGCATCATGAGCGTACAAACCCACACGACCAAAAGCTCGCACAAACACGATCGTATACCTTTCCTTCCCTCTCTCTCCCTCTCTCTCTCTCTCTCTCTCTCTCTCTCGTCACACAGTTGCATCATCGGCGTTATGGCCAAGAGCGGGCGGTGGTCGGAAGCCGTGCAGCTGCTGGGGCAGGCTCGAGACGACGGCCTGGAACCGAACGCGTACTGCTTCACCGCGGCAGTCAGCGCCTGCGCCAAAGGACGCAACTGGCAACTCGCCCTCTCCCTGCTGGACCAGATGCGCGCCGCCGGGCTCAAACCCGACCACGTCACATACGGCTCGGCCGTCAGCGCGATGGCCAAGACCGGGCAGTGGCGGCGCGCCCTGGACCTGCTGAGGCAGATGGCCGGAGAGGGTTTGCGGCCGAACGTGGTCTGCTATGGCGCGGCGGTGGACGCGTGTGCCAAGGGTGGGCAGTGGGAGAGGGCGGTGGACCTGTTGGAGGAGATGCGCTCGGCTGGGGTGGAGCCCGACAGGTGACACGGACGCGCGTGTTGTCGTGTGCTGCTGTGACTGAGGGGGTGCTGGGGCGGTTTTGCGATAAGCGGGCCGGGGGGATGCATGTATTTGCGTGTTTTTTTTTCAATCGTAGAGGTTTTCCGACACCCTGGAAAAGTTGCTGTGTGTGTGTTTTTTTGTGTGTTTTCGACTAGGTACTCGTTGGCTCTTCGGTGGACTTGACTGCTTTATCACCAGCGCATCTTGCCTCGTCATGCCAAAGTAGGTTTTATGAGTGTGTATGACGGTACCGTTCTAGCGATGCTTTCGCAGGATGCAGACTGCACCGATTCCAACGAGTTATAAAGAGACAACTGTAAAGCGACCCAAATGTTCATCCAGAGCAAGCCCTTCGGTAACGTCTGTCGCTCACATCTCTCTTTCCATTGCCTCCCTCCCCCCCCCCCGACATTGTATATAGGGATGCGAGGGTCTATGACCATACGACTACGGCCATGCCTTACAAGTACAACCCCTCGTACACCCCCTCCCTCCCTCCCTCCTCCTCACCTCCCCCGCCCTTCTCTCCCCCCCCCCCTCCCTCCTCCCCCCCGACCTGTTTCGTCTTCTCGGCATAATGTATTGACTCCAGAATCTGCTACAACACGGCGGTGAACGCGTGCGCTCAGAGCGGCGAGTGGGAGACCGCTCTTGCCCTCGTGGACGAGATGCGTCAGGCGGGGGAGAACGCACGGCCCGACGCCTTCACGCTTAACTCTGTCATGTTCGGGATGGCTAGCGTGGGCGAGTGGCAGCTGTTATTGGCCGTGCTGGATGGGATGCAGGCTGGGGGAGTGGCGCCTGATGTGGTGTCGTACAACACGGCCATGGGCGCGTGCAACAAGGTGCGGAGATGAGAGTATACACAAGAGTGGGCACACCGCTTTAAGGGCGGTGAAATCGGCATGCCCCGCCTATGTGTACTACAAGAGATAAGAGCAACCTGTAGCCTGTAGCACGGGGTGCTTATTTTAACCCTTTTAGAACTGCACTGTCTAGAACATAAATATTTCAGTCTAATTCCAAGTGTTTTGTCCCCACATCGGGACTGCAGTCCTAAATGGGTTAAGGCTTGTCGCGGGGCGCTCTTAAACGGGGGTACCCACTGTATTGGCTGTATTGGGGTAATTCACACCGGTACCTGGTAATTGCTCTTAACATTTATTCATTTTTGTCGGGGACGAAAAGTAATTGTTTTTGGTGGTCGGGGGGGGGGGAGGATCAATGAGTAATCTGGGTCGAACTACAGTACGTGTGTTTTTTTTTTCTTGGAAAAATCAACTTGAGGCGGTGCAGTGATGCTCTCCTTATGGCAAGCAAACAAGTGCACCAATTGTGGCAGTGTTTCCCTCGCGTGTGGGTATCGCGACTTGACGAGAGCGTGCGGGCGTCGCGATGCCGTGCTTGTCGCCGGTGTGGAATGCGGACAAACGTCAGCCGATCACGGTGGATCCCTTCAAGGAAGCCTCGTGTGCATTGTTACCCTGATCCTCTTCGCTGTCATTTTGTTGCTTGCTGTTAAACAACAAACCTGTGGGCCTACAGTACTACTGTACGTATCACCCTGTACCGAAATATAAGGACCGTTTGGATGAAGTATTAGAGTAAAATGGTGCTTATATTGCCGTACAAAGTGGTATGATACTGTGTAAAGGTTTGGCGTATGTTGGAACCCTGCAGCAAACGCCTTGCCACAGTTGTACTTAGGCCTCTGACTAAGTAGAAAACTAGACAAAATCGTGTTCTATTCCAATTATTCTGCACCAGGTACGCTCCTTAGCCATTCATCAAGCCACTCCTGACACAGCCCCCCCCAAATCTGGCCCTCATTTTTGTTTTATAGGCTCGTCAACACCGGCGTGCCTTGTCGATTTTTGAGGATATGCAAGCCGCCGGAGTTACTCCCGACAAGGAGAGCTTTTCGGCAGCGGCAGAGGCGTGCGCTTCGGATACGTCAGGCGGGCTGGGCACGCGGGCCGTGGAACTGCTGGAGACAGCCCGAAAACAGGGCCTCAAGAGGCCGGGGGCAAGGGCGGTAGCCGCTACGCTAGCGGCGTGTATTGGAGGGGGGGGATGGCGTCGAGCTGTCCCCGCGGTAGAAAAAATGCTTGACACGAGCGGCCGCGGCGCCTGGGACGAGGTGATGGAGCTTTTAGCGGCCGTGCAGCTGGGTAGGGAGCGGAAAAAAGAGAGAGCCGGTGCTGCTTCGACAACGCCCCCTCCAGAAGACGGAGTTGAGGTCGACCTTGATGTTGCGTCGCCGTTAACGGATGCCGAGGAGCGTCGACCAGCGCCCCGCGTGAATGGTTTCAGCATCGCGAGTTTAGGCACAGCAGTGCCGCCTTCAGCGGAAGAAAGCGGACGGAACGGGTCGGATAATGGCGGTGCGGTGACACCCTTCACCACGCCAAGTGCTCCTCCATGTAACACCTTGGAGACGGTAGTGTTTCCGGTGCTGTGAGAGGTTAGAATCGTAGCCTCGTCTGGGGAAGACTGTCAAGGCCACCCGGGTTTGTATGCCAAGTGGGGATTTTGTGACTGTGTTGTCACCCCCGCTGCCGCTTCTTGTGAAGTGTCTACACAGTCGTGTGGCGCGCGAGGGACCGTTTTCGGTGGGGAACGGAGTAGGTGCGGTGGGTGACTTTGGAGACCTTTTTATTTCCCGTCTGTGTGACGTAAATTTTTATTACATGGTTTCCTGGCAGTATTGTGCAGTCTGTGCCCAGAAGGATGTCCTCTTGGTTGCGGGTGTGTTCCTCCTTGCGTTTGCAAGTTGTAGAGGGTGCTCCTTTTGCCGTACCTAATGTGTTAAAGTTCTCACGCATTCCAAAAGGAAGCAAACGGCGTCGAAGCGCGCTTTTCGGAGTGCAACACAGTAGTGCTACGAGTTTTTGGCAAGCCCAGAACGATTACATGCACGTCATCAGCCGAAACAAGCTGCCCACAAAATACAGCCGCTGCCCATGCGATGGCGCCTGCTGCTGGGTGCGTTTCCCCCAAGTTTTTCCTGCACCAATCTTCGAACTGCTGTTGTACCAGTCCGTCATCTTTCTCACCCGTTTTTTTCACCATTCGCTTGCCGCGTGTTCGGCAGCTGCAAGTAAACACAACGAGATAATGACTTGTGATTTTTTTATGTTGGTGTTTTCGTTTCCCACGGTTGTTGGAGTCATGCCGCCCGTTTTCTTCGCACTGGATGGTAGCCGCGGTCATTCTCGCTAAATGACTTCACCGGCCGGTGCAAAGCCAAATACTGATCAATTACGACATGTCACAAGGTCAATACTCAAGACCCACCATTTTAGTTCGTGGCCCAAAACACAACAGCACCCACCGCGGTTCAAAAGCCTCTTTATGATAGAAACCTATCGGGGTTGGCGGCTCCAGCGGCTGCAGGCAGAGCCACCCCACAAGCTTCAGCCAACACACTTATACTTGTATGTGCCACGCTTCGAGCTGCTTCCCCACACCGTGCTATCATTCTGATTCTTAGAACCGCCACACAGGAGTACCAAGATATCACCATTCTGACTCTTAATAGCTAACCCGGTTCGGCTGCAAGCAGAGCTACCTCACGTGTTCCAAATCACAACAGGAATGCTCGTGCGACGCTTCGAGCTGCGCTCCCCACATCGAGTTACTCTGCTTATCCTCGAAGCTATATATACTGACATTGCTCATCCTCAACGATGTATTTCTTATCGTTGAAGCTACTGCTGTAGACTACATACATATACCGGAAGTTCTGTCATCATCTCTGTCGTGGACCTGCCGTCTCTGCGTCCGTAGGCGCCCGGCCCCGTAAGATTTTGCCGGGCGCGGGGTAGGGGCGCTGCTGCCACAGAGGCCCGCTCGCTGTACTGTCGGCCATGCGCTCGCCCACCTTACGGAAGGAAAAGAGAAACACAGAGAGGCAGCACTACGATTTTCAGCACGAGCGCTCGTACAAATATGACCTGCAACCACGTTTTGACAACCCTTGGTGTTTTCGCAGGCATGAGTATTCGTATTATCCAATATGAGCTGGAACCACGTTATGGGGAAACAGTATTTGCAATTAGTGTGGCTTAATTTTCGCAGTGGCGAAAGGGGTAAAAAGGCACATAACACAGACACCACCCGTGGTAGTGTATTGTTGGGGTCTGGATGACAAGCGTCAAGGTACCCCGAATAGCCCGAATAGCCCGAATAGGGGTTAAGCTGCAGCAGGTCTGCCTGTATCACCAGCGCTAGCGTGCGTATATCCTCGCCGAAATTACTAATGGCTAGGTTTCACCCACCACCAATGCCCACGTGATGCATATGTTCCGATTGGGGCGCACCTGAGGGTGGTCACTTGATTATACTATAGGAGCTCTATACTAGTATTAATGGTAGTATTAATAACCCAAAACCTGACTTGCGAGAAAAATGAAAGGACAACTCGATGAACGATGCCACGGTCTCTGGGTGTAAAACTACTGTGGTTAAAAACAAAAACGACACGCTGATACTATTACGGGGGGCCATAGTAAACACTAGTAGTACTAGTAAATAGGACCTACGGTGCACACAAAAACCTACCTGGTATACATTTCCCTATTTTTACTAACGATATTTGGTCCTATTTACTATGATACTATTACTACGTAACTTTCGTCAGTCAGAGCACAAAAAATAGACAAATATGTGCCTCGTAACCCTATCGTAGCTCGCGCCACGCGCGTGCGCGCAAGTATAGCAACGTGGGTTTGTGCATGTCAACCTGAACAGGCGAAGCCTCGCATGCCACGACCATATCATGAATGAGGAGTGCAAAACAGCAAACGAGAGATAATTTACCACTACTACCACTATACGCCACCAAGCAGCGGTACCATAAACAATAAACCAGTCGCGTCGCACCCCACGCATGTACTGGACGAGTGTATAGCGCCTGGGCGAGTACGACAACAAAAGCAGCACAACACTACAGCATAATTTTCAAACGAGATACTAAGAATCTACCCCACGTACGGACGGCAGGGCAAGCATGAACCTGCAACCGAGGCCCGTGCGACAAATGACCCTCTGCATGCACGTCTGTCGCATCAGCACGTTAGAGGGCGCCACAAGTTTCGACCCAAGGCATAGACAGCGAGGCTCAATTTGCTACCAGCGCCAATTTAACTGTAGTACGCAAAAAAATCAGTCCGAATTACCTGCACCAGCCCCTCCGACCACTTGCCCCCCGTCTTGCCCGTTGGATCCAACGGATCGATCGCCCAACCGCCTCCTCGACCCTTCTTCTTCGGCCTCTCGCCGCCGCCTCGTTCGCGTCCCTCCCTGCCGCCATTCAGTTCAAGGGTTACGTTTGTCATTTCACGTTCAACCGGGTGGCCACGTCAGGAAAAACTAAACTTGAGGTACTGTAGTTGACAATACGTCGGCGGCTTCTATAGTACCAGGCAGTGCAGTAATCGAGAGCGACCAGCTGTCGGGGTAAAGTCAAACAAGCTGATGGCTATGCAGCCGCTCGCCCACAACAGAAGCATCACAAGATGTAATCCATCATACCAGGCTCCTGGTATCATCATGCCATCATACCAGGTACCTGGTATCGAGTGGAGCTGTACGTGCAGTCCCCTTCTGAGGGTGAAATGAAGACGGTCGATGAATTATGTGTCGGGCTACTACTGTAGTAGTAATAGTAATACTTCAAGTATACACATAATAACACGTGTAGGCCAAGAGAAAAAAAACGATCCCGGGGTACAGTATCGACACCAACATCAACAACATCAATATCAACACAACTTCCACGTTTTCATCAACGCTAAACACCACCACAAAATCGACAGCACTAACACCCACCAGCACACCAACATCAACATTAGCAGTGGCATCAACAACACTAACACGAACCTCAATAACTACAACATTAAATCAACAGTAAAGTCATAACCGACGCAAAAATACCGCGTACTGGGCGGTCCATACCTCCCACGAGCGCCCGATGCCGCTTTCCCTCGCTCATCGTGGCTCGGCCCACCGTTGTCGCCTCGCTCCGAGCCCTTAGCCGGCTGAGACCCTGGAAAGGCGAAGCTCCGTTCTCCGCTAGCCAGGTTGACGTAGTGAGTTTGCCCTGGGAGGTTGACAAAGGGCAGCATCTGGCATAAACTTCCACATCGGACAGATCATGATCTAGATCATACAGATTATCTAGATCCTGTAGTTGACGTTGTGATATGTTGTGCAAGAGCTGTATCGTATATATCCCACCCGGAAAAAAACATGCTCGCACGAGCTGTTATGATACAGATCCCCCATCCGGCAAAGCATGATACCAGGTACGAAGTATACATCTTGCAGATTAGCAGCATCAGGAAACATGTCTGCCTCGATTGATCTAGCTCATGGATTGATCTAGATCATCAAACGAGGGTCTGATCTGCCCGACGTGTGTGTGCTTTGGAAGAGTCATTCACGGCACATTTAGGATGTCGCTGGTGCTTCGCATACGATGTTATCGATTCGACGAAGGGTCGGCAGCGAAAAAGCTTCCACGACAACTCAAGGCGTGGCCGACAAGTAAACAGGGCACACACACGTTGCTGCGGGATACTTCAGGCCGACGTTGCTGCTGACATCGAGTCACCAAGGCCACGGTTTCAAGTTCCAACAAGCGCATCATCTTGCATCGCCCGAGCTATGGCGGCTTAGGCTTTGCTTCTATTTGTCTAATAGTCTAGTCTATTAGTACAGCGTACAGTAGACGGAGGCCATCGTAGCTCGCAACGCGTCGGACGATGAGATGTATCTCTTGAGTACGGATAATTTCACTCGAAATCACCACGGGCCCAGCAAAACAAGGCAAATCACCCCCCCCCCCCCCTGCAAGCAATGTCTGCCTGGTTGGTGAAAACCCAACGTGCTCCGTCCCGGCATTGTAGGGATGCGAGGGTCTATGGTCATACGACTACGGCCGTGCACGACATGAGTACACCCCCCCCCCCGGTGCGTGTTCCGTCTCGAAAGGGATGCGGGTCAATGGTCAAATGACTAAGGCAAGCAACAAATGAGTACGCCCCCCCCCCCCCCCCCCCCCCCCCCCCCCACCCCGCTACAACAGTACAGAAGTATCAATTATCCATAGCAGACACCTTCGCGGGATACAGCATCGGTACGAGTAGTTAATTTTCACGACGGTCACCGACGGCTGCTCACCCGTGGCAGCGTGCGTCACCGCCTTCCAGCCCTCTGGAAGTCCCGGCGTAGACTGCTCGCTTGCGGAGCTCGCTCCCTCATTTCCTGACGGAGTAGGTCGGACCCAGGTCGTGGCTCCCTTCGCCTGAAATATCATATACATACAGCCGTTCAACGGGGGTGTTTCGTCGAGTACGCACTCTGACGATACCCGGGTAACTACCCGAGTATTACGAAAACAGACAGGTTTCGTACCCGGGTACCCCAGAGTGTATAACGGTACCCTACTAAGCTAAAACTCCTTGCACGCATCAGACATATGACGATCTATCTATATTATCTATCTATCTACAGTAGATCCTCTAGATAATCTATATATTACCCTGCCGGTATGATGTGTTGTGCAGGAGCTGTACAGTGCAGATCCAACCCAGGAAAAATGTGCTATATAGAGCATGCATATTATGCGGCTCCCATCCGGCAACGTGAGCGAGATCGTACAGATCATACAGATCATACAGATCACACAGATCAGGAACATATCTGCCCTGAAATATCTAAATCATCAAGTAGGAATGATCTATCTGATCTATCTGACCTGTCCGAGGTGTGCATCCTTGAAACCGACCGTTCGGCACGCTTACGCATGTATGGGAGTGGTATAAGAGTGGATGCATATGATGCCACGACAGAGGAATAAGAGTAGGCCGCGTAGCTGCCATAATATATATATATACATATATACACCCCTCAATGAGAGCGATAGACCAAACGAACATTGGTGACTGCTCAACAGGCACCTGACACGTAAAAAGGGGCCCCATAGATGTAAATCAGAACACGATCTAGACGTTTTTGCCGCGGGAAGTTTTCGCGAAATGACCGCAGCCGCTCAAAATATATTTTAGACGCCTGAATCAAGCAAAACAAAACAAAAAAAACTGGGAGTGTACGTAACGACTGTGCCATACCCACGAGGCTCGCGGAGAGCGCTACCACCTACCACACGCCACCAAGCATCTGGTACGCAGCAAACGGGGCTCGGGAAACACGTCAAAGGACGAACTTCAAGTTCCTGCCACGCGACTCTTTCACACTGTACCCCCAGCCGGTCATCGCACCACAAGCCAGTCGTATCATAGCTTAGGCTTTCATAACAAGCGTATCTAAACGCTGAAAAAAAAAACGCCTCTATAACTCTCCCTCCCGCCTACACGCCACCATGCTTCGGGGTGTTATTTACACGGTAACACGCGCCCCGCAAAATGCCCTCTATATAGTTGACACATTCCTGGCACCTCGCACCTGATTCCAAAAATACACTCCTCCGCTCTTCGGGTCCTTGATTTCTGTCCACCCTGCAGGCAAGGGGGAAGGCTTGCCTGCATCGGCCTTTCCTTTTTGCGCGTCGTCCCCCTCTCCCTCTTCCTTTTTGACTCCTTGACCCCCCCCTCTTCCCTTTCCAGCGGCCTGGAGCTTCGATAGCTCTTCGGGAGAAGCTTCGGGCCGTTTCCAAGAGGTAGTGTTCGCGCTCTGAAATCGGTCAAAACGCACGGGTTCGCCGGGTAATACACGTAAAATAAAAAAAAACGGGAAACAGACGTGCGGGCCAAGGGTCACGTTAGCGCTTGGGGACGCGCGTGGTTTTTCCAGTGCATGGCCAGGCAGAAGCGGACCAGACACCCTCTCTGGGACACAGCTCAGCTGAAGCAGCCCATGACTCAGGCACGAGTAGCCTCGAGGTTAACCCCACTAAAACTGCGCCTTTCATTCGGAGAGGACCTACTTGGGAATCAGATGTTGACTCATCTCTGCATTAAAAAGTACTCGGGGAAAGAGCAGCAGCTACGAGTACTGGTGTCTTACAACACTGGGAGATGAACACAGCAGCTACAGAGTTTTCTTTTGTGTACGTCTAGGCGCAGGCGAATGCGTTTTGGCGTCGACCTTGTTCCAGTAGTAAGTTGCTCCAGTCTTGGCATCCTTGACTTCCTTCCATCCTTCGCGTAGAGCCCCTCCGGTCCCGCCAGTTCCGGCAGCCGACTTGCCCTCCTGGTCTTGTTTTCTCTGTACGTCTTCCCTGACGCTGTTTTGCTGCTGCAGGAGGCGGTCCTTTGCGCTGAGCTCCTGGTAAGTCTGCTGCGCTCTCCTCTGAGCAGCACAATCCATGCAACCAAAAATGCAAAACCAAAATGCGGCGGAACATACAGTCTTTCGGTTCAACGTATTCCCACACCTACGGGTAGAAATAACGGTTTAATGTTATACAAAGAACACGCACCTGCTACGTATGATAATACATGTACGATTTTTTTTTTTTTTTTTTTTTTTGTCCATCCCATTTATTATCTTCGCCCTTCCTTTCTCTCTCCTCCCTAGTCGTAACTCAGATCCGGGGTCACAAAGTAGGCTCCTCTCCCTCCTCCCCCACTACGGTTCTTGCCTTGCATTTTTATCGCGAGAAGACTTCAGCCTTTCCTTCCCTCGTCGACTCGCATCGAATTGCGCCTACCCACGCTACTATTAATTGGCGCTCTCAGCAGTTGATTCCGTTTTTTTATTTATTTTTGCAAATAAACTCAATAGTCCGACCCACGTGAGATTCGAACTCCAGACATCAACGTTCAGAAGCGTTCGAGGTTACCTCTAGACCATCGGGGAATCAAATAGCATAATACATTATTAATAGTGTGGTTAAGTGTAGCAGTAGAGCAGTAGTTCTTGTATTAAGCGTGAACATGATAGCAGTGACGACGACAACAACCCAACAACCATAGCAGAACAACGGGGAATTACGCCCAGGGATGTATTCATGTATTCATATATTTACCCCAACTTCCAAGTTTGCGACAAAGGCTACCGGTAACACAAAAAAACGCACGTTAACTTTAGTTACCGCTGTTACCGCAAAGACGAACCGCTGATCCGCTGATGATGTTTTTAATGTGCGATTTGAGCGGTTTTATAATATACACATGAAGGCGGTTCCGTACAGGGGACGGTCCGCCACTTCGCGGTACCGCAAGAAAAGTTAAAGCACCCGCAAGTCAAGTTATCTTCGTGTTACCGCTACCGGTAACGTGCATGCCTGACAAAAACGCAGCACCAAGCGCAACTGAATTCTGCACATATATGACACCAAGTACCTGGTACCAGGTACAAACACCTTTTCACGAGTACATATGATATGATATGTTGATACGGAACAAAATAAATCACAGCAGCGCAGGTGCAGTTTTACTAGGAGTACAGCAGTATTAGGAACTCACGAGGGTGACGACCTCGAGCGTGTTGTCCACTGGCTTCCCCTCTCTAGCCTTCCGCACTTCTCCAGGCTTGTAGTGTCGCTCGCCACCCTGGCTGCTCAGCAAAGCCAGCGCTGAGAAACGAGTAGCAAACGCAACACCACGCATCGTACGAAAAGCAGTGCTTATCTCATACGAACAGCAGCGCTTATCTTGCACAGCGAGAGAGACGCTAACCTTACGCAGCGAGAGAGACAAGAGAGACATCATCACGTGCTTCGCCACTGCGATCACTGCACGGGCTAAAATATAAAGTACGAAGGTGTCATACTGTGGTTCCTCCTAATGAACAGGAATTGCGCTGTACAATATGTTCAGGAGTACCCAGACAAAATACCTTACTCTGAAAGGGTGGCTGCATGGTCGGGACGAGACACTGTCGCACTACGTAGGGTTCATAGGACCCTGATTTCAATTACCCGGGTACCCGGCGGGTATACGTACACGGACAGGGTCTGCCCGTTTGGCGGGTAGGGTCCAACCTTTAACCCCTCGCGTTTTCGGAGCCTGCTGGCAATGGCGTCACTGGTACCCTGTTCGATGACCCCAAGCGAGATTGGTTTTAAATTATTTTATTTTATTATTATTGGTCCCTTAGCAGTACCACAGGCAAGCGCAAGCACCAGCGCAAGCGTGCAGCAGAGAGTGTCTTCACGAGCCAGCAAGCTAGCCCATCAAGACAAAACACGAAATAACGTATCGCATGCTAGTATCCCGAACCAACACAAAACCCGATATGTAACTGTCATATACAACATCTCCAACGAACACCCTCCCGAATTATTTACATGACAGCGTCGATCATATCGAAACAATGAGACTCAAAAACCTCCACCACTAGAAAAATAACAAAAAAATGGCAAGAGGAAACTCATCTGCATGAGCGAAAATCTCTTCCATACTTCCACTTCAAACTTCAAACTTCAAACCGTTGCAATCAATTGAAACTACAACAGCCGCGTCATAGCAAAGAAACTGACGAAAACTGTACTGCCATAAATCGCGAGGTCTCCCGGACAAAAAAATCTTCGTCCCCTACCACCGTCATAAAACACCGACCGTTATATTGCGTAACTCACAGTATAAAGCGATATAGATAGCATTCATTTCCGCAATATAATTTACTCGTCGACGCTAAAATATCCGAAATAATAGGGTGC
The DNA here is from genome assembly GCA_008828725.1 of Saccharina japonica. Taxonomy (NCBI): domain Eukaryota; class Phaeophyceae; order Laminariales; family Laminariaceae; genus Saccharina; species Saccharina japonica. Next base: position 325,737 of record MEHQ01000832.1, on the reverse strand, counting down.
TGGTGAAAGAGCCGATATACTTCCTTTTGGCTCTATGCACTAACTTACACGGTATTCGAATAAATACTCCACTGCTGCTGTACTACTATCATCCCAATTTTAAACATAACAAGCAGCATGAGTCCTGCCGACTACTATTACAAGAACGGTGGGAATGAGGAGTTGACAGACGCCTTCAAGTGGTCAAACTCCTAACTGCACTAAGCTAGTGCGTTGGCCGTGCTTCTCTTTTTCCTGTGTTCCTACAATCGTAATTGAGTGGATCGTTTTGTATTTTAAGCGATTTGTGTCAACAAAAAAAACTTTTTTTGTTTATGGGCAGATATAGGTTGGTGGGTGTGCGTTGTGGGTGAGAGCGTTACTGGGTGGGTCGGTTGGTCCCTGGGCTTGTTGTCCCACCATGGCCAACACCACCCACCAACATGTCAACCACAACTACACACAAGTGCTACAAAACAGTCCACCACAACAATACACCAAGACCAAGTATACCAAAACAAAACACATCGGCACCAAGTGAGCAGATGAGAGAGTTACTGGGTGGGTCGGTTGGCCTCTGAGCTGGTTGTCCCACTATCGCCAACACAATCCACCAACATCATTTCGGGTTAAGCGATGTGTGTCAGCGCAAAATCCTTGGACAGTGGTGCGTGTGGTACATACGCAGGGCGGAAACGACGAAAACTGGTAGGGTTTCATGCATCATGTGTACTGGGAAGGTATAATCATAAAAACACCCCAAACACATACGTAGGTATACGTGAAAAGACGGAATAATACAAGGTCAGGTTCTGTAGGGTTTGTGGATTTAGGGTCAGGGTATGGGTGTCTTACAGAACTTACAGAAGTTCCGGGTTAGGGTATAAAACCCTTACAGAACTCACAGAAGTTCCGGGTATTGTGGCGCGGGCATACAGAACTCACAGAAGTTCCGGGCAGGTACAAACAAGTTGTACCGGTACCCCGGGTGTTGTGAAACGGGGAGTACAGAACTTACAGAAGTTCTCTGTAGGGTATGAAGGTCGTACAGAGCTTACAGAAGTTCCGGGTTAGGGTATAAAACCCTTACAGAACTCACAGAAGTTCCGGGTATTGTGGCACGGGCGTACAGAACTCACAGAAGTTCCAGGCAGGTATAAACACGTTGTACCGGTACCCCGGGTATTGTGGCTCGGTCGCACAGAACTTACAGAAGGTCCGGGTACGGGTATGAAAGTCGCACAGAACTCACAGAAATTCCGGGTATTGTGACACGGGCGTATAGAACTTACAGAAGTTCCGGGTATTTATTGTGGAACGGGCGTACAGAACTCACAGAAGCTCCGATTGTGGCCCGGTCGTACAGAACTCACAGAAGTTCCGATTGTGGCCCGGGCGGACAGAACTCACAGAAGTTCCGATTGAGGCACGGGCGTACAGAACTTACAGAAGTTCCGTGATACCCTGGTAAATACCCACCTCAAGGGGGCGAAAAAACTGCAAATGTACTCCTAAAAAAATATACATAAAATGCATTTCGAAATACTGCGATTGGTGTACTTCAAACATGACACACTATACCGGTACTAACGCATATATACCATGCGTGTACCATTGTAGCTAATTTCTGTTATAGCTGTCTTTCACGATTTTCACGGTAAGGACCGTTCCAACTTCATGGGAATGACTTCCGGGGTCATAGATTTACCCCCCAAATAAAAATCCACGTACTTGTGTGCTCGGTTTATGTGTGGTTGTGAGCGAGGTGGGTTGTACAATGTAATTTAATTTCGTAATTTCGTTTTTGGTGTGTGTCACTGATGAGACATTACGTCAGAATGCATACCATCACTCCTCAAAAAGTGTCAGGAAACGGCACTTTCAGCCCTTGACTGACGGCATTTTTTTCTTTTTTTATCCTTGACTGACGCCAAAATACTAGGTTTTAGTGTGGAACACTCGAATCCACACCCTTGACCGATGCCCATTTTCCCTCGACTGACCGTCTCCTGACATCCTCAACGATACCCTAATCTGTACCGGCACACAGGGTATTGTGCCGAGGGAATACCCTCACCCGGGGTATTGTGCCCAAGGTGTTACAGAACTTACAGAAGTTCCGGGTACGGGTATGGATGTCTTACAGAACTTACAGAAGTTCCGGGTTAGGGTATAAAACCCTTACAGAACTTACAGAAGTTCCCGGTATTGTGGCACGGGCGTACAGAACTCACATAAGTTCCGGGCAGGTACAAACACGTTGTACCGGTACCCCGGGTATTGTGAAACGGGGAGTACAGAACTTACAGAAGTTTTCTGTAGGGCATGAAGGTCGTACAGAACTTACAGAAGTTCCGGGTACGGGTATAAAACCCTTACAGAACTCACAGAAGTTCTCTGTAGGGTATTTCCCGGGTAAATACCCCGGGTGTGGTTCTGTAGGTACCCTACAGAACCTGACCTTGGAATAATATTAACGACAAAATGAAAAAAAAAAAACACAAAAAGTACCTGGTACCATATACCAGGTATATGGTACCAAGACCAAGTGAGCATATAGGTTATCGTGAAAAAAATGAAACAATTTGACAAAAAAAGGCTTGCAAGAACCGTAGTGGGGAAGGAGGGAGAAGAGCCTACTTTGTGACCCCAGGTCTGAGTCATGACTATTAATAGGAAGGAGAGAGAAAGAAAGGGCGAAGATAAAAATTGGATAAACAGAAAAAAAGAAAAAATGCCACTGCTGCTGTACCAGGCATGTGCCAAGCGGTTGTCTGGTGTACTGGCTGGGGGAGCACCGACTACCCCGAAGCTCAGCCAACTTGCCACCACGACCACCAGCCACCACGAGCAACAAGCTTCTGGTGCTCCTGTTGCTCGGCTGGTGGCGGTGGTGTTTGTGGTGGTGGTTAGGTTGCTCGTACCGTCTTGCTGGTGCTGGTATCTGGCGCTATACTTTATTATGGTGCTCGTTCTCAGGAGAGAGCGCAAGGTAAGCCACACCACCACATCACCATCACCACCTGCGGCGACCACACCAACACCACCAGGACAGGCTTCTTGCAAGACTAGGCATCTTCGATATAGCTACTGGTGGCGGTCGAGGTGGTGGTTGTGATGGTGTTTGCTGGTCATGGTGGTGCTGTTTTTGCTTGTTACAGCAGCTAAAAAACTGTGTGTGTTTTATTATTTTTTGTCCATCCCATTTATTATCTTCGCCCTTCTTTTCTCTCTCCCTCTTTAGTCGTAACTCAGATCCGGGGTCACTAAGTAGGCTCTTCCCCCCCCCCCCCACTACGGTACTTGCCTTGCACTTTTATCGCGAGAAGATTTCAGCACTCTCTTCCCTCGTCGACTTGCGTCGGATTCCGCCTACCCACGCCACGAAGGCGCTCTCAGCAATTGGTTCCTTTTTATTTTTTCAAATGAAGTAAAAATCTCACCACGGTGGGATTCGAACTTGGGTACCAATGCCAGTAGTCTTTGAAGCTGACCACTAGTCTACCGGGGCGACCGGGTTGAATACCGCCAGGAAAACAATCCCAATGACAATTGCCACTGGTAACCAGTTATTTAGGACAGTCACTATCGCCTAGCTCTCCGACCCCGGCACGGCTTTCGACACGAGCAGTACAGGACGGTGCGCATAAATAGCGGGCGTCTATCAGTCCCGAGCGTGTCTGAATCGGTTCAGTGTACGCGTCGCACGGTTGGGATCCAACAAACGCACAGCGGACAGACAGACCAACGACAAACCTCAATATTAAGGAATCCGTTAAATAAAGGCACGCTGTGGCAGTTTTCAGAACTGTTTTTTGACCGTTTGTGTCCGTTCGTGAGCAGGGGTACACCCCCACACGCACACACACGACCCCTTATAGAAGAGCATCTATTGAGGCTCGTCGGGCTATCGCGCTCCTCGCCTCAACAGCTCCTCATTATAACGAAATAAACGGTCCCATCATCTGCAAGACCCCGGTCCTTCACAAAAGCGAAAACAGGAACGTAGCGCAGAACAACTCAGTTGTGAAGCAATCAAAATATCATTACATTCCATCTTCTGAATCATCAAACAAGATCAACCACCCATCAAGTTCCAGAAAAAAATAACCTTTTTTTCTCCCACGCGAACAACTACTGCTGTATTCGCAAAATGATACTGCTGTTGGTAGAACAGCCGATTTCATAAATTGAATAAGCTTACCCTCCTAACGAAAGACACCCGCAAAATTCAATAAACTCAGTTGCTACCATCAATACCACACATCATAGCAATGCACAAACTCCCAAGGTGCATGTAAGTACCGACATCCCCATTAATTCTCGCATAAAAACAGAATGTCAGAATCATTCCTCAGCCCCCTGTAACCCGTTCCATTCGACACAATAAGCAGCAGCCACACACAGAGTGCCAGATAACACTCTCTACTGGCCAAACTAATGCAATCAGTCTTTACCAACCATTTGCCCTTCGGGGACGCCCTATTCATGACGCACTGGAATTATAGGACTTAGCTACTCGTCGATACCAGCCATTGTTGCCCTCCAGGGACACCTCTCTCGGGTGTGTTGGAATTACGAAGACGGACTGCCTATATAAAAAATACCCTTCTACTCCTAAAGGGGGAATGGGGGGTCATGCATAATGAATCAAATCGGTACGTTGTTTTTATTTTTATTTGCGACACGGAATCCATGTTCCATTCAACCAACCCCTGCCGCAAAAAGTCAATCTCCTATAGTATACACCGAGTAAACGATTTACTTCCCCAGAAAAACGAACAGCATAACCTACCATTCATAAATTCAATCACAGTCGCAAACGGTACATCTCCCCATTTATACGATCGAAAACATATTCAATCATACGGGTAAGTGTATTTCTCGCAAAGGAAACCAGACCCTCTTTGCGAGATACCCACCCCTCCAAATATGCCCCTCGTCGCTCCGCGTCATACTGGGTGCAATTCCCCAGCCGACGATACTCACATCCGTGCTTTCCACGACCCCCCCCCCCCCCCCCCCCCTGCTGCCGCTGCTGCTGTCGTGAAGAGCGCCCGGTCCCGGCCGAGCGCTAGCTAGGCAGTCGCTATTCTCCTCGTGTATAAATGCTGCAGCGGTCACAAAATCCCCCGGCGCCCGCCAACCCCACCACACCACCTCTCCGTAGCAGGGTGCACGCGGTACTTCCACGCGACGTACCCCCTCACCGCCTGTACTGTAGACGTCACGGGGGCGCATGGCCCAGCTTCGACCATGCGTCTTCTCGCGGAACGGACAAACACGTATGCTCCCCACATCTCCCCCTCTCCTCCACAAACTCCTGTGAAGTGACCCTCACCAACCATACGGCGGGGGTGCCCACGGTTTTTCACCGTAGGACTGTTTAGCTACTGCTGTGAGGCAGTAACTGCTCCATTTCAAAACGCCGTTCCAACCATCGCGAGCACAGTTTCTTCCGACGCTTCGGTCTCCTCCGGCGATGAGCACTTGGTGCTATCGTGTTCCCGGCCTCCACACCTTTCACAGAGCTTGGTACAGCTTTCGCTGTAGTGGCCTGTAGCCCTGCACCGCCAACAGTTCACCACCTTCTCCTTGCCGGCCTTGTCGCCTTCCTTTTTCTCCCCCTTTTTCTTCCGGTCCCTGCCCTTCCCCTTTCCGGCTTCGTGCGACTCTTTTCCGACGAGCGCATGGGAGTCGGATGCCCCTTTCGTTTTAGCGAAGGATGGCAAGAGTGTTTCATACTGGCTGTGTACGAGATTGAGGACTTACGGGTAAAGTTGGGCAACGCGGGAGTGGGCGTTGATGACACTACGCTATACTCGTGCTTCATTAATGTTCTCCCTGCTACCGAATACGTCCTCGAGATCCGGGACTTGAACCTAAAGCAGGCTTATGACCGGAAGGAGATTATCAACCTCGTACGCAGCCAGGATGAAACACTCTTGCCATCCTTCGCTAAAACGAAAAGGGGCCCCCTATCGTTTTAGCGAAGGATGGCAAGAATGTTTCATACTGGCTGCGTACGAGGTTGAGAATCTCCTTCCGTTCATAAACCTGCTTTAGGTTCAAGTCCCGGATCTCGAGGGCGTATTCGGTAGCAGGGAGAGCATTCATGATTTCGTTTTAGCGAAGGATGGCAAGAGTGTTCCATGCTGGCTGCGTACGAGGCTGATAATCTCCTTCCGGTCATAAACCTGCTTTAGGTTCAAGTCCCCGATCTCGAGGGCGTATTTGGTAGCAGGAAGAGCATTAATGAAGCACGAGTATAGCGTAGTGTCATCAACGCCCACTCCCGCGTTGTCCAGCTATACCCGTAAGTCCTCAATGTTGTACAACTTCGCCACCGGGTCATCTTGTTTCCCGATCTTGAAATTGTGGATCTGCCTTATACACAACCCCTTCTGGCGGTTGGCCTTCGTGTCGCACCAATCGAGGGTCTCCTCCCAGCACTTCCTCGGAGATACGCTCCTGTGAAACCTCGCTACATCAACGTCAGCCTTCATGGCTTGAGAGAGGAAGACCCATGCAATCAGTTGTCTCTCGTACATGGCCTCAGGTACCCCCTCGGTCATGAGAGACTGCTTACTGCTTCCATCGGCCCCAACGCCATATGTACGGGTCAGTTTCGAAGACCGACTCGAAACGGTAAAGCTTTGCGTAAACTTTCATCTGACGTGAGAAAGACTCGAAAGTTTCCCGTCCCTCGAGTACAGGTACCTGCATCTTTGGCTGACCAAAGAACCGCCCTCCGGAACCATCTGCATCATGGGGCAGCTCACCTCCGGGATCGCCCTCCTCACCCCCTGCGCCGCCTTCGAAGCGCCGCTGCGAGGGCGTTGATACAGCTTCGCTCCTCGCTGCATCTATGGCGGTAAGCTGTTGCTTCCCACCGGACTCCGGCTGCTTGCTCTCGAGTTTGGTCTCCATGGGCGTCAGCATCATCCCTAGAAGTTCTTCGTGAGATACCTTTTTGACGCTCCTCGTCGTCCGCCGCTTCCTTCCGCTGTTCCTCGAGGGCATGGCTCTGCTCCAATACTTTCTCCCGAAGACTTCCAACTTCGTCGTCCATGAGGCTGCCGAATCGCGACTCTAGAGTGTTCGATGGCCCCAAGCGAGATTGGTTTAAAAGTCTTTCATTAGTATTGGTCCCTTAGCAGTACCACAGGCAAGCGCAAGCACCAGCGCAAGCGTGCAGCAGAGAGTGTCTTCACGAGCCAGCAAGCCCATCAAGACAAAACACAAAATAACGTATCGCATGCTAATATCCCGAACCGACACAAAACCCGATACGTAACTGTCATATACAGGATCTCCAACGAACATACCCGGGTATCCGCGGGTTTTCGGGCGCCGACGGGTAGATTATATCCCCGGTTCATTATCCCTGTACAAATCATCTACGAAGCCCTTTCAAATTACATACTCGTACACACCAAAAATACACAAACTACTCAACGCTGACGGGGCACGCACATGGCAGTATCGGCACGCGGTATATACAGGCTGGACACAATGGGCCAGCAGCAGACGAGCACGGACGATCCGAGCGGCGAAGACGTTGCTGCCTCTTGCCTCTTAGCAAAAAAAACGAATCGCCGGCGGGGGGTCGATGTTGCCGAAAGTCCCACCCAAAGGTAGAGGGCGCCTACAGTATTAATGTATTAATAGACCAAACGTCGACGAACCCGACGACGACAGTAGCAGCGGCAGCCAAAGTTGAACGAGCAGACGCGCACGGGCGATCCCGGCGGCGAAGAAGTTGCAGCCGGCGCCGATCAACAAGAAGAAAGTTGCCGGCGGGGGTCGATGTTGCTGAAAGACCCGCGCAAAGTTCACAAAACGCACGCGAAACTGGTGACGAGAGCAGCAATGGCAGCGAAGAAATTTCCACTGCCGTTGCTGCTCTGGTCATCGGTTTCGAGGGCGTTTTGTGCAGACACCCTCTAGCTTTGGGCGGACTTTCTGCAACATCGACCTCCGCCTGCAATTCACTTTGCTGAGAGGCAGCGGCAGCAACTTTTTCGACGCCGGGATCGTTCGCGCTCGTCTGCTGGCGCATTGTGCCCAGCCGGTACCGCGTGCCGATACTGCCGTGTGTGCACCCCGTCAGCGTTGAGCATTCATGTGTTTGGTATGCACGAGTATGAAACCTCATTTACGTATTTTTTCTTCCCGTTTATGATCTTCGCCCTTCATTTCTCTCTCCCTCGTATGAATAGTCGTAACTCAGATCCGGGGTCATATAGCAGGCTCTCCTCCTCCCTCCCCACTATTACTACTTCGTGCCTTCATTTTTATCGCGAGAAAACTTCTACTACTATTACTACTTTTGATACTACTTCAGCACTTTCTTGCCTCGTCGATTCGCGCCGATTTGCGCTACTGTAGGCGTTCTCAGCACTTGATTCCTTTTTTGTTTTTGCAAATAAATAAATTATCAGAAATTGTCACCACGGTGGGATATGAACTAACGGGATCAACTCGTAGCAGCGTGCGAGGGCACCACTAGACCACCGGGGCGGCCGGCTCTTGCAAGCCTAGGACTGCAGCACAATTTGCAACCAACCAACCACAATGTTTCACGTAGTGTTTTAGCGTCAAAACGCTATCGAACCAAACCCAATAGAACACACCTCCCTTTTAATTGGTCAACACCTTTACCCCGGTACCACCGGGACCTGATCCCATTTGGCACCCTGCTTCCACTTAGTGGGGGAAAAATATAGTCAGCCTTCCCCTCCGCAGGAGGCGCCGGAGGCCGAGAGCGCGAAGCGCGAACCTAAACCGACCGGGTTGCAGTAACAATGCTACAACAGTAGTTCTAGGGTTGCAATTAGTGCCGCCCCCTGATATAAAAGGGCGTCCTATATTAATTTTTTAATATAGTGTGTGTGAGTCACTGCTCTGCGAATCCAACTGCCAACTTGTGTCTGTCCATAATTCCTAGCACTACGTACTAGGAATGTTCCATGAATTCTCCTCGGAATATTGTCCTCGGAGCGATGTCTCTCTCCCAGAGGCTCCGAGCCACAAGTAAAGGGTACAACGCATTGAGGCATCCAAGAGCATCTTCTGTGATGCTTCCTCGGCACGTTGTCTGTACCTTTCGTCCGAGAGCGATGCGTGAGCTTGCTCGCACACCTCTCTCACTCTGTTTCCACGTCTGCTCGCATCTCCTCCTGAGATATCTGTCCCTCTACCGAGCACTCTGTCTGTCCGGTGTTTGTGAACACCAACCCCATCCTTTGGCCGTTGCCTTAGAGGAACGCTGGTTTACCCACGCGTTGGAGCTTCACCACTCCCTACGGTGTTCTGAGAGACCTATCCCTTATGTGGAAGGAATATTAACCGGGGATACCAAATACCCGCGGGTACCCGAAAACCGGCGGGTACCCGGGTACCCGTGACACCATCACCCGCGGGCCGCAAGGCTCCGAAAGACCCGGGTCGGACACTACCCGCCAAACGGGTAGGACCCGTCCGGGTAGGACCCGTCCGGGTAGGACCCGTCCGGGTACCCCGGGTAACCGAAATCAGGATCCTACAGCACCTCTATTGACAAATTGGGAATTGGGTCTACACGGGCTATGACGGTAATAAATACCTGGTAATCTTTTTGATAACTGCTCGCTGCTCACGGTGGTGCATCAGTAGCCTTTACCGCACCACTGAATTATTATCTAGGATAAAGTATGGAAATCGGGGAATATTTTATTATATACCTTTTAGTGTGGTCGACCAATTTTTCAAAAAAAAAAAAAACGCCTGATTTTTTCGAGACAAAGCTCGTAAGGGTCGGGGCGGGGACGGTGCACCGGGGTCCTCATCCTCTCACGTTTTTTCAGCTTTTTCGTTTATTCGATACACGAGTACGTGTATAGAGGATAGAGGCCGTGGTTGCCGCGGGAAGAAAGCGCGCTACGTACGTACATAATCTCTGTCGGGTCGAAATTCAGTCTCCGTAAATTTTAGTTGCTGTCCGTGGATGTTCCAGCCAAACAGTACGTACTGCTAGAACTGTCATGGCCTACTCGTACGTAAAGTAAAGGGTTGCAGGCCGGGTGCATGACTTTGAACTTTTACCTCCACCTCTCCACCTTGTCAATCAACAAGTGATTTTGGTTCGAACGAGATGAAATCTCGATCGTGGTACTGGAGGAGGTGCCGGATACACTCACCTTCAGCTCGTTTTTTCTGCGCATCGATCTCTTTCTGAAGCCTCAAAGGGTCGGTTAACCTCGACATTCTTGGTTCTGTTGGCGCACTCCCTTAACAGCACTAGCACAGCCTGAAGCAGCAGCACAAGCTCTGCCAGGGGTGTGGAGCGTCAAGTGTCCCTCCACAAACACGCAAACTGTTTAACATGGAAACCCCCGTGCCACAAAACGACATAACGAGCAGAGAGAGCAGAGAGGAAGAGCTGTCAGTCTGCTAGTCTGTGAATAGTAGGAGAGACAATGGCACACTGGAGGCTGGGAGACATCTTACGTGGAGCCTTCTTCGCCGTGCCGGTAGCAATAGCTTTCAACGATGTGGTGGGGTCGCCGGCGCAGGTCGCAGGGAGGTCTATGCAACCGACTCTCAACCTAGGCCTTGACTCCGAGTAAGTGCGTAGAGCGTGGGAACTCAGTATCATAACTTGGTGCTTGCAGGGGGCAGGCCTGTCTTACACAGTGTACGGGGGTGAGCCCAGCGTACATCGTCCATAATCGTGAAGTGCCTCAGCCTTCTGTACCTTTAGTACAAGTAAATGAAGGTCCACGACCCGTGCATTTACAGACTGCTCTGCCACAGGTGCCTGTGGTAGCCTTGCTTGCCGATGTGCTGTGAGCTGTGGTGCTGTGGTCTGAGTAACTCGCGAGTACTCGTACGAGTACTCGTAGCGAGTAACGCTGTAACTCTGTGAATGCATCGACGAGGTTCTTAAGACAGGATGACAGGGAGGCAGACAAACTCGTGCCGGGATGGGACGATCTCCTTCGTTATTGCTCTCCCACAGGCAGACCAAAAGCCAAGCGTGTACGAGTAACTTTTTTGCACCTGCCCTTGCACCTTTCTGTCCCTGTTCCATCCCCGTCCCTGTGACCCTGGCCCTGACCCTGGCCCTGTCCTTGTGTCCTTGGCACTGATCCCGTTTCTGCTGTCCCTGCCCCTGTGCTGTCTGCCTTGTCTGTCTACCCACTGCTGTGTTGTCTGTACCTGTGCCTGTGCCTACACTGTGCCTATACAAAGTGCATCCAACCCGGAGCTGGATGTCGTTTGGCAAGACAAGCTGAGTATCTCGAGAAACACGTACGAAAGAGGGTCCATCGTCATTTTCAGGTCGGTACTCGCAGAAACACAGACTTGAAACCTGGAAGCTTCGTGTCATACTGGTACCATACGATGTACATAACGTACACCTTACTCTTGCGCCTACCCAACCGGTTCAGGCCTGTGCTGGTACCCTGCGGGTAGGCCATGCAATCACAGCGTGTGCCCGATATGAAACCCTGGTTGCTGTTGCACTTTTGTCAGTTTGGTCGGCAAGAGGTGGCGCAAGGCGATTGGGAGGGGCGATCCTGCTCTTCTTTGCTCACCGCTTGCCGCTTGCGTATTGTATTATATGACCGCCCCGGTATTCAAATCAATATTCGTACCAGCAGTCCATCAGAAGTATCGATACATCGATACAGCAGCTGATAATAGTAAAATAGTTACGTATGTATACGTACTACGTTAGTGAGGAGGGAGTAGAGTTTGAGAGTGCGTCAGCAAGAGAGCGACGTGGTCTATCTCAAGTCTAAAGAGAAGATGTACGAATCATATGATAGTTCCACTCAACCGGCGTTCTTGTAGAACTACAGCAGCAGTAACTATAAACTCGTTTGCGCTGGTCGGTGTTACTTGCCCGGTTACTTCCCGGTGCCTACGTACTTATTTTTCCTTTACAAAGCTCTCAAGACTTTTTTTTTTAATGTTACTCTTTCTTACCCGGTGGCTACGTGCGAGTACGTATATAGCTGGTACGAGGAACGAACGCCTGCTGTATTCTCCCTTTTCAGCTTGCGACACCCCCGGGATTTCAAGTCAACCTCAAGCCCGGAGGGGAACCTTGTAACATATACGAAGTATACTATTAGTACTACGCCTGGTACCTCTTCGACCTCTGTCCTCTTTGACTGCAGTTTGGTAACAGGCATGGTATAGCACCTGTATCATACCTGGTGCTTTCCCTGGGGCGTAGTTTTTACCTTTCAACAATACCTCGTCGCGATTAACAGATATTTGCGCTGCTCGCCGTGGTGCAGTACGTACTCCTAGCAGGCTTTATTTGTAGGAACGTTGCCATTCCCAAAACTGTATGCAACATGTACACATATGACATATGTATGATACGCAGATCGCAGTTGTGCCCTCCCGTTACACTCCGAGCCAAATCAGTGCGCACAGATGACAGTTAGTTGCTCATTCAGGACCGCAAAGCTATGGTCATGCTTATATAAACAGGGGCCGGGCCGCCTTTGAATTTATCAACCCCTCCCAGCCGTGCTTGACGATAATGTACGACTTCTACTACTACTGGTAATACTACAACTCCAATCACATCATGGCCGCCATATACCGCTCGTGCAGGAATCCGTTTGAACCCAAAGAGCGTATGGTGAAGCGACTAATTGGCATAGACGGGGACTGGGTGCGGCCTATGGGGAACAAGCACGAGGTGCTGCGAGTACCACAGGGTCACTGCTGGGTGGAGGGAGACAGGACCGGGATCAGCGGCGACAGCAACCAGTTTGGACCAGTAAGTCGCTTCTGGTTTTGTTTCATACCTCAAACGGCACGTGTTCGACCGGTGTGTATCGAGCGTTTGCTGAGAGAGGCAGCTCGTCGGCCACCAGTACTAATCGTGCAATTGCGGTTATACACGCACTTAAAGTTGATGGCGCGTATGTCACTGCTTGTACGAGCATGATCTACCTCGCACCAAAGTTGGAGTATGGGATGGTTCAGAGATGCTTTTGAAGCAGTCGAGTATGGTGTATGTTTGCTGAGTTGACGTACGTTGGTGCCACCATTTCCACGCAAACCTGGGTGCATCAATGTGATCGCCATAGTTTCCTTCTCGCGGCCATGTGGTGCTGCTATTTATAATTATGTCGGCTCACTTGTCGTTGTGCTTTCTTTCGACTAAATATTTTTACACAGAACCGCCATACTCTTTTACGAGTTTAGCCCACTCTATACGTTCTTGCTGCTGGTGTTTCACTCGGCACGAACTCCCATTTTGGTTCGATAAACAATTCCAGCTTCTCCCTCCTGACTTTCTCTCTCTATTTTTTCCTTGTGTGTGTCGTCGTGTGGCATTGTGCGTCGTGGCAGATCCCGTTAGCTCTAATCGAGGCCAAGGCAACCCACATTCTATGGCCGCCAAGCAGGATCGGCAAGCTCAGCCAGGACCTCCCGGAAGAGCACCGAGACTTAGACGCGGAGAGATTGTGACTTGCCAAGAACTGGCTGTATTACTCTTTTTTTATTGAAACGTAAAACCTCTTTTGTTGTTGTTCCTGATCGATTGTAACATATATGTAGTCCTTCGGTAGTCGTTCGAGTACCGGTAGATCCTTGATGGCATTGGTCCTTCGGCAAAGGCTAGTTCTTGCGTGTACTTGCGAGTAGAATGTCGTACCCAAGCCAACGGCCAGATTCACCGCCGTATCCTGTGGCAGCTGTGCTGCACCGTGACGGCAGTTTGTTGTCTCTGGCTGGTTAGAGGTAGCAAGTAGCAATTTCCTGCTTGTGGCAGAGGTGCACATTTTGGACTCTAGTACTAATGATGTACCATGGTAATTGATATCGAAATTCGTTTTTGGTCTCATCCACGTGTGGCTTCGATTACTCTTCAAGAGCTATGATACAGGTCACGTACGGGAGCTAATTATATTACGTACCTTGTCTGTGACCCTTTTTTGTTGTAGTGTACTCGTAACTTTGTTTACCTTGCGTTGAATGTAACTCTAGATCTACAGTAGTGTAGAGCCATGTTGGCTCCTCGCTACAGCATGTATCGGCTGTCGGTCTCGACTCTCGTTATTTGCAGTATATTTGTGCTACGTAAGCACATTTGGGCCATACCGACGACCTCTGAGTGCCTGGTACTTCACCAGGTGCCGTGTCTCTGAATGTTGCCGCCTGTTTCGCATGTTTTTCGTATATACAGCGAGGGTGTGTGCTGCTATAACAGCAGGCCGTCTGAGATGGACTGAAATCTCGGCGTGTTGGTCACTTGGCACACAGTTCCCGGCCATGACGTTTTTTGTGATGTGGTGGTGAGGCAAAGTGTTTTTGCCTGTTTTTTTTTTACTGTACGAAGGGCTTTCGTTCTTCTTGTGGCGTTTGGGTTGGGTGGGAGAAGCTGGGCGAAGCTGCAAGACTCGCCCAAGGAATTTTATGTTGGATGCACGTGTTGGATGCACTATGAGCCCAAATCTAAATCCGAGAAATAAGTGCGTATTTCATGCTCGTACGCATCTCTGGTATAATAGTATTTGCCGCAAGCAACAAACAACACAGCAGGTCGGTTACTCTGTCTCGCGGCTCGTAGTTTGTGACCGCAGAAGCTACTTCTGTCCGGTCCCAGGTCTCAGTAAGCGGGAAGAGTCAGTATCAGTGTGGATGTGTGGATCCCGGGTGTGGTGGATGCTGGATGTCGTGAGTAGAAATACAGGGGGCGCCCGCACTTTTAGATTTTCGGTTGTCATAAATTGAAACTCGTTTTCTCACGATACATAAGAAATTTGATCGAAGACACGGTCGGATGACATACTAAATCCCACATAATAATAGTCCATGCTAGCCTGTGCTCAATGATGGCAGCAACAAAGTAAAAACTTGAGCTTCGACGCCAAATTTATGTGCTTTCTTGAGGGCGTCACCTGTAACCGTTGCCGTTCACACACTATGTATGCCTCCTGTAGGCACACGCTACGAGTACGTTAGAGGTGCACCTGAGGTGCACCATGTTTTTCTTCTGAGGGTGGTCTCTTGAGGAGCTCTATATCTCACCCAAAAACTACTGTAGGAAAACAAAAGTGCTACGAACCCGATGAACGGTACCATGGCCTAATTATACAACGAACATTATTGCAACCCAAAAACCAAATCCCGACGATTTTGGGTTAAGGAGCCTTTAATAGACCATTAAGAGAAAAAAACAGCCAAAACGTGCTACGTACCTCTATCGTAGCACGCATCTGTAACCGTTACTGTTCACACTATGTTGTCGGTACGACGCGCTACGCGTACAAGTATTGTATGTATATCGATCGGCAGTTTTGTTTTCTAAAAACCACATCCATCCCTCAAAAGGTATACGGGGGTAATGAAAATGTGTATATACAATTATTGAAACTCCTGCTTGCGAGGTTGTACTCGTTCGTCGTCGTGTGTTCTTACCCGTGCATCGTGCACATACCGCATGGTATCTCGTACTCATTCCGCTTCAAAACACTACAGCAAACGGGACAGTCAGTCGCAATCAAACGTACCCCTGGATAAAAATAGACACACTCCTACGACTACGTACGAGTACTACAGGGCTTCCGCTCTGTGGGTTTACCGCTGACAAGGTATCGCGCTGTGTTGTTGACCTTGCAGTCAACAAAACAACAGCCCGGATCCCCGGAGTGGTTTCGACCGAGAGCAACATCAGTGTGCGCGTAGGACAGTGCGAGCAGCAGCGCAACCGAGGGACACGCTCTACGTCGTATGTATGAGACCAACGCTCGGAAGATACCAGAACCGTATCCCAGTGAAAATACCGCGCCAAAAGATACGAGGGGTGGACGAACCTTGATAGTAGATCTTTACGGGGGTTTCGGGTTTTGTGTGATCATCGACCAAAAAGATACAATTTTATGGGAGTTCCACAACGAAAGCTCGCTTTTCTTTGTTGAAGGAGTGCCTCCCCCCCAGCAGAAAACAACCCAACACAACACACCTGCTTAGGTGTTGCAACCTGTTGCACGCAGTAGCGACGGGCCGCATGGGTGTGCCATCGTCGGAGAGGATGGACACGTTTTTCGACGACGTAGTTAGCGATGATAAGCTGCTGGAGTGGGAGGTGCACCTGCAGAAGCTGAAAGTTGACGACAGCAAGGTCCGAATGGAGGCCGCGTCCAAGCTGAGGCATTGCGTAGAGCGAGGTGTGCGCGAGCTATCGACGGAGAATTTCGAAAACTTCGAGACCGAGCTCCACGCGCGCGTGTTCAGTCTTCTCAACGAGCAGGTCAGCTGTGCGTCGGCGGTGCCGTCTACTTTGTTCCATCGAGTTGGTCCTTTGAAACCCAGTGGTATCCGGTGCACTTTTTCCCACCGATTTTTTGCAGGGTCCGAGCTTTGTCGGCATGTCATGCGCTGGAAATGGTTCAAAGGGCGTGTACAATGAACAAGCAACAATGTTCGTACCAGTACGAGTACAAGCACCATGTGTAGCACGATAGACAGTCGACAAACAGCAGTGTGTGAAAGAGTTAATGTGTGAGCGCGCCTGTCTGTACAGCAGATAGATATGATACGTATGTATATATGATACTCGTACGAGTTTACGATACTCGTACTCGTACAAGATGTAATTTGTTGTTCTGTGCGTCTGAACCGAAGCGTTTTCTGGCGCAGCAGTCGCCTTCAAGCTTGAAGGCCCTTTCCCCTGCATGTGATGGATGGCTTTGCCTTCTGTCTCGTACACGAAGCGTGGCCGCTGTTTGCCAAATGAGATGATACTGCTGCTACAGCTGTCCTGGAGCCAGTCTCCGCCTTGCTCCGCTGCTGTTGCTGTGGTACGCCGACAATTATAATTCGTACGCTCGAGTGTTCGAGTGTTCGAGAGTTCAAGTGCACACCCGACGTGGGGTACGGCAGTATGGGCCCGCCAACCAGAAACACCTTCGCATGTTCGTACGCAAGCCTTACTGCCGTATGATATGCTATCTTGAGAAGAAGCTTACGTTTGATGACACCATCCCTGACCAACCTTGAGCATAGGCTATTGTATGGGATTGAGTCTAGCGTTCGTCGCCGCTGAACACGATTTCTTCATCCAATTTTCTCAGCTTCCCCCAAAAAGCGAGCCTTGTGTTCTTGATACTCGTACCAGGTAAGTTGTTTCTTACTCGTGGGCTCGTGGGCCTATTCTGTACTGACTGGTACTATTAATAGGTACCAGGTACACGACAAGAAGAGTTGCTGGCTCGGAGTGTTACTGCATCTTGATGTGTAATACCGGTATCAATGTGTGTGTTGTCTTCACATTAAACCCGTTATTTCTATCATACCCAACCAACTACACCAGTACACCCAGCAGTGTCTGTCCTGATTCCTAATCCTAGAGAGATTAAATTCTGTGGTCGCAGACTGTGAATCCGGTATCAATATCGTAGCACAAGACAACAGCGACGGCTGCTTGTATTCATATCAATCATACTGGTATTAATAGTAACCCCTTAACCCTTATAGAACTGGTCCCACGAATTTGGGGGGAAACTACGTACTTGGAATGAGTGTGGGATTTGTTTTTCAGTTCTGAAGGGGTTAATACCTTTCAACGGGAAAATGTGTCGAAAACACTTACTATACTTGACGCTGATTAGAGCAAGCATCGGTCCCACGAGGCAAAAGCCCGAGCTGCCGGGGTATGATATGTACCATGCAAGGACATCTCCGATACGCACGCCTCATGGTGCTATGTACGTACGAGTTGATAGTCGTACAGCTGCACCCTCTCACTTGGCGGGTGGTAACACCGCACCTGGCATATTTTCGAGTTTTGGTCTCTACACCTGGGTCCATATACGATTACGATTCATATGACAGTATAGTACCTGGTGTCAGACGTATATACCGCCATACCAGGCTACTTTGTACATACTGGTACACATGTACACACCAGGTATCATTACTCGCACAGCCGTGTACGTACTGCTGTAGCTAAATAGTCTTCCATTCGCGACGTTGTACTGCCTGTACGAGGTGGTTGATGCTTGCTGAACCCGCAGGCAGGCAGGACAGGTCGCCTTGTCACCTTGTCGCCTTGCTCCCTCTATTGCCCCATGTTTTTGCCCCATGGGATTTACCGTAGGATGCACCTGCACACCTGCACACTTGCAACTTGCACGTGTACACACGCCGACAGCGGCGGCCGGCGAGTTGGACGGTTATGCTGCGTGCTGTGTGTTGTGTGTTTTTTGTATTCCGATGGCATCTTCGTCGTGTTGGGGTGCGCTGCGCTGCGCTCGGCAGTGTGTTCTGCTAGACTTGTAGCATAACTTTCAGCAGCACTAAAGTACATACAAACCGGGTCATATTTCATACATACGAGGAGTATGATATAATACCAGGAGATTTGTTGCATGATGTGCACGGCGAGCTTTCATGCCCAAAGTATCCGCTCTCTCTCTCCCTTCGGGTGTTCTTACGGTATGTAGTTCTTAGTTTTTGCCGGTACCTGCGGGCACCGCTTTAAACTTACCTACAGTACACCTACAGGTAGTGCACTGCCGGGGCTATTCAACTGACGACCTATCCAATAAGTACACTATTAATAGCACTGCGTGCTGGTATGTACGCGAGTGTTGATAGGATACTTATCAAAAGTACTGACTGGTAAGTATGATACTATGATACCTGGTATATATGCTTCTACTCTCTGGTTATATATATAATACCGTCGCCCTGGTGGTTTAGTGATTATCCTCAAATACCACTAACCCTGGTGTCGTAGGTTCAAGTCTCCGTACCGACTTTTTTTCTATCAAATGACACCAACTGTCGAGAGCGCCTGCCATAGCGTGGGTAGGCACAGTTCGACCAGAGAGAGTCGACGAGGGAAGAAAGTGCTGAACTCTTCTTGGGATAAAAAGGCAAGGCACTTATGATATGTATGATAGTATGATACCGTAGTGGGGAGGGAGGAGAAGAGCCTACTACGATGGCACTCCGGATCTGAGTTTCGACTTCAGTCTGTAGGAGGGAAGAGAGGAATGAACGGCGAAGATAGTAAATGGGATGAACACGCAAGATCATTAAATGTACCCTTCGGACGATTGCGCTATTTTTGAGCTGATTTTCTCGACAAAAGAGGGAGTTCAAACGCATACTATTAATAGTAGCTAGCGACGTGTCTATGGAAAGACCTGGGCTCGTTCTTTCCGAATCCACCGATTTGGTTACGTGTTCTTGTCTTATTTAGGGGGGAAATGGGCTCATCCAAGGGCGTGTGTTATCTTCAGTATGTACGGTACGTAGTCTAGACCGCCCTCTTCCATGTTGATGCGACCATGTGACGTGCCGTTTAGCAGTGCACTGCTACTGTTATTCAATACCATTAGTTGGGAGATTGGGTCATGAAATAGCTTTGTGATGACCCCCACGAAACAGTAAGCAGTAAGGCTGTTGGGGAGGCGTTCGTTCTGGAATTACGTAAAATGCGGCATTCATAACACCAGGTACTATTCGTATGCCGAGTTCCAGTATTCCAGTACGTGAAACCGTAATAATGCGAGTAAATGCCCCCCCCCCCCCCCGGAGCGACTTTTCGAGCTCGATATCTCCACAGCAAGACTGAAGAATAATGTCAGTGCCAAGAAGGGTGGCGTTGGGCAGGTCTCTCTTAAACCGAGGACTGTCCGAAGACGTGTTGTTTGGTACTGGTACCTTCTTTGTTACGGAGGTATATCGAACTCGAAAAGTCGGTCCGGGGGGGGGTGTACTCATGTTGTGCACGGCCGTAGTCATATGACCATAGACCCTCGCATCCCTACAATGCCGGGACGGAGCGCGTTGGGTTTTCACCAACCAGGCAGACATTGCTTGCACCAAGCGCGAAACGCCGTGAGGTATGGGGCGAGTCGCATGGAGGGTGAGCTGCATCCTGCTAAGAACCGCCTCTGAGGCGGACTTGCATATGGACGACAGCTTCAATGAGTTAATTTAATTTCTGGTGTGGCCACTTCCGGAGACAGCAATGGGTTTTACTATGTAACTGCCTCGCGGACGCCTTACCATATTAACACTACGTGAAACGACCATTCCCCTTGTGCGGAACAAAGGTTCTCCACCCCGCACAAATGATCTACTCGACCGCCAGCTTTGGTGACCGCCAAAAAAACATAACAAAAAAAAACGGCACCCTGGTTGTCTAGCTCACGCAGCGAGTGGCGTGTTTTACAGCGTCGTTGCCAACCGACGCCAACCCAACCTATAAATATATCATATATTTATGGGGGGGGGGGGCGTTTCCTCGCATTGTTGCGGTATATGACCGTTCTAAGAAGCGGTCCAAAGCCGATTGGAGCCCATCTCTTGTGTTGAGGTTGGCAGTTTGCGTTTGTCCGACCGAGTGCAGTACTTTAGCCCGACCCCCCGATCACAGACTAGTCATACCGATATACCTGATACATCTATGTACCTCGTATACACTTACAGTACGATTACTCCATCCATTGTTTATTAGGCGAGGCAGGGTGTGTCCAACGTTTTCACATACTGCGAATATCATACAGTATAATGTTCGGAAGCGAAAGAGCTCGAATATCGCGTGGTTTATTAGTTTGCCTGGTCTGTTTCTTGGAGTCGCACGTGCTGTGACTGCGTAACTGTACAATGTAACTCCCGTACGATCGACTATATATATAAATACGACCATTCAAACCTACATGACATACTATTAAAACTTGATAAACTGCTAAAAAGGTGCAGTCCGTCGTATTAATGGTAGAATACGTACAGATACTAACATCGTATCATACGATAAACCCGCCAGAAGGCCAATACGACGTAACCATCCCAACTTTATTATACTCAAGTATGCTATGGGATATCGCCTATATAGAAAGGAAGGACCCCCCGCCGTCGTTCGAAACTTCAATCCCAACCTACAGCAGTAAAAGCTTGAAAGTCCGCTAGAAATAAATCGGTGGGTGAACACGAGTTTCCAGCGTTCCGTGTCAATTTCTACCAGGCACAGGGAGTGCAGTGCAGTACGTACAGTAGTAGTGTCTCACAACAGTTAAGATAGCAATAAGATAGCACACCCCCTGGTGTGATATTCCGAGTCGGTTTTCTCGAAACGATGGGCGGCACGCACGCACGCACAACGAAAACGGTGGTTCTGGAACCATCTCGTCGAAACCTAAGCTTTGAACCTTTCCATACACGCATCGCTTGGCAATTGCGCCCTATACTGCTGTCTACTACTGTTTGCTGCTGTGTACTGCTGTGTACTGCTGTGTGGACCTGGTACTGTCTACCCGTTGTCGAGCTAGTCAACTTAAAAACAACACATTCTTGCGAGGGCTAACCGTGTGTCATCTTGTGTTTTCTTAAGTGATAAAAGGTATAAATTGCCATGTATACTGGAGGAAGGGTGGTGGCTTCGCTGTTGCGGTGCGTAAGGCAGTATGCTTGTGGCTTGCCATCTTTTTCCTCCAGATGTTGAACATACCTGAAAACGGACAGGTCTTGGACATATATACATATGTACATACCTGGTATGTCGGAGAGACCCTTCTTGCTATGTTTTTTTGCTGTGTATTTTGCTACTGTAGCTGTGCTCTTTGCTGACCGTCGTCTAGTTGCCACCCAACGGCGCATGCCTTCACGGAAGCGTGAAGGTAAGGACGAACATGTTCCGAGTTCAGCTGTGGATGTAATCGCGGGAAAATAACTTCGCGCTTGGTTTATTTGCACGCATAGCACACCCCCTCCTGGCGATTTTCCAAGCTGACGAGATGCTCCCAAAGCCTTCATTTTTTTTTGTTGTGTGTGTGCCTCTCTTGTTTTGGAGAATACCGCCTCCGATTTTGCGGCAGGGTGTGCGTTTTATTGCACATTGAACAGGATAGTGTTGACTGTGTAGAAGTACACTCGTAGCAACTGCGTCGAAAAGAGCAAGCCTCTCTGTCTCCCCCCCCCGATGTTTTTCTGCTCGGCTTGCTACAAAACGACGTTACTCGTACCTTGATACTGCGTGGTGGCAATGCGTACCGGTATATATAATTTATTCGTTTGAGTTTCGATGAAATCCTTGATCTCACAGCTGTCGTTTTTTCAATTTTTCTGTATACCTATATATATATAGCTGGTATACTAATGCGTATTATACAATCATATATACGTACGAGGAGTATGTAGATATGCTTACTTTCGTATATACCTGTTGGTGAGCATCATGTTGCACCAGATGACGAACATTTGTTTTTGTTTCGCGATAAGCGAGGCTAGCTACATACCTGGTGCAAAGTTCGGCTTGTCACGCTGCTGCTGCTGCTGCTGCTGCTGCTGCTGCCGCCGCCGACTATTTTTTTGGCTGTTGCGTATTTTATACCAGGCACTACAGTACCCATACAATCCACCACTACTACTCTTTTGGCTTACAATAGACGCCGACCGTTCTTGGCAACAGTACGCGTCACCACTCACCACCAGGGCCGCTTAAGAAAAAAATACCCCCAATTTGTTTTCTCGCCCCCGGCGAGAAATAAACGCGCAACAATAAATTTCGCCTGCGGCGAAAAATGTTGCGCGCCCAAAAACGCGTGTTGCGCTGCGCGCAACCAGCCTCGCGGCGACTGTTGCGCAAAACGGGTATTTTGACCAAATGTTGCGCCAGCGCAACAGCGCAACACCTAATTAATGCCCTGCTCACCACTCACCACGGATTTTTGTATGATCTGTGTGATTTGCCTTTTGCGAAAACCCTTCGCCAACTTGAAACTATTTGTATATACGCATATATAGTGTAATATTACACAAGGACAGCAGTATTCATAGTCACCAGCAGCATGCGCGTACCTGGTGTTTGTAGCCTACGAATCCATGAAGTACGAGTCCCACCTTGATTTTTAGTCGTCCTGTAGGGCTCCGCTGCTCTCACCTCTGGTGATACAGATATTGTAGACTCTGTTGCAGTTTTTTTTTTTTTTTTTTTTTGCAGTTGTAATATATACCCGGCAGAACCCTAGCAATTGCTGATTGTTGGTCTATCTCGTTTTTGAAGTTCGAATCCCGCTGCGAGTGCAATGCTACCATCTACACTACAGTCTAGTAATAGTATCGTATTTTTTATATCCGAAAATATAGTGATCGTTTGGTCTCTGATATGAATATCAAACCAAGGTTATTTTCTCGGCCAGAGTGGTACAGGCAGTAGTTCTGTTCGCCTCGGATCGATGCTACGTAGGGTGTACGAAGTGCGAAAATGGCTTGAGTCATGATATTGTACAGGTATCATAGCGATGCGCGTTTTGTCCGTAATGCGACCAAGCCCACGTAGAGACCGAGGAAACAATAAGTTGGTCACAACCCAAGCCAGCAAGGGCTACCAAAACGCCAGAAGCACGGATGATACAACGGTATGTGTTGGGGGGGGGGGGGGGGCTCCGTCTGAGTTGGCTGTCTGACTTGACTGACTCCGTGTCTGTGGAAGGCAAGACCATCAGGCACCAGCAGGCCAACAGGGCCCCCCTCATGTACTCAAAGTATAGCTCTCCATTATATTTTGTACACCAAGACAGCGTAACGTGCACCAACATACGTTATACATACACATATATATGCGATCATATACATATGTACACATACATATTGTTGCGTTATCTTTTGACGCCTGTTTTTTGTTTCTCAAGCTGACCTTTACGTACGTATTATACGTACCACCAGATATCAAATACAAGCACTACGAGGATTGTTTTGTATATATGATGGTGTATGGATGTGGATGATAGATGTTGAAGTTGAAGTTGAAGTCCTTTAAAAGTGCACCCACGCTTCGCCAGCAAAACACTTGGAGTTAGAGTAGCTAATTGTTTACATATTACGGGGGACCATAGTAGATAGGACCAAATACTAGTGAAATTATATTGGTACATATACAGGTTTTTGTGTATACCGTCGGTCCTATACCCAATTGTTCCCCGTAATGGTATAATACTTGGAGTAGAACCGTGCTCACGGCTCGGGGCAAAGTATTTTACACGTGTACAGTTGGACTTAACCCTTATAGAACTGCAGTCCCGTTTTGGGAACAAACCACTCTAATTCTAAGTAATTTTTCCCCAAAACGGGACTCCAGTCCTATACGAGGGTTAAGAGCCGGGTAACTATTTTTGCAGTACTCGTAGTCAACCCCTTTGCAACTTGCACCCACGTTTCGGGTACAAACAAACCACCTTGCAATTAGAGATGGCTATTTTTTTCAGTGGTTAACGGGTACATACGGCTCGACGCGAGTGTTAATAGTGTTATACTGCAGCCCATCCGCCCTAGATCGAGAAAAGCGCTTTTAGATGGCGATTTGGTCGCGAAAAACGGTTTCGGTTTATCGTTTTGGCGGAGAGAACGAGATAATGGTTCCTCTCCATCCCCATCCGGCCAATCCCCTGTTGCAATCTCCTGCTATCATATGCACACAATGGTGGTAATCTACTGTCGGCCTTCCCGCACCTTGTGACGTATTCTGCGGGCAACCTTGCACACCTCAGACAGATGATGATCTACTGTAGAAGTATAAATATAATATAATACGGATTACATTTCATCCCTGCGTTTTCCGAGCCCGACGCCCATTGGTCGAGGGGGTCCCCAGCCCGCCCTCGGCCAATCAGGGGCCGCGGCGCGCGCGGCGGAAGTTACCTCTCGGGGGGACCCCCCGGTCCCGGCGCACCCGGGGACGGTAGGGCCCCATCCCCGGTTCGGAAATCCCTCCGTGTCCTTACAACTCCAACCACCCGGGGACGAAAATAACGATCCCCCGGCTCGAAACCGCCTCGCACGGTGTGGAAACCCCAGCCCAACCGACCGATCACTGATTGGTTGCGGCTCGAAAATAAAGCCAGCGCCACCCGGAGATGATAGGGCCCCATCCCCGGTTCGGAAACCCCTCCCTATCTCTACAACTCCAGCCACCCGGGGACGAAAAAAACGATCCCCCGGATCGAAACCGCCCCGCAAGGTGTGGAAACCCCAGCCCAACCTGTGGTGGAAATCGAGTGTAAAAGGCTAAAACTCTTGTAGCGTTTGTTGATCGACATTTTTAGTCTGCTTTCCCTACAATGGCGTCGCAGGCAGGGCGTGAGATTCTGAAGAGTGAGGTCGGTGGTTCGATCCTCACCTTCATCCCATAACTAGGAAAAAAATGGGGAAAATCTCATGTTCAAGAACTTGTAAAACTCACTCACTTAGAAAACACCCAGAAAGGAACGATGAGAGCAATGCGATCATTGCATACTGAGTCCAGTACCGAAAAGTCGGAGGTAAAACTTGGATACTCAGAGGCTCATCGGGGTTCCTGACTTACACCGAAGAGATAAGTCAGGTTTAGTGAGGGAGAATGTGGTGGAAATCGAGTTTAAAAGGCTAAAACTCTTGTAGCGTTTGTTGATCGACATTTTTAGTCTACTTTCCCTACAATGTCGTCTCACTCCAGAGGGTACAGGGGCCACGGCACCCTTTCCCCCCCCCTTCCCCCCACGCGACTCACCGTCGGAAGACATCGCACTCGGAAGAGCAGATAAGTACACGGAACTGCTGTCGACGCCGCTGAAGTGGATTGAGTCTGTTGTACGCTGAAGCGGAGGAGCTGCTGCGAGGAAACGGACTGCTGGGTGCTGTGTGTGTGCTTGATTGGTCCGTGGCGTACTTGCAGTTGCTCAGGTTCAAGAGTGGTATAAAAGTCTTTGATTATCTTCTTGCAGGTTGCAGAGGAGATGGGATCGGATGATAACTGATCGAGGGTGGGGGGGTGCGACCCCTCTCGTCCAGCTCGTCTCGCTATTCCAACCGCTCCGATTATTCCCTTCCTCTTTTATCCGTGATCTCTGGAAGAGCTGATCTCTCTCCAGCTATCGCACGTTGAACGTCTCTCGCGAGACTCAATACCAGAATCAGAACTCGTGCAAAGCCAGTCTCTCTACAGCATGTCTCTTCTGCTGACAGTACACTTCCTGGGTTTATCCTATCACAACTTCCAGTACCACTTACGTAGATCTGTCCTATGTCCCCATTGCTGATTGGGCTAATACTGTGCTTATTCTCTCATACATCTGAATCTCAAATTCGTCTGAGGCAATCCTTTGGATATGTACTGTTGAGAGGCCCTCTGTGCTGTCTCCAATACTGCTCTGATACTGCTGTGTACTCCCCTAATCCCCAAATAAACATCCTTTTTGTTCTTACTGAAACCCTTGGTTCCTCACTATACTCCAATGAACTGTACCTACTATACCAAAAGGCTAAAGAAAACTCAGTCTCACCACACCGTCCGATCGCTGATTGGCTGGGACTCGAACATATAGCCAGCGCCACCCGGGGACGATAGGGCCCCATCCCCGGATCGGAAATACCTCCATACATCTACAACTCCGTCAGCACGGGGACGATAACCGAGATCCCCCGGGTCGACACCGCCGCGCACGGTGTGGAAACCCCAGCCACACCGGCCGATCGCTGATTGGCTGGGGCTCGTATACAAGGCCAGAGCCACCCGGGGACGACAGAGCATCACCCCCTGATCGGAAGTCCCGCCGTAAATCCACAACTCCTCACCAGAAGGCGATTGGTACCCATCCCCGGTTTGGAAATGCCTCCGTATACCTACAACTTCGACCACCCGGGGACGAAATTAACGACCCCCCGGGTCGAAACCGCCCCGCAATGTGTGGAAACCCCAGCCCGACCGGACGATCGCTGATTGGCTGGGGCTCGAAAATGAAGCCAGCGCCACCCGGGGACGATAGGGCCCCATGCCCGGTTCGGAAATCCCTCCATACATGTACAACTCCAACAGCCCGGGGACGAAAACCGAGATCTCCCGGGTCGACACCGCCGGCCACGGTGTGGAAACCCCAGCCACAATGGCCGATCGCTGATTGGCTGGGGCTCGTATACAAAGCCAGAGGCACCCGGGGACGAGGGAGTATCATCCCCGGATCGGAAATTCCGCCATAAATCCACAACTCCTCACCCGGGGACGATTGGTCTCCATCCCCGGTTTGGAAATGCCTACGTATACCTACAACTCCGACCACCCGGGGACGAAAAAACGACCTCCCGGGTCGATACCGCCCCGCAAGGTGTGGAAGCCCCAGCCCGACCGGCCGATCGCTGATTGGCTGGGGCTCGAAAATAAAGCCAGCTCCACCCGGGGACGAAACCGCCCGGTCCCCGGTTCATAAATCCCTCCATACATATACAACTTCAACAGCCCGGGGACGAAAACCGAGATCTTCCGGGTTGGTACCGCTGGCCACGGTGTGGAAACCCCAGCCACACCGGCCGATCGCTGATTGGCTGGGGCTCGTGTACAAAGCCAAAGCCACCCAAGGACGACAGAGTATCATCCCTGGATCGGAAATCCCGCCATGCATCCACTACTACTCACCCGGGGACGATATGTCCCCATCCCCGGTTCGGAATGCCTCCGTATCTCTACAACTCCGACCACGGGGGGACGAAAAAACGACCCCCCGGCTCGAAACCACCCCACACGGTGTGGAAACCCCAGCCCGACCGGCCGATCGCTGATTGACTGGGGCACGGAAATATAGCCAGCGCCACCCGGGGACGAAACCGCCCCATACCCGGTTCGGAAGCCCCTTCATACGTCTACAACTCCAAAAAAACGGGGAGGAAAACCGAGGTCCCCCGGGTCGACACGGCCGCGCACGGTGTGGAAACTCCAACCCCACTGACTCTATCATTGACTGGCTGGGGTATCTTCGAGGGTATGCCGCACGCGGGGAGGATAATATCCTACCGCCAGATAATTAATCCTTCCATACATTTCCACGCGGACAAATCGGGTATGAAATATGTGATCCCTAGGGCCGATACCGCCCTGCACGGTTTGGAAACCTCAATCCCACTGGCTCCATCACTGGATGGCTGAGGTTCGTGGAGCCAGCTCCACCCGGGGAGGGTAAAGTGTTATCCCCGGACCATGAATATGTCCGCACATCTAAACCTCCGACAACACGGGGATTATAACGGTGATCCCCCAAGTCGATACCGCCTTTTACGGTGTGGAAATCCAAACACCACTGGCTCATAGCTGATTGGCTTTGTGGGATGAAGTTCGTGAAGCCAGCGTTCCTCACCAATGGGAGCAAGGAGATTCAGCAAGTTCGTTAAACCCAATGTAATAAACCTACTTGGTTTAGGAGTGGTTGCCATTCCACATGGATCGCCATACACAGCCTTTTGCGCTTGTATTATATTATATATATATGTCTATCTATCCATCTATCTTTCTTTCTATCTATCTATATTATTTATCTATCTATATTATCCATCTGTCTATCTATCTGTATCTATCTGTATCTATCTATCTATCTATCTATCTATCTATCTATCTATCTATCTATCTATCTATCTATCTATCTATCTATCTATCTATCTATCTATCTATCTATCTATCTATCTATCTATCTATCTATCTATCTATCTATCTATCTATCTATCTATCTTATCTATTTACGAAGTATCTATCTTATCTATCTATCTATCCATCTACTTCGTATCTATCTATCTATACATCCATCCATCCATCCATCCATCCATCCATCCATCCATCCATCCATCCATCCATCCATCTATCTATCTATCTACTGTATCTATCTATCTATCTATCTATCTTTCCATTTATCTATCTAAAGTAGATCACCTACAGTAGTTCCTCGCGTGCCGTTGCGAGAGGTAGTGCAGAATCTGCGTAGCACACATCGAATCTGCCTACTCTTGACGATACTAATAATACTACCGATCCAACCCAGGAAACATATGCTAGACCATGCAGATTATACGGGTCCCACCCGGCAACGTTAGCTAAATCATACCAGTACACCAGTACAACATAGGGAATAGATCTGTCTATGAATAGCTCATCTGTCCGACATGGGCAACCTTGCGCCGCCGGGACTTTCCAGAGCTTGGGCTCTCTGCGCTAACTTTTGGAGGCACGTTGGGCTGCGATATTGCAATACTGATGTACGATATTATCGCACTTACTGTATATAATACGTCATCTACACGACTGATTAAATCCTACATTTTTTTGTACGAGTAAGGTGCCTGGTAAATATCATGCGAAGCACCTCCTTTTTTTTCAAGGTTGTGAAGGATACGGATTTGCCCAACGTGAGTACATATTAGACTATACACACGCAGCTTGCAAATACATGGTAGGAGTTTCGATAAACGTCTTGACCGCGCAGCTGAAGGTACCTTTTTTTCATATTTTCGAAGAACATGTGTCTGGTATTCATAAATGCCAATTGTTTCTTGTGTTTGACGCTTGTGATGGTTTTCTTGACCAGGAGCTGTCGAACAAGCTGGGGGCGGTGGCGGCGATTGATGCCCTCGTGGGTACCGCCAGCATGCAGGCAGAGGCGACCAAGATGGTCTTCTCTAAGCATCTCTCGAACACCCTGCGCACCAGCACCAGCTACATCTTGCTCGAGCAGGTATTGCTATTTACAGTAAAGCGTACTGACAGCAGCAGTAGCAGCAGCAGCAGCAGCAGCAGCAGGGCAAAAGGGCGTGTCGGCGGCCCATCCCTTTTCCGCTGCGATGTATTAGATATATGCCCTGATGTGGTAAAGCTTACCCCTTTTATGACTAGGAAATTGACCTCCTTCTCTCGTTGCAAGTCATTTGTCCCCACATACGTGGGTGCAGGTGTGAAGTGGTTTAGCCGTCTTTAGCCGTCTTTAGCCGTCTTTAGCCCTCTTTGGCCGTCTTGGGAACTTGAGAGAGAAAATATGACGATACAATTGACCAGTACGGCATCAGCCACTGCGTGATTGGGGAATGCTATCATACAATAGGTACTCGTACAAAGGTTGGTGTCCTACAGCAGTTACCATGGTTGCAATGGTTGCAATGCAAGGAGTCGTACGGCACGGGCGAAAAGCAACGATTCTATTATACCCGTAGTGCGGTGATAGGCGCTCACGCTGCTCGTAGTTGATAACACGAGAGTTATCGTTGTTTCGCTCGATATCCCTTCAAAGGGGTCCGAAAGGGGGTGAAGTACTTGGTTACTTACAGTAGACAGGGGTTACGATGGGCTCTTGAGCATGTAGATAGCTGCAAAACGCCAACTGCGGTACACTGTACTCGATATCGCACTTGCACTTGTATCGTGTTAAAACCTCTATCAGGACATTTTCTCTTTTGTTTTTGAAAAGTTCGCCGGTTACGAGCTGTCACCTCTGTATATCTAAAGCTCCCTTTGTGCCGTCTTTTGGCATTTTTCTCGTTCATTCGCTCATAATGGTTGACACGCCAGGGTATCATACGAGTAAACGATGCCTTAATACATAATACCAGGTAGCTGGTGGGTACGGGTATGGTTCCTGAGGAAGGAAAAGTTATTTCATACATTTATACCCTCGTAGCATACAAGTGCTGTACCGGTATTGCTGTGCTCCCAGTCTGATCTCTCTCGATGTGTACCGCGCTTGTATGTCGTGCATCGTCGTAAACCTTGCCTTTTCACAGGTTGCCAAGGTCCTCGGCGACATGGCGAAAAGCTCGATATCGACTTCTTCCCAGTACATCGAGTACGAAATTGCGCAGGCTTCGAAGGTCAGGCAGGGCCCGATAGTTACCTCAACCCGCGCAACAACTTGACTTGGTACAATGGTACAATGTCCCACTCGTTTTCATTGCCCGTTATCAGTTTACCCGTCAATAGTTGCTGTTGAGCTCTGTCGCCTCTGTTTAGACTCGCGCCTCCCACGGCTACGTACGTATTGCCCTTTTGGCGTTTTTTGGTGTTCCTTTTGGTGCGATGAACCCCTCAACGGGTTCCGCGCGTTAAACATTCCTTGAGTTTTTCCCGATGGCATGGACATGGGGAGGTTGGTGTACGAAACCCCTTCAAAACTCAAAAAAGTTGATCGAAAACGCGTTCGATATCATATCGTACCATACATCGAAAGTTCGATATTTCAATTATATCGAAAGGTTTGATACTACTGTACATCCAACACGAAAAATAAAAAATCGTGTTCGTCGTTCGTTTTGGTCGGTCCGTCGTTCTATGATACATACGTGCGTATGCCCCTCTCTCGTCGGTACGGAATATTACATACGGAACATAACAACAACAGTGGCTCAAGGAGGAGCTGTGGCATCGGAGGCTGGCCGCTTGCTTGGTGATGCGCGAGCTGGCGCTGAAGGCCCCGTCCTCGGTGTACCTCCACATGACGGACTTCATCAACAACATCGTACGAGTCGTGCACGACAGCAGGCTGGAGATCAGGAAGACAGCGGCGGAGTCCCTGAAGATCTGCCTCGAGATGTCCCAGAAGCGGCCCACGAGGCTCAACTTGGACTGGTGAGAAAACAACCCGGACTCGGTAACGTAAAGGGCTTCGAGTTCGCTGCGGGGTGGGTGCTACGTATCGTTTTCCAGCGCTATGAGAGCGTTTTTATCGACAACGGGAAGGGGGTTATTTTACCGAACAGGTTCTATTTTCGGAAGGCTCTGGACCAGATATTTTCCGATAACAGCTTGTTCGGTATTATTGGCAACCTTCCCGTTCTGGAAAAATCGAGCGCTGAAAGCCGAAACACGACATCAGTAGCACCCACCCCTGTGCGAACGAACTCAAAGCTCTTTACGGTAGCTCGACTGACGCCGTCTTCCCGTAGTGTTGTTGTTGTTGTTGTTGTTGATGTTTTTTGTTTTTGTTTTTGCTCACATTCCGGAGGCAAGATAAGTTGGATTTGAAGTTGAATTGTATTTCCCTTAGTGTAACAGTCGACCGTTTTTTGCTTACCCTGTAAAATCCTGCCCTCATGTGCAGCAGTCCACATTTGTGGAAATAGATGAGCAGTGGAAATGGTGAACCCTATGCTCGATAAAATAGTCGAGCGAGGCAACATCTAACAGCATGGAGTAGTGAAACCAAAAGCCGAGATGTTGATAGGCGCGTTATTTGACCGATGTCTCGGATACTATCATTGTATACTTCACTGCAGCCTGCAGCCGCATTTATGTATTCGATAAGGCGTACGTACAGTATGTAAATCAGAAGGCACCTTAGCTGTGAGAGAGAAAGAGAAGGATTTCGTCGAAACCCATATTTTGCAAGCTTTGTGTTTTACACACGAACAGCAAACAGGAGATACTATAGTATTTATAGTGGTATTGTACCACACCACTTAAGAGATGAGATAAATCATACGTCGAACTTTAGACCATTCCCTATTGATGATCTATAAGCAGTAGACATTTCAAGGCAGATATAATCCCGATCTTGTAAATTATGTATATGATCTATATGATCAAGCTCATGTTGCCGGGGTGGCACCCGTATAGTCTGCATAGTCTGGCACATGCCTCCTGGGTTGGATCTGTACTTCGTAGATCCTGCACAACCACCCCAGGCGAGGAACTACGAGATCTAAACGATCTAGATGATCTGTATGTAGATGATCTGTATATATATCGATCATAACATGTCCAAGGTGTGTAGTAAACAGATACATTCGAAATGATGGACTTGAAATGCTCTCGCTACGGACTCTCACGTACGACTGTGTCGTCACCAGCAATTCGAGGTGGACAGCAACACTAAAACGCGAATGCTCGTTCGGACGCTTGTTGCCCCCACCCCCACCCCCACCCCGCTAGGTACTACATCGTCTACATGAAGGCAAAGGGGGTCTTGAGCAGACCTACGGATCTAGGCTCGGGCAGGGCCACGGAGGCCCAGGCGCACGGATCGATCTTGATGGTCTCGGCGCTCCTGGACCACGGAGGAAAATTCATGCTGCCGCGAGTTATCGCCGTCTGCGTGAGCGTCATGGACTTGAAGGACCACCACAGTAGCACGTGAGTATCTCGGATGTCTTGCAATGATGTTCGTGCTGCGTTCCCCATGACGGTGTCGTGCGGCGCTGTGTTGGCCACGGTGTCGCTGCGGCGGTGCCCTACTTTGGTACCCACGATATTTCATTGCTTTTTCCCGCGGTCGTGCTAGTCGTGTGGTACTGTGTTACCCACGGTGTCCTACTGCTTTGCAACATTCACCCTTCATGAACCGCACCGCATCCTTTTCGTACGTACGAATGCTATCTTGCGATTTTGCTATTTTGCTGTTGAAAATATGTATATACTTGTATTTTTTTATATATATATATATATACTTGGTGGTTGTTGCCACGTCACCGCCCGTCACGCCTGCGGTTTCACGTTTTGTTGTTGTTGCTACCTGGTAAGCGTTTTCCTTGCGGTTTCGTTTTCTTCTCCAATGATAATCAAAGCACCAGTATATTTGTTTCACCAGGTATCAGGGGCAGTACCAAATCGTACCAGGTAAACTACCGTATACTGTAATCAAGTGATATGACAACACACACCCTGGGACGAATGCATGTCTTAAGCGGAGTTTCTCCAAAGCATGCCTTAGAGGGCACACACAACGAAAGTGATGGGTTTGATAGGTGCATGCATCACTCGGAGTTGGCACTTTCTCCATTGTCCTTAAACCAGCTTCGAAAATCATCCGCGGGGATGTGCTATTGTGCGTGTTACTATGCATGCACGTAGTAGTAGTGGTCCCTGTATATTGTCGGTCGACTAGTGCCGCTTGCCGGATTTAGTGCCTGTGAAATGGCTTCGCACAAGCGGGATTCACCTGTGTGGTAGTGTGCGGAGTAGTGCCGGTTGCGGCTGTAGTGCCGGTATTATTGGCTGGCGCATACCGGCACTATAGAGGGACCACTACTGTCTGTACCTCGTTTTCTCTGGCGATGCAAGTTTTTCTCTGCCTCATGACCTTACCACACCACTTATTAATAGTGTACCGTATCTCTACATACATATGATATGATGAAGACATATGAGTGTCATTCGGTTTTTATAGAAAGAACGGTTAGATTATGAAGACAGCCATGACAACCCTAACACCCTTGATACGTTGTATATTTGCTGTTCTCCTGGCCACCGTAAGTGTAGCCTCCTTGTGCCTCGTCGTGAGCTCAGGCTAGATTATGCCAATGAGCTACTGCTGTAGTATTATGAGATCACCAACAACACTCTACTTGTAGTATATACCACGTATGTCTTCATATATATACGTAACTCGCTGTTTATCTGCCCTTATTGGGTCTTTGGGGAGAAGGTCGACTATGGCAATGGGCATATTGTGTGTGCTGTTCACATTAAGCCGTTCTGTCTACCCATCGACATCCAGCACATCCAGTGTCCGTCCCGATTATTATCCCTACAGTGAGAGCTGCAATAACGAACAACACTTGCTATTAATAGTATGATATAATACAACTCGCTGTTTCTCTGTCTTGGCTGTGCCATTGAAAAAATGACCCACCTCGCTGTTTCTCTGTGTTGGTTGGGTAGTTGATGTGATTATGTATTTCCGCTGTTCTCCTGTCTGTGTGGGCTCCTTGGCAGGCTGGTCAAAGAGACAGTGATGACCTTGCTGCCCCAGCTGGCGCGCTACGAACCTACCACGTTCGGCATTAGGTACCTTCGGCCCACGCTGAAATACCTGTACGACAGCTGTCGAAGCAGGTGAGGAGATGGCCTAAAATTAAGTATCTCAGGTCGCTTGGTCAAGCCGCTATTAAGCCGCTAGTAAACCATGCACACGCCGGACAGATCATGTACAGATATATCATCTACAGTTAGATCATCTAGATCCTAACCTTCCGTTCTGAGGTGCTGTACGGGATCTGTATGTTACAGATCCTACCCGGCAAACACGTTCTAGATCATGCAGATGGTATGGCTCCCACCCGGCAACGTGAACTCTAGATCATACAGATCATACAGATCACACAGATCATGCAGATCACACAGATCAGGAACATATCTGCCCTAAAATATCTAAAATCGCCAAGTGGGAATCGATTATACATCCGAGGTGTGACGCCATGTCTATGCTTGGTATCATACATATTGATCGCCGACCGTTTTTTGTTTCAGTTATTATAGATACAAAACGAGTTGATGCACACTATACATACAGCCCTCGCTGAACGTGGGTGTCATAGCCACGAGTAACAAAAACGCGGCCTCATGCGTACGTATGTGGAAGAGGAGGACCATCTCCCCTTCCACCGATGCCACAAAATAGTACCAGGTATATCATACGTAGCGCGTGCTGCTGCAGAAGGAGTTGCGTCTATGAGGTACTTTTTTTTTTGTTGTTCCCTTTCATTGTCTTGACCCTTTTTTTCTCTCTCCCTCCTAGTCGTAACTCAGATCCGGGGTCACATGTCAGGCTTTTCTCCCCTCTCCCCAGTGCGGTTCGTGCAATATTTTCTATTCTGGGAAAAAGCACAGCCCTTTCTTCCCTCGTCGACTCGCGTCGGTTGTAAAATTGGTTTCGCAGCGGTAGACTTTACGGCTCTGAGCTCCCTAGCTAGGCTGTAGAATGACGCCTGCCGCGGCAAGAGTTGCGCCTCTGAGCTACGACGTACAGTACCTGAGCAGCCTGTAAAATGAGTTATGCGGCGGTAGACTTGGTGCCTCTGAGCTACCTATTATACGTACCTACTGCTGTGGGTAGGCCGCACTGTTAGTTTCTGCCGCGGTAGACATTGCATTGCAGCTCTGAGCTGCCTATAGACTGCCTTTATAGGTAGACTGCAAGATAGCGTAGGCCTCGCAAGTAACTCGCGCTAGTGTCCACTATGACTTGCAAGAACTGCCGTGAACTACTTACTGTGTGCGCCGGTGGGAGGCATAGAAAAAAAAAACGGAGTTTTTCGGCCGGCTGGCCCGAATCTCCGGCTTCACCCAGGTTAAAAGTAAGGCAGTAGGGTATACCCTAAATTGTAGGTGGCCGTCGTAATTAACAACTCGCGTCGCTCTTAGTGAAATAAGTTTATTGGTCCGTCTCGTGTGCCGTGTTCGATGCTGTGGCTGGCCTCGCTGGAATATGACTGGACAGGACGGATCAGAGCTTGATTGCGTTCAAGGCCTTGGGGCAGTTGGCACTGGCTATGGGAAGGGACTACCTCAAGGACGAAGTGCCGAACCTTCTGCAAATGGTGCTGTTGGCCTTGACCGAGCCCAAGCCTAGCGGGCCCTGGAGAACAAGGTAAGCTTGGCTTGTCGACTAGAAGGAGGAAACAAACTACAGTAATTGTACATCTATCTGCTGAGCTTTATTTTTCGCTTTCCCCTGCGGGATAAACTAAATGGTCGTGCCGTAGCTGTCTGTCGCTAGGAACACGCACAGCACGATATTTTTGTAACTGTCGTCAGCTTGGGTGCGTTCGTACGGCGTACGGCGGACGCTTCGTATGCGTTTTGAAAAGGGATCCCTACTTTATTTTGCGCCGTCATAATTAGAAAGTCCCGTTCGTTCATAATATATGGATAACGATGGAGGGGTATGGGTTTCTCGTATTACGGAGGCCCATAGTATCCAGGCCCGGCGGATTTACTTTTTTTATTCATTTTCTCGGAATTATTGTGTTTGTGGCCATTTTTTTCCGCTCTTTTTTCGAGGAAGCTATCTGCGTTTGGACTAACTTGCGCTTACTCAGCCGCACACAGGGGCGCTACAAAGCAGTACTTACAACCGACGGAAAGCCGAGGACTTTAGCTTTCCAACGATGCTACTTGTAGCCGAAACGATAAAGTTGCACATGAGGCAGAGGTGGGAAGGTAGGTACGGCTGCCCATCTTTAGACCCAAGTATCTCAAGAACGACCAAGAGTTGCGGAAAACGCTTACAGGATTATGCGGCCGACATCCCTAGCTTTCCATAAATGCATAATACGCCAACTTCCGAGGAGATCTGGTCTTGAAACATCTCCCCCCGTGAAATATAGTACGATTTGAGTACCACTATTTTACCACCTCTGCTCTCACCTCCAACAACATACTTTTGGCTACAAGTTGCATCATTGGAAAGCTGAAATCCTCGGCTTTCCGCGGGTCTCAAATATGGGTGTACAGTGTGCCCTCTGTGGGTCTGCGTGGCTGCTGATTACTCCACATGCAAATACGTTCCGTAGAAAATCAGGGAAAAATTGGCCACACAAACCAAAATTCCGAAATGAAAAAGTACATCCGCTGGGCCTGGATACTATGGGCCTCCGTAATAGTGCTTTCTCGTAGTGCTCATGCGGAAAGTGCCGATGTTCGATGGGGCTGTGACAAGTGGTTCCTGCGACGACTGGTTTACTGGGGCTCGTGTTAAGGTGCCGGTATATGGCAGGGAGGTACTCATCGTTGTTGCGCATGATGCCGACCTTGTGGGTGCAGTAGATGGGGCCTAAGGTTCGCCCGCAGCGGCTGTCGTGGGATCGCTGTCTTGCATGTTTCATTGCCTTTTTTGTGTTTCGCTGGGCGTGTGACTGCAACCCTCCACCTTATGGCAACGTTTGTCGCTTCCTCGTGCGTCTCCCTCTCGGCGCTCTG
Source organism: Saccharina japonica (assembly GCA_008828725.1). Lineage (NCBI taxonomy): Eukaryota > Phaeophyceae > Laminariales > Laminariaceae > Saccharina > Saccharina japonica. The sequence goes on along the minus strand of MEHQ01000832.1, from coordinate 288,314 downwards.
CTGTAGTTTGGCAGCCTTCATCCCAATGATAACGCTCATCGTTTTATCTTGCCTGTTTCGCTGCGCATGTTGCCGAATTTCTGGCAGCCCTTCCTATTGATGAAGCTTATCGCTGTCTCTTGCGTCTTCCTCTTCGTATGCTGATTTTTTTTTTTCTTCTTTTTTTTCAGTGCTTGCATGTTAGCACGCATCGCCGCCCCTTGCGTTTCGCTCCTGTTCTGTGCGTTCTGCTGCATGTATGACATATATTTAGATACTTCGAAGTATCTATGTTGATGCAGGGTATGGGTGGGTGATATTACTTGATTGATGACTTGGATTCGTGTGAATTGGTTTATTGCTTTTTCTAGCAGACGATATCATATTATACCTGGCACATGACATCCCCTTTTTTTTGTCCTCACTTACCCACTCATGGCGCCCTTCCATCCCAACTCTCGCAGGGAAAGGGCCACTTGTTGCCCTGCAGCGATGGAGTGCCTGTCCAACATCACCACGGCGTTGGAAGGGCTGGTCTCCCCTCACATCAACCGCCTCCTTGAGCCGCTCTTCTCCAACGGACTATCGGAGCAGGTTTGTCGCCTTGTGTGACACTGGTATATGCCACTTTGTCCCTTTGTCCCTGCATACCGTAAATAGGTATACCGTAAAGAGGTAGAGAGCGTTGAGTTCGCGCAGAGGTGCGTGCGATCGTTTTCGAGCGCTCGTTTTCTCGACAACGTAAATAGGTATACCGTAAATAGGTATACCGTAACGAGGTATACCGTAAAGAGGTAAATAGCGTTGAGTTCGCGCAGAGGTGCGTGCGATCGTTTTCGAGCGCTCGTTTTCTCGACATCGGAAAGGGTGCGATTTTACCGAACGTTACATTTTCGGAAGACTCTCCACCAGCATCTTTCCGAAAACACCTCGTTCGGTATCGGTAATTTTTCCCGTTCTGGAAACATGGAGCGCTGAAACTGAAAAACGATGGCACGCACCCACCCCTGCGCGAACTCAACGCTCTTCACGGTATATGGACTTCAATATCTATATCCAACCTGTTTACGGTATAAGAACCGTTTGGATTCAATATATATATCCAGCCTGTTTATGGTGTAAGGATCGTTTGGATTAAATATCTATATCCAACCTTTTATATAAAGACCGCTTTGATTACATATCTATGTCCAAGCTGTCCTTGTGTGTCGTGTCCTTTTTGAGCAGAATCTAATGAATGTCTTGAATTATTTTGGAAAGCGTTGTATCGTATGTAGGCTTTCGAGAATGCGCGAAATGGGGACCGTTAAGGGACAGAGTGGTACTCACTGATTGTAACTTGGTACATGAGTATCAGCCTACCGCTTTGGACGGTAATTCCATCACCACTTGTGCTCTGATTTCAATACTAAACAGTCCTTATATTTATAGCCAGAGTGATATTTAGTACAAGGTTCCCCTCCGGGACGTGCCTAGGGGAGTGGCGCAAGGACAAATCGAAAATCTACTATTAATACAAAAACATGCGATATTGTATCATACGCATAGTATCATATTGCATACTGGTAGTACATAAGTACGACGTTATGAAATATCTGCGTAGTACTATACATAAAATCAGACGTTTAAAAAACTGTACCTGCATTTTTGAGGATAAAACATACTCGGAAATATGATGGAACCATTAATATTGACTCGACCGTTAGAGATTTGTTAAGGATCCCGCCAAAATTTGTATTAATAATAAACTAAGAAACACGTATTATATTAAAATTTGTCAATATTTTATTGTTGTGGCGCTCAAGGTCAGGATACCGCACACGCACGCACGCGTGACATATGGGACACAGCAGTTCTCGTACAACAGTAGTGGTGGGATAGTATTTGCAGAAGAAGTAGAAAAGGATGCACCGAAGAAGGGGCTGAAACTCTCGACCAAACCTCCCATACAAAAAAAAACAAAAAAAAAATGCATCGCTATGAGTATCGAACTCAAGCCTTCACATTCAAAATCGGACATGGTGACCATTTGACTATATGACCAAAAATGATTTGCCCAAATACCGGTACAGTATTATTTGTCGCGACTCGCGCCAGGCGCACGACACATACATCATGCAAGCACAGGCAGGCAGCAGACAGCAGCGCACAAGAGAGAGAGAGGTGTGGTGTGATTGCTGATGACGGATGTGCAAGCCCCCGATGAAGTAACCACTAACAGCTACAGCAGCAGTACCCGGCGAACCTGCCACAGGAACGCCTGCTGCTGCTGCTTGTGCTTCTAGGCGGGGCTGTGACCTCGTTTGTGTTCGTTGCGTGTTGTGTGATGTCTCGTAGATTTCTGGGGTGAGCTTCAGTATACTCCAAGATCCTACTCGTATGATATTGGATTAAAGAGGCCATTACATTTCCGGCTATCGTGAGCGTGAGTCAGTCGCACACATCAGGACAACTGAAAGAGGTAGATGGTGGATTACGGGGCAGGCTCCGATAGACACAGCTAAGCCACAGCAGAACAGCGCAGATGGGTGTGTCACCCACGCACGGTGTTACCTGCTGGTGTTTATTAGGCAGAGTTGTAACGTTGTGCTCTCTGCACATGTTATGTTGCCTATCTGTGTCTGGGCTCTCCTGTGTGCTCATGATCAGCCCGTGAAAGCAGGGCAAACAACAGGACATTACGGTATTATTTACTGGCACGTACGTACAAAACACGGCCTCATGCAGAAAGCCCGGGAAATCGGCTTATCCACTCCCGCGGGAAAAAAAACTTCGAGCGCCCGCCACGCGAGCCACAGAGCTCGGATCGAGCCCAAACCTCGACCAATGTGTCCGGGCGGGCTTGCTGTGTCGGGGTACTTAGCGTTTTGCCGAAAAGTGCTCGTACGAAGAGAAAAGTTGCGAAAAGTGCGAAAATTTCACAAACATAACTATACATATACCTACGTGTATACGGTATCTGTTGCCTGTCTGGTTGTAAATATCAGGGACGTTTAGATGGCCACAAAGGGCACAAATGTACAGCAGTGTATTTACGCAAGGGGTACAAATGTACCTTTCTTTTTCGCTAAAGGTACAATTGTATTTACGACCAGACTGGTACGGTGTTGCTGTTTTCCCTGCTGTTTTACTTACGTACCAGGTTCCAGATATATGTTTACGATGGTGTTTCGTGTAAAGCATGCGTATTTTTCTTGCTTGGATCGAAAGCCCGCTTGGGGGTTGCGAGTATTGATGGGATTGAGCGCCGCGCCTTGACGTTTTGTGTTTCGTTGTTTTTCCTTTCGCTCTTCCCTCTTCCCGTTTCCCTCGCTCCCTCACCCCCTCCCTCGCCCGTTTGGGGGTCTCGGTTTTGTTTGTGCTGTGTCAAATCACGTTTCTAAAACAATGCGTCTGGTCGCTTGACGAAACGACCGGTCGCTGCAATCCCTTGACAGATGATAGACACTCTGAGGGTGCTGTCGGACACCCTACCGGCGCATACTTTGAAGATTCAAGAGGTGAGGGATGCGAGCCGGTAACCTATAATTGACTCTATTGTAGGTCACATAGGAGGAGACGGGTCTTTTTGGCTTTAATATACTGGTTTTAGTGTATGGAGATGGGCCTTTTCGGGCTCGCCAAACCGCGCTTTAGGCTTGAACACACACTGGTTGTAGTGTGGAGGTGGTCACTCAAGGAGTCAAACCGCGCTTTTGGCCTTAATGCACTATTTTTAGTGTGGGGGCGGTCAGTCAAGGGGCCAAAACGCGGTCTCTTGTTGGCCTTATTGTACGAGTTTTAGTCTAGAGGGCGGTCAGTCAAGGGGTCAAGCTGCGGTCTTATGTCGGCCTTAATGTACTAGTTTTAGTGTAGGGGGCGGTCAGTCAAGGAGTCAAAACGCGGTCTCCTATTGGCCTTACGTATTGACTATTTTTAGTGTCGAGGGCGGTCAGCGAATGGGTCTAGAACCGCAGTCCCCTGTTGGCCTTAATGTACTATTTTTAGTGTAGGAGGGTTTTAGTATAGGGGGGCGGTATGCCGTAGTACGAGGGTGCACCCTGAAAAATACCTGCCCTTTGCCGCGATTGGGCACCGCCAAGGACAGACAGTGCGTTGAGTGGGGGCTGCCTTCTTGCCTACAGCAGCATTGTAGACCCCGCTCATTGTCTTACGTATTTGTACTATTTCATTTGGTTATTGAGCCCGTTCAGTATATACGAAGTATATATATACTAGTATACTGTATATACTCCAGGTATATGCTACAGTGGAGCATCGTGCAGTCTCACTATATATTGGTATACGTGTACACGGTATTTTCTAATTATGGGTAGTTTTCGCCGAGGGACGCATGCTATCTTAAGGGTGCACCACGGACTTTCCGAGGGTGATTGGTCACTTGAAGAAAGAGCTCTATACCTCTCATCGCCCAAAAAACGATTTTGGAGGAAAACATGAAAACATAGACGACCAGCCCGATGACCAACCCATCCCATGCCCCCAACTATACAATGAGCAATATTGCAACACAAGAATGAAAGTCCTTACCTTATTACTCATTACCGCCCATGTTGGGTTAAGGTAAGGAGCCCGACCATTCATGAAGCATTTTAGCCAAAAAAATGCTACCCCTATCGGTATTTTCTATCGAGGTTTGCCTCGAAAACTGTAACAGTTGATATCGATTCGGTTTGTTGTACGAAGTTTATGTCTGATACGTAGCACGCAAGACGTGTTGTGGCTATCACCCCGTTTAAACTCTACTCTTATCTAATAGTCGTCGTCCGTTTTCGGCACTTCAGCTGTAACGAGTAATCATCGCTTGTTTGAGTGCTATACCTGTACGTATGGTAGTCCATTTTTTTTCGTCCCGTGTATTATACGATTTGTGTAGAGTTGATCGCCCAGTTTCGTCTCTACTGCTGTCAGTGATGGGTATCGCTTCAATTCATTTTGTCAGACCAGGTTCCTTCTTCATCGTTTGTTATGGCCTTGTGTCCTTATCGTGGAAATCCCGACCTACCTAACAATTGTCGCCAGGTGTCATCCCTACTACTGGCACACTTTGAATTGAACAGCAGTGATAATTCTCTGAAAAAAAAACAAGACATAACGACCTACGAGTACGTACCCGGCACGAATGTATATGCGAATCGCCAACGTAGACATAATTATAGTGTTTTACTGAAATTTGATCGCTGCCCCTCCACCCCTTGGACTCTTTTCGTGTGTGTTTTGGAACGTATACGACCGCCCAGCGCCTCCTGAAGGAAGTGTCCATCGTGCTCAGTGGGAAACCGCACAACCCGCCGGGCTCCATAGCGCCCTGGCTCGTGCAAGGGGGGCAAGCCGCGATGGACGCGCCGAGAGGGGCACCCGCGGTGATCGTCGGCGTGGGGGGGGCGGGGGTGCCATTAGCCAAGAGCTCCATTGACCAGGGGGCTGGGCGAGAGCTTTCCGCCAGCGGGGGGACGGGGCTGTTCAAGGTGGGGTCTATTTATTATTTATAGATCTATAGACCTGAGACCTGGCTGAGATATGAGAGCTGTGTATGTTATACGACCTACGTGTTGTATGTGTGTAGATCTGAGACTTTTTTATTTCTGAGATTTTTTACGATCATGGGATCTTGAGATTTTAATCTGTAATGAGACTTGGGCATTTTTTGTATCCGACATTTGCGCGTGACATATTTATCTTCGATACTGAGGTCTTTGGATCAAGGTAAGCTTTTAGGACATGGGACCCTATCATAGGATCTTAATTATTACGTATTGGATCTGAGACAGTTGAAAGTGAGATGCGTATGTACCAGGTATTTGTTTATATATGATATGGGCTTCTTTTTCTTTTTCTTTTTGGATCTGAGATGTTTTGGATCTGAGAGAGATCCTTGGAATTGATATTCATATTTGAGATACGAGAGGCTGTGCGGGTGTGGCCGACCTGAACTGTTTGTAACCGCCGCTATGATACCTTTCAAATAAACTACCACTACTGTCACCGTTACCGTTGTCGATATCATTACCGTTTCCGCTACCCATCACATTTAGTACCGTTTCGTCTATTGTTACCGTTGCCATACGTAACCGTTACCGTTGTAGTTACCGTTGTAGTTACCGTTGTAGTTACCGTGACCGTTACTGCTACCGTTACCTCTATCTTTGGAAAAAGCTGGGCAGAAGAGATTCCTCGAAAGAGTTGGAGGAAAGGCGGCGGCTTGTGGACGAGGAGAACCTTCGGGTGCTGGCTCTGAGCACCCTCGGCAACTTCAAACTGGACAACTACGTCTTGCTTCCTTTTGTCCGGTAAGTCCTGTCTGTACCTGATCAGTACCGCTTGCTTGCCCAGCTTGCTTGCCCAGCTTGGACAAAATGGTTCATGGTTATGATACGACGATATCACATTATTCATGCGTACCAGCCTGTCCGTAAACAGCAGTACCGGTGTGATACTAAGTAATACTAAGTCAACAACTGATTTTGGACGAAAATAAAGCTGCTACTCGATGAACAACATGATGGCGTAAGTATACAATGGACAATTTTGCAACACGAGAATGAGTGAAGGTCCGGACCATTTTCGGTTATAAGGAGCCTTTAGTATGTCATTCAGAAACCGTTTCAGCCAAAAAACGGTATACCTACACCTCTATCGTAGCGCGCGTGAATGCAATGGTTGCTGCTCATGGTGGATGGTTGTTGGTAGATGGTCCATGGTTGGGGGCGGTAGATGACGGTTGCTGGTCAACGTACATATACGTTGATTTTATGGCGTTATCGCTTCGTAGTGGCTTGATGGCTGATTGTTGGTTGCTGTTGGTTGGTGGTTGATGGTTTGACTGGTGCTACGGTAGGGGGGCCGGTTTTTTTAGTCCGTTAGTTTCAACGGATAAGAGCCACTCCGCCGAGTGACCACGATATTTCTTCGCGGTTTTTAAGGCTTAACTCTTTACGTTTTCGAGATATGCACGACCATGGCATGCTTGCTACTCTGCGAAAACAACATATTCCTGCCTCTAGTTATTAGTGAGGTACAGAGCCGCTCGCCCGTGTGGAGTAAACGAGGTAGTGATAATCAGGCTACCCCCCCTACCGTAGCACCAGTCGTTTGCTGGTTGGTCGTTATTTTGCTGATTTCATTATTTACTGTTGGATCTTGGTTGGATGGTTTATGGTTTTGATGTGCTTAATTGGTTGATTGGTTTGAGTCGACGCTTCTTAGGGTGACGTGCAGTCAGCTAGCTGTACGTTAGAGGCTGATAATTTTCGTCGGTGCGGTGTCGATCGCGTCGCGGTATCATACAAGGTTTGTTTTTCGCCGTGAAAATCGTGTCCTCTTCTTTCCCGTCTCCACCCCCCCCCACGCGTGTTTCGTGCCTGGCGTGACGATGTCCTCCTCACGGGGCCTACCCACCTGCCCGTTTAGGAACCTTCTCTTTTGGTGTGCGTTACAGCGCTGTTGATACAAACCCGCCTCCGTTTTGACTGGGAAACCCCGCGCTCTGAAATCGCAGGCACTGCTCAGTCGTGCCAACAATACAGCGTCCCGAATAATTCGGCGTCACTGAGCTGGGAGCGCTCGCGCTCGCGCGTGCGCCTGACATGACGCCTTCGCGAAACACCACCCCAATTATTGCTCGCCGCTCGATGCTTGTTCGCTCGCTGCTTGTTTGCTTGCTGCTTGTCGCGTGCTGGTTTTGGTTGATCGCTTATCTCTTGCCGTTTGTTTTTTTAATCAAACGTTTTTTGTTTTCTCTTGTTTTTTCAACACTTTTTTTTTGTTTTTCGTTTCAGCGATATTGTGCTGCAGCTGCTGAAGGACCCCTGTGACAGGGTGCGCAATCATGCCGCCCTCACGTGCTGCAAGGTTTTGGTGCAGCCTGGGAGGCCGCAATATCTCAGGGGGCCGTCGGGACAGGTGCGGTTTTGGTCAGGGCTCCGACGGTTGTCGAGTATATAATGAAATGGACACCCCCCGGATCGGTACCGACCCGGCCTGCACGATGGTTCTTAAATTTCCTTTCAGAGTGGTACATCACAGCATACGACTACTACTACCAGGTACTACATACTACTGCCGGAAGTGCAGGGCTAGCGCCACGGGCGGAGCCGTGGCCGTACTGCTAGTATGGAGGAAATACCGTGTATCACACTTGTGATAATATTAGTGTACTATTATTAACAGTAAGATACCACACACCCCCTCGGCCGAATGTGCTATTTTGAAGCTGATTTTACCGACAACGGGAAGAGTTTATACACCGACCGAGGCATGCATCTATGAAGCGATCTCGACGAGATTTTCCCAAAGCCACCGTTTTCGTTGTGTGTGCCCCCCCTCTAATAAGGCATGGCCCCTCTAAGGCATGGCCAATAGAGTCTATTATAGGTTATCTGCTCGCATCCCTCACCTCTTGAATCTTCAAAGTATGCGCCGGTAGGGTGTCCGACAGCACCCGCAGAGTGTTTTATCATCTGTCTAAGGCATGGCCCCTCTAAGGTATGGCCCCTCTATAAGGCATGGCCCCTCTAAGGCATGGCCCCTTTAAGGCATGGCCCCTTTTATAAGGCATGGCCCCTCTATAAGGCATGGCCCCTTTATAAGGCATGGCCCCTTTATAAGGCATGGCCCCTTTATATGGCATGGCCCCTCCTAGCATGTTTTGGAGAAAAACGACTTGGGAATTCGTCCGAGGGGGGGTGCTATGTTATCGCCCTTGTGACATGGTATGTTATCACACGTGTGATAGGGTGTGTTATCACACGTCAGGGTGTGTTATCACACGTCTTGGATAGGGTAAGCGGCTCGCGGAAGCGGCTCGCGAGAGAGGGGTCAGTTAGGTGAACTATATACATGAAGTTGTTTTTGTTAGCGTTTAATAGCAACTTCCCAGGCAAGGCATGCCTTCCTCACACCCCTACTTAAGGCATAGTAATACATAGTAATACATAGTAATGCATGGTAATACATAGTAATACATAGTAATCAGAAGCCACGGTGGACACAAAAACATATTAATATCCCTATGTTTATAAACGATATTTAGGTCTGATTACTATGTCCGGGGGGGGGTAACTTTAGGACTTACAGTATTGCATAGTGTAGTATAGAGAGAAGAGCGTGCAACGAAAATGCCACAGTACTGCACTGCATTAGGGCTTATATTAACGAATATAAAAAAGAACCATTTGGAAAAAAAAAATCGAATTCGCTCTTCATTGGTCAACACACGCACCACCGCCAAAGATTAGGATTTTGGGGTATAATCAATTTGAATTGGACAAAAAAACCAAGAAGGTCCCAGGACCTTTTTTTGTGAAGAATTCAAATCAAATTTAGGAGTTGGCCCGCCTTGGACCGGCATGTCCACAATGACTAAACGCCCCCGGTACAATCTGGTCATTTCTTGGTGGCATCGATGACCACGACCGAGGCGACAACACGTGAACCACAACCCGAGGCCACCGGGACAACAGCCGCGCCCACGCCTATAGACCATAGCACAACGTACCCCGGCGGTGGCGCCTCAAAACCAATCATGGCGGTCGCAATCCCAACTTTTCAACCAGCTCGATGCTCCAACCCGATAAAAAACCGAGCGATCGACCCAAAAACAGCATGATACGCTCAAGACTTCGATAACACCATCGCCGCCCCTGTCTCGCCCGTGGCGTTCCAGGGATCCCTACGCCCACCCAGGAGACCCTGAGAGCGATAGCTTCCTAGCCTGGGCGGTCAAAAGCAAAAGTATGCTGGCGGCGGCGCGCACGCGTCGACGCATGCTTTCCCTCTCGTCTCCTCTCGTCGATTTTTTTCACCTGGGCGCTGTGACGCATGCTGCGTTTTTTCGATTTCATAAATATTTGAACGAGCAATTCACTATTCCCCATAGGACGCAAACCAGTTTTTTTTTGCGAAATCACATTCAAATAGGATTTTATTTTCCAAATTGAATTTTTGCTGTCTTCGTTAATATGGGCCTTTAGTATAGTAGTACAATGCCAACTCAAGTAATTAGTCGGCGACTTGCAGATTACCTGTACCTATGGAAGCACTCGCAGCCGTAGTGTTTAGCTGTGTACACTATTCATAGGTGTTTCCATAATGCATCGATTCCGTGGCGGCGCCGGCAACAGGTGACCGAGGAGATCATGGAGAAGGTCATGAAGGTGGCTGTCTCCGATCGTTCGCCCGAGATCCGACAGAACCTGCTCCGATCCTTGAACCATCGGTTCGACATTTACCTTTCCAAAGCACATCACGTACAGGTATGGCACAGTACAGTTCAGTTTACGTGGTGGTGTGGTGTGTGGTGTGTGGTGTGGTGTGGGATGGGATGGGATGGGATGGGATGGGATGGGATGGGATGGGATGGGATGGGATGGGATGATGGGATGATGGGATGGGATGGATGGGATTGTGATGGGAGGATGGGATGGGGATGGGCATGGGATGGGATGGGATGGCGAATTGGGATGGGATGGATGGGATAGGTATGGGATGGATGGATATTCGGATGGGATTGGGATGGATGGCGCATGGAGATGGGATGGGATGGCGATGGATGGGATTGGATGTGATGGATGGGATGGGATGGGACTGGAGATGGGATGAGCGCGGGGTGGGATGGGCGGGGGTGGGATGGGCTGGGGTGGGGATGGGCTGGGTGGGATGGGCTGGGATGGCTCCGTGGAGGGTGGAGGGCTTGGCGTTCGGTGTGCTTGTGTGGTGTAGTGTGGTGTGGTGTGGGGTGGGGTGGGTGGGGGCGGGCGGGGGTGGGGTGGGGAGGCGTGGGTGGAGGCGGGGCGCGGGTGGGGTGGGGGGGATGGCGATGGGATTGCGATCGGGATGGGATGCATGGGACTGGCGATCGGGATGCGGATGGAGGGCGGAGTGGATGGGCAGGTGATGGGCTGGGGGGATGGGCTGCGGTGATGGGGGGGGTGGAATGCGGTTGGGTTGGTGTGGTTGTGGTTTAAGTGTGGTGTGGTGGGTGTGGGGTGGGGTGGGTGGCGGGTGGGGTGGGAGTGGTCGGTGGGGTGGTGGGCGGGAGCGGTGGCGGGGCGGGGCGCGGGCGGGGTGGGGTGGGGTGGCGGTGTGGGTGGAGGTGGTTGGGTGGGTATGGGGTGGGGTGGGTGGGTGGTGGGGGGGTGGTGGGTGGTGGGCGTGGGTGGCGGTGGGATGGGTGGGCGTGGGGTTTGGGGTGGGGTGGAGTGGGGTGGGCGTGGGGTGAGATGGGGTTGGGCTGTGGGTGGGGTTGGGTGGGGGTGGGTGGGGTGGGGGGGGTGGAGGTGGTGGGGTGGTGGGGTGAGGGTGGGTGGTGGGGTGGGGGGTGGGTGGGGTGGGGTGGGTGGGGTGGGGTGGGGCTGGGGTGGGGTGGGTGGTTGGGGTTGGGTGGTGGTGGGGTGGCGGTTGGCGGTGGGGGGGTGGGTGGGGGGGGTGGGTTGGTGGGGTGGGGTGGGGCGGGGTGGGGTGGGGTGCGGTTTTCTCTGCGGTGCGGTGTTGCGTAGTGTAGCGCAAGGCAGGACAGCAGTGCGTTACAGCGGAGCACAACACAACACGGCGAAAGAGCGCAGTACCTTTGTTTGGTCCCAAATCACGCCGTGCGCTGTTCGCTGTAGAACTCCGTCAGATACTATCCAACACTATATATACGTATACGTAGATACCTGGTATGTCCCTGCTGTACGGGGTAGTGCGGTGCGATGCAGTGCAGTGCGGCACCTTCGTTTGCCCCCGAATGATGCTGTGTGGTTGCCGTGGAGTTCCGGCAGGTATGGTTTAGGGCTTGTACGGAGACGCCTCGTACGTCCTTGACACGTTTTTTTTTAATTATGTGCCAGGCATATAAAACTACGAGACTCCTTTTTAATAGTACCGAGCCGGTTTCGCGAGGTCGTGTATGCGTGGCAACTGTTTGCCCACCGTTGTTCCTCGGCTTTAGTTACGGCTTGGTCATCCGCCGCGTGGCGTCCACTTTCAAGCTTACTTAGCTATACATTAATACCAACATCCTGTTGCGATGTACCAGGTAGATCAGTGGGGTAGCCGTTGTTGCGCGTCGATCGTGTCGTCCCTGCTGTCAAGGCAGAGCACTAGTAGCCAATTGTTTCACTCAGCCAATAGCATGAGCCGATCATATAATCCCGTTACCCCCCCCTCCCTCCCTCCTTTCTCGCTTGTGGTTGCCGTTTAGACGCTCTTCCTTCTGACAGGAGACAGCGAGTTCAGTATCCGTCTCGATGCTCTCACGCTGCTGGGCCGCCTGGCACAGCTCAACCCGGCATACCTCTTGCCCGACCTAAGACAAACGCTGATACAGATTGTGATAGGGCTGAAGTTTGAAAAGGACATCGAGGCCAAAGAGGAGGCGGCGAAGATGTTGTGCACCTTCTTGAGGGCTCCGGCTCTGCAGACCTTGGTTCACCCGTTTGTCAAGAGCATCATTGAGGTCTTACCGCTTAAGGTGACACGGGGGGGAAGGGGGGAAGGCGGGAGGGAGGGAGGGAGGAAGGGAGGAAGGGAGGGAGGGGAAAATAGAGAGACTGCAGCGTAGTACGAGTAGCGCCAATCAGTGTTCTAACGACGTGAATGAACGTGCCTTGTCGATACAGCTGTAACTCCGAAGATGTAGTATTAAATAGCACGATTGCGCATCTCCAATCTTCCATTCGTTCCGAATCGGAGTGACCAAGTGGACATGTTGGGCATAGCGAATCTCTCAAATTACCCACCGCGCGTGGGGAATTGCTGTCGTTTCTGCCCAGGGAGAGTACCGCTTGGCAACTACGGCGCTAGAAGCCCTCGGGGAACTTAGCCTCGGTGCGGCGGATCTGATTATCCCGTACATGGACCATTTGATCCCGTTCATCATCACCAGCATTCAGGACTCCACTTCCAATCGCCGCCGAGAGGTAAGCGCTACTGCCACTCTTTTACTATTTCCAAATACTGTTGGCAGTAGGTGACGCTCCTGTACTGCTATCAACAAGTGACTACTGCTATCACTAGGTGACATGGTTGTTGTCGGCATAGGCGACACTGCTGCTAGCAATCGGCGACGCTTCTGTTGGCAGTAGACGACACTACTGTACTGCTATCAACAGGGTATACTGTTGCTGTCAGTAGATGATACACTACGCTCAATTGGCGACGCTGCTGTTGTCAGTCGAAGTATGACACTGTTGTCGTCCACAGGTGACACCGTTATTGTCATTATTGCTATGAATAGGTGACAGTACTGCTAGTGATGGGTGAACACGAGCCAGCATGCCTCGGCGTGCCTAACACTACACAACCCCCTCCCGCATTTGAAGGAAGGAAACACAAAGCGATGTCTGCTTGCCCCTCGATACGTATGAAATCTTAGCTTGGTTGGATTTGATCCACCCGTAGGCATTCAGTTCGCTTGGGCCATACCTGGTATCTAATATTCCATGCCGATCAGGATAGTGATTATGGTGATAAAATATAATGATGATGCTCTCGCGTTTATTCATCTTCCTGGAATCTACCAACCGGTGGTGTGGCCGCACAGGTGCAAAGGGTGGTGGCACTCTCTTTTCGTTTGTTGTGTCATCTTCCCTCCCTCCCTCCCTCCCTTCCTTCCCTCCTCTTGTCGGCACCGTCTGCTGCTCGGGAGGGCAAACGGCGATACCCGCCACCGCACCCCGTACCCTCTGATGCCCCCCCCCCCCCCCCCCCCCCCCCCCCTTCCCCCCCCCCCCCCCCCCCCCCCATGCAACGCTCTCTTATCCCAACACCCATCGCATGCTCTCTATCGTCCCCGCCGCTCTCTTGTTTGCCCCTCCCAACCCTCGCGCGACGGTCGACGCCCTGAAATAACCTGTCACGAACGGCAACAACCCAACCTAGCCTAACCTAACCTAACTTAACTTGACCTAACCCAACACTACCCAACCCAACCCACCATCGTGCATTACGGCGGCGGCGGCGGCTTAAGGTGAGCCTGCGCACCCTCGGCCGCATGGTCAGCGCAACCCGCTACGTGGTGAAGCCCTACGTGCGCTACCCGACCCTGATGGACAGCGCCTTCGCCATCCTCCGAGGGGGGGCGAACGTCCCCTGGGCCCTCCGTTGCGAGGTTTTCCGCACCCTAGGCATTCTTGGCGCGCTCGACCCTTACCGTTACCAGCAGATCCAGCTGTTCCTTAGGGGGCAGCGGCTAGAGGCGGAGTCTTTGGCCGCCGGAGCGAGGACTAGCCAGGGCGACGTAGCCCCAGGTGATGGTAGCGGTGGCGCCGGCGGCGGTGGCGGAGGAGGCGGAGGCGGAGGCGATACCAGTGCGGGGCGATGGGGCGCTGCGATGGCTGCGAAAGCGACGTCGTTGGTGCCCGGCGGCTTATCGAGGAACCGGCCGGTGGGGCTGGGAGGGGTGGGGGGGAATGAGGGGGCCGCAGCGGCAGCGGCGGCTGTTAGGACGGCGTCGGTGGCGTCTGCTGCGGTAAGCAGGCCGGCCGGGGTGTCGCTGGACCGGTCCATGGCGGACCGGTGGACGGGGGGCCTTGAGGGGTCCAGCTGGGAGGGGCATGGGTTGCTCGACGGTACTGTGCCGCCACCGCCCCCGATGGAGATGCTCGACCAGGTTCTCGATGGGGATCAGGTGAGGAGGGGAGCTTGGAGTAGGGGAGGCGAGGAAGGGGTTGGGGGGGGACGGGTTGGGGAGGGACGGGGCGGGGTAGTCGGGAAGGTTGACGAAGTTCGGAGAGGTGCGTTTCGCGACGGGTGGCGTGCGTGCCTTTTACGGCGTGCGGCTGTTCTGATACCCGCGCTCGCCTTGTTCTCTTGTCTGCAGGCGGCAGCGGCTGCCTTGAAGGCCAACACGAGAACCTTGGGGGTGAAAAATGTGTGCTGACGGCTGACGGATGCAACCCATGACGTTCGCGTTGTTCTGTTTGCTTTGTGTTTCCGGGCTCTGTTCGGCGTGTACAGGCGGCCCACTCGGTGATGTGGGAGCAGAGCTTCATGGCGGCGCAGCACAGTCCCATCGTCGAGCCCGCGACGCTGAAGGTCATGGAGCCCTTGTACAACGCGGACGTTGCGATCACGAACCTCATGATCGTGCTGGTGAGTCGAGGATGCGCCTCGATGCGCCGCGTCGAGTTACGGTTTCGCGCGTTGTTCGGTGCTGCTCGGAGTGTGCTTCACGGGGGTGGTTATGGGTGCGGCCTGGGCATTGTGTCGGCGTGCTGCTTCTGTCATGTTGCGTGAACTCTTGGGATGATTAGGTTAAAAAAAGAAGCAATAGTTATGAAAGCTGGTCTCGTTGGTGTGCTTGCTCCGACTGTTGCGGGTAAACCAATATATAGTTCCCAAGGGTTGGATGTAGATACCTGGGATCAAGCCTTTTAAGGGGAATAAGAGACCTTTTATGGGACCTTTTAAGGGATAGAAGGGATAGCGATCAAACTATGATAACGGTGGTGTTTGAACCGTTTACGATAGCACCGTGGGCGCCCAGCAGGTTGGGTAGGATTATCAGGTTGCGCCCGTGCCCTCCCTACGACTCCGTGCATTTGTAACTGTTCAGACTAATAGGACACCAGCGTGTGTCCATCCGCCAATCACGCGTAGTGGCCGTCGCTGTCATGGTCACTTTTCACACTTTTCATCGCCAAGTATCCCCTCTCATGTCTGATACTCCCGAGAGGGTCACTGGGAGCTCTGTCCTCTTGCGGCAGCCGTGCTTTCAAACAGGAAGACTGCGTTGCCTTGCAGCCTGCCCCCCCGTGCTGACCTTGCACTGCTCCGTACACTGCTCCGTATTACGCGGCTCGTGTGTATGATGCCGCGTCTCAATTGTTTCGTGTCTTTTCTCAGCGAGACCCGAGCTTAAGCGTCCACCACAGCATGGTAGTGCAAGCGGTAATGTCGATTTTCAAGAGCCTTGGCCTGCAGAGCGTGCCCTTCCTCGAGTCCATCCTCCCGGCGATGCTCCTCGTCATCAGGTATTCTTTTTTTTTTTAGCGACTGCGGGGTTTTTTGTTTTTTTTCACGTCGCCAAAAACTATTGATCCTTGGTAGGGACCCCCCCCCCCTTTTTGAGAGTCGCCAGAATTTGGGACCCCAGCCGAGTTGGCTGAAGCCGTTTCTACAACCGACCGACCGACAGACCGGCAAACCAGCAGACCGACCAACCAACCAACAGACCGACCGACCAACATACCGACCGACCGACATCTCCGAAAAGAAAGAGACCAGGACTGGCGTTTCTTTGCGGTTTGAAGAAAGCCTCGCATCGCACACCAGTTGACAGTTTCAACTATGTATGGTGCTGCGCGAATTCCCGTTTAGCGACAGCTGCACTGTCTTGGCGGTGGTGCACACGAAGCTGTTCGGTTGGTAGGCCTGCGCTTGCATCCGTTTTGTTTTGTTTTTATTATTTTATTGAAAAAGGAACATCACATACAGTCTTCGCGCATACACATGGTCCCAACGTATGATAGTTTTCCCCCATATTGCCCCATGTTTGGTACCTGGTAGCAGGTATGCAAAATTTCGCCCAATTATGCTATAATACAATGGTCGAATATATATGTATATATGTATATAATAATATATGTATATAATAATATACGAAGTATGTATATAATAATATATGTATATAATAACAGCCAAACAGTTAATGTGCCGTACTTTTTTCTCATGAAAACGCGCGGTTATGCCGCGCAAGAATTACGAGCAGAATGGATGTAAGTTTATCGGCTGGTTGCTTTACTAAGTAAAACGCGAAATTTTTGTGATTGGTTGGAACGAAGGAGGCGGTTGAGTTGTTTGTGTGCTGGTATCGATTGTTTTGGCTCTGTTTTATCTCCCAGCGAGCCTTCCTTCCTCTTTCACTGCTCATAATTTTTCTCCCAACGCGTGGATGTGGAGGGCTGTATAGACGTTGGCCCAACTACGACGGAATGGTGACAACCATCTTGACTTCTAACCCTATCGTTAACCTTTATCCCTATCCTGGACCACCTGGGAAATTTCTGGGAAATTTCTGATGTAATGAGTTGGTGTGGACTATCAATCATTGTCGAAGCTGGACCAAGGTGTGAACAACTGCAGACGTGCCCCGCTCTCACTGCTGTCGCCTTTTCGATTTTCGTTCTCGATGTTTTCTTTCCTCGCGGGGGGGTTTCAATACGGCGTCGCAGGCGGTGCGAGGCCGGCTTGAGGTCCAGCCTACTGCGTCAAATGCAGGTGTTGATGCACATGCTGAAGAGGCACATGTGCCCCTATCTGCCCGCAATGCTGGACCTGGCCAGACATTGCTGGACGGTGAGAGCGAAATCCGGAGTGCTACATTGTAGTATGGATATTCCACACCTGGGATAGATGAGATAGATCATCTACAGATAGATTACCTAGTTCCTCACCTGCCGTTGTGAGAGGTTGTGCGGGATCTGCATAGTACAGATCCAACCCAGGAAACATGTGCTATATAGAGCATGCAGATTATATACGGCTCCCTCCCGGCGGCTTGAGCTAGAAAATATATACGGGGAACAAATCTGCCTTGAAAGGTCTAGATCATCAAGCGGGGATGATCTGAATGATCTGTATCATCTGTCCGAGGTAAGGAATGGCCCATACATGTGACAGGTCATGTGACAGGTCATGTGAGGTCATCTGACAGATAATTTAGATCATTCCCAGTTGATGTAGATATTTGGCCAGATGTGTCCTCATGTTACGTTATCTGCACGACTTACCCAGTAGTGCATCATGTTTTGCGGGGAGGGGTCTTGATGACACTGCGCTTGCGTCTATGTGCGCCTGGGTGGGGTCTGCATTATACGTCATGTGTCCGATGCGCGCATTGTTTGCTCTCACTTAAGACCTACTGTACTTTTTTTCTTGCCGCTAGAGCTTTAATCCCCGTTATTTGATCGCCGTATTTGTTTTCCCCCTCAGCCACGCCGTTGTTGGGTTGGGTCACCAGTTGCTTGATCCCTTTAGAAATGCAAACAGTTGTTTAAAGTTGCTTATGGGAAAAACCACATGGAGTTTGTGTGGAGTCATTGTTTGCAGTATGTTTTTCAAGTAGAAGGGATAACTCGAAAGCCAGTTCGGGTGGCAGCTACTGGTAGGAGTTTTGGATCGCTGCATCATGCGTTCCCCGTCACCATGGTACATGCTTTCGCTACCATCGTGGTTGGCGCGATATCCCCGACCTATGGAAACGCTGGCGGTAACGGTAACGGTATCGGTAACGGTAGCGATAACGGTAACGGTAGCGGTAACAGTAATTCTAACGGTAACGATAACAATCACGGTACCGGTATATGGCGGTAACGGTAACAGTAACGGTAACCATAATGGTAACAATAATACCCGCCCGCCCCCCACTTGACGGCCGTTGAATGATCAGGAGCACGTGGAGGAAGTGGTGCCGCTGCTATCAGAGATGGCCCTCTGTATCCCGGACGAGTTTGCCCCGCATGTGCCCAACGTCGTACCCCTGCTGCTGGAGTCCCTCAAATACCCAAAGTGAGCCCTGTGTGTGGTTTTACAGAAAGTAGAGTGCAATCGGGTTTTGCACCCTGCCGCCGTAGTGTGGATTGTGGTGCTACTTTGTATAGATATGTTGTGATTTTTACGCACACACAGTAGTTGTCCCTCTGTCGTAGTGCCGGTATGCGCCAGGCAACAATACCCGCACTATAGCGGCAACTGGCACTACTCCGCACACTGCCACACTGACTGGTTAATCCCACATGCGCCAAGCGATTCCACAGGCACTATAACGGGCAGCTGGCACTATAGAGGGACCACTACTGTATTGCGGGGCTACTGCTGTGTGCTACTGTGTCCTACGAGCACTATCAATATGTTGCTACTTAGACCTGCCGTAGAGCTACTGCTGTTGTACTGCTACTGGTAGGCTACTCAGATGCTACTGGAGGGCTGCTGTAGCGCTACTTGGCGTCCACTGACATGCGCTACTAAGGTGCTGCTGAAGGGCTACTGTCTGTAGAGCTACTGTGGTGCTACTGTCTGTAGGGCAAATGTGAAGGGCTACTGTGTAGGGCTACTGTGTAGGGCTACTGTGGGGATTCTGCCGGGCGACCAATAAGCGGCTGACCAGGCGGGTGATGTTTGGAACGATCGCCGGTGGGACGAACCCGGGGCCTGGCCGACCAGAAAAGAACTGGGCACAATGTCTAGCAGATGACCTCAGGGTTTTTCGAGCGACAGAGGGCTCCACAGAAAGCTCCCCTTTACTGTTCGGAGCAGAGACGGTACTATGGCCGAGGGCGGCTAAAAAGAGTGGGGTGTGGTATCGGGGGGTTGGCGAGGCGGCGGGCCATTTCATGGCGAGGTGGGGGGTGTGGTATCGGGGGGTTGGCGAGGCGGCGGACCATTTCATGGCGAGGTGGCACAGGGCCGAAGCGGAGAGGAGCTGGCTACGGCATACAGCTGAGGACGCCAAGAGAGGCGACCAGGAGAGGGGGGGGGGGGGGGTAGGGGCGGCCGTACTGATACAGCTGTCGACGAATGCAGAAACGAAATGGTAGATCGTGTGGCCAGATATCGGCTCGACTAGTCCTTGAATTATATTATTTGTTTCCTGTTGATGTGTTCACTGGGGGGGGGGCGCAGAGGTAGTATCGACTCTTGACACCGTTTTTGTTTTTAGAGTGGGAATGAGATGGCAGAAGGTGTGACATGGTCCCCGTATCAGTTTTTATAGCAGAGACGGGAACTTGTTGTTACGATCGCCTTGAGCTTGCCTTGATAACTATTTTCTCTTTTCCTCTCTCGTGTCTTCTTTCTTGATTTTTTTGCCTTGTTTCTCCCTTTGTTTCCACCCTATTGCCGGTGTCTCTCTCTTTTTTCGTGTTGCCTCGCCCGTGCAGCAGTTATCTGTTCCTCTTGGGCACGTGCGCTTTTCGTCTAGGGGCGCTTCTGTCTCCCTGCGTCATTTGTATTCTGTTTCATTTCATAACTTGTTTTTTATTTGTCTTTTTGGTCTTATTTTTTGGTTCGGCTCGTGTCGCTGTGTTCTCGTACCCGGTACGTTACGCATCTCACTTGCTTTACCCATTAATTTGCGTTTATTTTGCTTTGGTTTTTCTCTGTTTCACAGTCTGTGACCACAGAATTTGTATCTCTCTAGGATTGGGAATCAGGACAGGCACTGGGTGTACTGATGTGGTTGAGTAGAAAGAACGGGTTTAATGTGAAGACAACAACAACAACAACAGTGAGGATTGCTGCTGAGCTGCCGCTGGAAGGCGCCAACTGTTGGACTACTTATGAGGACATTAACTGGTGGGTAATAATACACGCGCGCGATAATTGGCCCGGCCGGCAGTGCCGGGGCTTGACAACTTTTTTTCGGATATCGTTTTTCAGAGTTTTTATAAAAGCAGCGCCCGGCCCCGGCCGCGGCCCCCCCCCCCCGCCTTCGCCACCGCTTCCACCCCCCTTCTACTTGTACGTCATTTTGCCGTGCATTGCGGTACGGTCTCCATGTCGCGCGATCACCGCAGCGATCTGCGTACGAGGGCGGCACGAATGTCGGCGAGCCGTGGTGGGTCGGGGCCCCGATCGATCGGGGGGCGGTCTATCCTGCCTGTCATGACTTCCTCAGAGAGACGGGCCGACCGGCGCCTGACGTTAGTGCTGAGCGCCATCCTGGTGATGCGCCCGCTGCTGGACCGGCACCTCAGCGTGGTGTTATCGGCGCTGATTAAGTTGGTGAGTAGGAGGGGTGGGGGGGGGTGGGGAAGGGGGGTGTACCCATGTCATGTATTGCCGTAGTCGTATGACCGTAGACCCTCGTATCCTTACAATGCCGGGACGAAGGCGGGGGGGGATAGGTGGCGAGGGGGGGGGGGGTCGTTTCGCGCCTGGGGTTGGTGAACGTAAATGGGATGGGATGGGATGTGGTTGGAGTGGGGTTGGAGTGGGCGTGTTTATTGGGGAGCAGAAACAACGGAGGGATAACGGCGGGGGACAGGCTCGTTGCGTGCGTAGCATGTGCCGAAGTGCGGTTTACCGCAAAGTTATTGAATCCCAATCAGCGAGGTCATCACGTGATGACCGCCTTTCGTGATATTTTCTGTGACCGTTGGTGTGACCGTTGGTGCGGTTGTCGTGCCAGACCCACCTTTCCCCCTCGACGGAAATGCGTGCTGGGGAAAACCATTGATTTTGGTGTCCACTACTATGTAGGGGAGGGATTTGATTGGCGGCGAGGGACAACCGAGCGGATTGGCGGACGAATCAAACGACCGGCTCTTACTCCGTTTTGCCGAAAAGTATCTCAAGCTACATATTTCCAAGTATTTTGTCCTAGAAACTAAAAACGCTATACATACGTATGATACGTACGTAATGCAGCTCTAAACAGGTACCAGTAACTTCTTTACGTTTTTGGTTTCCCTTCAAAAAAACACCCGCTCGCACGCGCGCGCGTGCCAAAAACCGAACCCGAACCAAAACCAACCCAAACCAACCTTGGACAGATCGACGTCATGGCGGAAACGGGCCCCGGGGTGGACGACCTGAAGTGGCAACTCCAGTGCATCCGCACCGTGGGAGGCGTTACCAAAGGGTGGGCCGTCGTCCACGTCACCTCCTTGGCCGCGAGGCTCGTTCACGCCCTCGTCAAGCTCCTAGCCGCCGCCGGTACCGTCCCTCGGCCGGAGCCGGAGACGCGGGCTCCTCGACAGGGTTGGGGTTTCCTGGTGGGCGCAAACTTTCTTGCTCCGTGGGATACGAACCACAGCAATAATAATGGGGGTCAGAGGCGGGGGAGGGGGGAGTCGGTCGGTGGGGAGGACCGCAGGAGCAATGGCGGAGGCAATGTGGGGCCAAGGAGCCGGGAAAGCTTGAGGCACAGGGGGGAGAGGGCTTTCCTCGAGGAGACGAAGTTGGCGGAGCTGCAGGATGTTGGGCTGGAGGTGGGTGGGTGGGTGGGTGGGTAGTTGGGGGTACGAGCGGGGTAGGGCTGGACTGGGCTGTGACGCACGGTTTTGTTGTGTTTGTTGTTTTTTTTTGTTGATTTTGGCGTTAATGCTTGTTTTGTCAGTGTTGGTGTAGGTGTTTTCTTTTGTGGTGATGGTGGCGGTGTTGATGGTGTTTGTTCTCTGGGTGTTGGTGTTGGTGGTGTTGGTTTTCGTTGGTGTTGGTGTTGTAGCTGTGGCTGTTGCTGCTGCTGCGGTTTTGACTGTTGTTGCTTGTAGTTACTATCGTTTGTTGTTTTTTGGTTCGACCGTTGTTGTTGTTGTTGCCTCTTCACTCACTTCTGTTCCGGTCTTCTCGACGTTCGTTACGCTTCAGGTTCTGAGCAGCGTTGCGGCCCAGCTCGGACCTCGGTTCTTGATGTTCGACAGCATGGCGGACACCTTCCTGGAAGAGGCGGGGGCTGAGGAGCAAGCCTACAGGTGTGACAAATAGAGCAGTATATGTGACACAGTCACAGCAGTACGCGACATCTGCTAAGAAAACGAGCACTGAGGCAGACAGGCTGACAACTTTAGGAAGATATGGAATTCGGGAGCCAGTTCACTGAAGTTGCATAGAAAACACTCTCTCCTAGATGATAGAAAAACTGGGCCGTGACTCGCACTGAATTTATTGTAAAAAACACCCTCTTCCAGAGTAAAAAATGCGGAGCCGTCCTACTGAATTTAGTGTAGATGCACCTCCCCCCAGATTACGAAATTCGGAGCTGTTATACTGAATATAGGGTAGAAAACACCCTCTCTCAGATAAGAATTTCGGAGCCGTTATACTGAGCTTAGTGTAGAATTCACCCTCTCCCGGAAAACAAACAAACCCAGCTTGAGTCAACCTTCCTGTTTCTTTACTGTGAGGCCGATATATAGTCATCGACACGATTGATATTTATCGTCATGATCGATGCGATCGATATTAATCACTACAACGAACACCGTCGAAATTCATCACCGATTCATCGATATCCATCGATACTCGTCGATGCTCACCGATTTTCATTGGTAAGCATGTAAGCATGGACGTTATCGACGCGGTCGATTTTGATCGACGTCATCTACATCACCGATGTTTATATTCAGATAGTTGTCGAAATCCACCCCCATGTTCGTCGACATGCATCAAATACCCATCAAGTTTCATCCATATTCAACGATATCCATCGATAGTCACTGATATCCGCGTCGATATGCATCCACGTTCATGCGATCGATAGTCACCGGCACTCATCGAGAATCATCGATGCTCATTCGTATTACTCGCCACTATCCAACTCCACCAGGTACCGCCTCCTGGTGTCCTACCTCAAGTCCCGGGCGGCGACGAACAACTTCACGTCGACCCTTCCGTATCAGTCCCTCGACGCCGGTTCAACCTCATGGTCGGGAGGGTTCGACAGGTTCGACGCCGGAGGCAACAGAGCGGCCGCCCACGCACCCCTCGGAGACGCTTGGATGGGTGGTGCGCCTCACGCCTACCCCGACTCTTCGGGCATGCGCCAGCGCCACCACCACCACCAGCAGCAGCAGCAGCAGCAGCACCAGCAGCAGCAGCAGAGCTTGGGCCAGTACCCTGGGGTGGGAGGGGCTTCGACGGCCTGGGATGGTGACGTCTATGCCGCTACAGTGGCCTCGACAGCGCCCACGGCGTCGGCGACGGAGGAAATGAAAGGCTCCGTCGCTGGCGAGGATAGCGGCGCGGATGGAGACAGCGACGGGGGGGGAGGAGGAGGAGGAGGAGGAGGGGGTAGCTTGGTGAGGGCATATGCGTTGTTTTGTTTTGGTTGGATTGGATGTGGTTGGCCTGGGCTGGGTTGGTTTGGATGGCTGCGTTGGTTTTTATTTTATTGCGTTATGTCGTGTTGGGCTGTGTTGCTTTGTATGGCCTGTTTTGCTTTATATTTGCGTTTTTTCGTGTTGGGGTGATGTAGCCTTATTCTTATGGCCCAAACTGTTTGGAAGGATGTTTCATTCATGTATATCGCCACTTTGCTCTTGACGCCTCCCACTCTGCCCACTTGTTTGCCATTCTGGTCGAATCGCTTGTTGCTTTTGAACTGCTGCTGCTGCTACTACTCCTCCTCCTCCTCCTCCCCCTCTTCCTCCTCCTCTTACTACTACTGCTACTACTACTACTACTACTACTACTACTACTACTACTACTACTACTACTACTATTACTACTACTACTACTACTACTACTACTACTACTACTACTACTACTACTACTACTACTACTACTACTACTACTACTACTACTACTACTGCCACTACTACTACTACTTCCACTACTACTACTACTGCCACTACCACTACTACTGCCACTACCACTACCACTACTACGACATGCTACAATTGATATGTGTATTTCTGGCAGTTGCCGGTGATGAACGAGAGGAACCTTCAGAGGGCGTGGAACATCAAGCAGGTCAGCACGAAGGAGGACTGGGAGGACTGGATGCGACGGTTCTCCGTAGAGCTGTTGAGGGAGAACCCCAGCCCGGCGCTCCGCGCCTGCAGCTCGCTCGCCCAGGTGATTTTGTGATGCTATGGATTTGTGACTTCACGATGTTTGTGATTTCGAATATATTAATACGTTTGTGCTTTGTATTAAGCAGGGCTGTCCGCGAGTCAGGTCAAACCTCACGGATCTGGTCGGGTCTAACCGGACACGATCCGCGATAATTTTGACATGCCTTGACCTGACCCGACCCGACCCGACCCACGAGAGTTTCTAAACCTCTTGACCCGACCCGACCCGCCCCGTGAGATTTGAAAATCTCCTGACCCGACCCGGCCCGACCTGACCCGTGAGGTTTTAAACACCTCCTGACCCGACCCGTCCCGACCCGCCATATTCCGATTGACCCGTGAGATACGGGTCATGTCGCGGGTCGGGTCTCCTCAACCCGCGAGAGCATTCCGCTTGACCTTCGGGTTCGACCCGCGGATCTGGTCCCATGGGTCAACATTTTCAAAAATTATGTAATAGTGGTTTGTTTACCTCACAGTGATCTGTGGCCTGGCTATAGTGGGTATGTGTGGATGTGGACATGCGTATATAGATATGGCGGCGTTTTAATGTTTGATTATGAAGTACCAAAATAATGTTATTGATTATTGATGCGAGAGAAGCCTTCGGGCAGAAAGCGGGGAGTTTTTCTTGAGTGTCGGATACGCGGGCCGGATCCGCGGGCCCGACCCACGGGTTAGCAAAAAACAACTCGCGATTCATGCTCGCCCGACCCGCGAGTGACCCGTTTCTCGCGGATCTTAGCCTGACCCGACCCGTTAGATTTGAAAGATTCTTGACCCGACCCGACCTGACCCGTGAGAGTAGAAAAACTCTTGACCCGACCCAACCCGATCCGACCTATGAGATTCGAAAAACTCTTGACCCGACCTGACCCCACCTGCGAGATTTGAAAACCTCTGGACCCGACCCGCCTCGACCCGACCCGACTCGACCCGACCCGACCCGACCTGTGACACTTTGAACACCGCCTGACCCGACCCGCGGTTCGGAGCATGATCGCGAACAGGGTTAGGTATGTATTTATTTGTGTGTGTATGTATGTATGTATGTATGCATGCATTTATGTATGTATGTTTGTACCTGATATTGGACATTGAACAGAGTAGATGCCATTTTTCATAGGGCTGAGCACTGGTTGACTCAGTCAGTAGCGATCACACTGTCGTCAAAATCAATCAGTATACTGCATTGCAACAGTTTACGGTATTTCCTATCTTCTCTCCTCCAGAAACACATTTGGTGGGTTTCCATACTATAATATGGCGTGTTTGTTGGACGTACGTAATATAAAACCTACTGGCGAATATACTATTAATAGGCGGGTCAATCAGTAGATTACTACCACCAGTACATACTGTGCCAATGCCCAGCCCTATTTTTTCACGTTTCTGTGTTACGCGTGGTCAATGTGCCTGTCGTTGGGTGTACTGCTGTGTTATGTTCTGTTCTGATCGGTGCTGCTGTGTTCTGTTTTGTTCTGTTCTGCTCTGTTGTGTTTTGTGCCATTTTGGCAATTGTTCGATCGAGCGCAGGCGTACGAGCCTCTTTCCATGGCCTTGCTCCACGCGGCGTTCGTCACCTGCTGGCTACAGCTCTCCGACAACATGCAGGTACTACTGTATTATTGCGTATTGTGTGTGCTGTACTGCTGTACCGTGTGTGGTGGTCTTGTCGTCGCTCCTGTGTGGTATGATGGTGGTGGTGTTGGTGTTGGTGTTGTTCGTGCGGGTGATTATGGAGTGGGTATTGGTGTTGGTGCAGGTGTTGGTGTGTATATTGGTTTGTGCTTGTGTTGGTCTTTTTTCGAAATTGTTAAAATTCGTGCCAACAAGTATGTCAGGTGGTGTTTGTTTTGGGTGTTTGATGCTGGGACTTTGTAGGTGGCGCTGGTTTTGGGGTTGGTGCTGTCGTCGTTACTGCCGGAGTTTTGGCGTTGGTGTCGGTATTGGTGTTTTGGCATTGGTGTTGGAATTGTTGTTGTTGGCTTTGGTTAGGTGGTGTTGGTAGTGTTGGTGTTGGTGGCGTTAGGTGTTGGTTGGTGCTGGGTCGTTTTTTCGTTCGGGGCTCGAGGGGGGTTTCCACATTTTATAATAGCCCTTGGCTCTCGGGGTTTTCACCCTGTTTCAAGAGTGTTCGTGATATCAACAGTGTTTTCAGCACTATTGATACTACTGCCGTATACGGATAGGTCTATATCTCCATATTATATGTACAGGGCGAAGTGCGGGCTCACCCGTAAACACTTCCCCACCTTGATGTGCTGCTAGTGGTAAAGGTTGGTGGTGGTGATGCTGATACTTGGTTTTTGGATGTTAACTTGAAGTAACAATATTCTGTTCGCTGCATGGTGGTCGTCTGCCCGTGTAGGAGAACTTGGTGACGGCATTGAAGGCCGTTCTTACCAACACCGTGGTCGCGCCGAGTATTCTTCAAACCCTGCTCAACCTGGCGGAGTTCATGGAGCACGAAGTCGAGGCAAGTGGAACGTGTCGAGTTTTGGTGTATACATGGCGGGGGGTGGCGGTGGGGGGGGGTGTACTCATGTTGTGCACGGCCGTAGTCATATGACCATAGACCCTCGCATCCCTACAATGCCGGGACGGAGCGCGCTGGGTTTTCACCAACCAGGCAGACATTGCTTGCACCAAGCGCGAAACGCCGTGAGGTATTGG
The DNA here is from genome assembly GCA_008828725.1 of Saccharina japonica. Taxonomy (NCBI): domain Eukaryota; class Phaeophyceae; order Laminariales; family Laminariaceae; genus Saccharina; species Saccharina japonica. The sequence goes on along the minus strand of MEHQ01000832.1, from coordinate 261,162 downwards.
GCGAGTCGCATGGAGGGTGAGCTGCATCCTGCTAAGAACCGCCTCTGAGGCGGACTTGCATATGGACGACAGCTTCAATGAGTTAATTTAATTTCTGGTGTGGCCACTTCCGGAGACAGCAATGGGTTTTACTATGTAACTGCCTCGCGGACGCCTTACCATATCAACACTACGTGAAACGACCATTCCCCTTGTGCGGAACAAAGGTTCTCCACCCCGCACAAATGATCTACTCGACCGCCAGCTTTGGTGACCGCCAAAAAAAAAAAAAAAAAAAAAACGGCACCCTGGTTGTCTAGCTCACGCAGCGAGTGGCGTGTTTTACAGCGTCGTTGCCAACCGACGCCAACCCAACCTATAAATATAATATATTTATAGGGGGGGGGGGGGGATAAAGCGTCGTATCCTGCAAATTGTATCGTTTGGTGTAGTATATCATATTGTATCGTACTTACAAAAAAAAAACATGGGCTTGGAGATTGGAGGATTTCGTCGAAACTCATATTTACAAGCTGTATGTCATAGTATTAGTAGAGTGATATCATGTGATATTTCGATCGCGCGTACGACGGGTTTTATATGGCCTCATGCCTCATGCAGGATGTACATCCCGTGTATGAGGAAACCTCATTGTATCATTTTGTTTGCTGTCATGTCATATCGTATCCCACGAAGTGGAAGCAAGTCGAATGTGTTGAGTTTCGGCACCTATTAATACTGTACTGCTGTACGACGTACTGTACTGTACTGCTGTGCTATACTGCTGTACTGCTGTACCTGTGTTCAGGCAAGGAGGGCGGGGGGGGTGCTGTCTCCCGTATCGCATCATGCCGTACTGTATCGCAGCACGCCGTATCACAACATTCTGTTTTTACAATAAGTTACATACGTACCATAGCATATGTGAACCCCTTATCATAGTAACAACTGCTCCCACGAATTTGGGGGCAAAATACTTGGAATTTGTGTGGGACGTTTTTTCAGCTCTGGATGGGTTAAGGTATCATATCGTGTTGTACAATACATGTCATATTGTGTCTGATTGCATCATACGAAATATATGATAAGAGTATACAGTCGTAGTACCGTATCATATCACATCACAACGTATCGTATACTATACCTAGTACGGTGTATGTTGAAACGGCAGAACTACCGTTCGATAGAGGCATAGAGGATAGAGGCACATTTGATGTTCTACCAACCAAATGTTGGTGTATGGTGTATATATCCTGTACGAGGTAGATGGTACTTGGTATGACACTATTAATACTGTGATATGATAAGCACCCACTCCTTCACCTTTGCCTTTACGGGTGAACCGGCCTAACCCTATCTATCTGTCTTCTGTCTGTCTGTCTGTCTGTCTGTCTGTCTGTCTGTATTTCAGGGTGAAGCTTTACCTATAGACATCAGGATGCTGGCGGACTTGGCGGAGAGATGCCACTCCTACGCAAAAGCCCTCCACTACAAGGTTTGCCTTATAGAGTATACTCCACACATCCACACACCGTCATATTGTTGCAGTAGGTCTTGCACTATGTATTGCAGTAGGTCTTGTTATCTCGCAGTATAGATACCAGTCAATAGTAAACCAGTATCTTGCTGTAGGTTGCGAGGAATCTTGTAGAACATCTTGCAGTAGATATTACTGCAGGTACCACAGTAAATCGTACAGTAGATATCACAGTAGGCAGTACGGCAGCTGGCACCGTGGAAGTTGCAGGTAGATACCGCAGTAGATCCTACAGTTGATGTCACAGTACGTACTGTAGATCTTACCGCAGCCATTATATATCATTTCGGTGTGGGTTTGTTTTTCTCTCTCATCATGCTTTCCGCTGTTTGTCTGACCACGTTGTGGTGTGTTGTGGTGCACGTCCGGGCAGGAGCTCGAGTTCACGACGAGCCCCGCCATCTGCATCGAGTCCCTGATCTCGATCAACAAGAAAGTCGGACAGCCGGAGGCCGCTATGGGCATCCTTACCTACGCTCAGAATGAGCTCGGCAGCGCCGTTTCTGTCAAGGAGGACTGGCTCTCCAAGTTAGGGCACTGGGAGGTAGGTGCCACCTAGCCGCGCGCTCGTGTTGCTCTCTACTCCTGCGGTACTTTGAGAACATTCTGATAAATTGAAATTGAGCTATATATACTCGTACGGCGCTTGCAGAACCATCTGGGAAATCGTTATGGGAAATTGCAAGCGATAATTTAGTATTTTTATTTGTTTCTGCTGCACCCACGTTTTTTGTGACAAGAGCACTTGGAATTAGTGCAGGGGACGTTGAGCCGTTTAGGCAGTAGTAGGCATGCGGCTTATTAGGACTGCACTCCCGTTGTCGGGACAAAACACTTGGAATTAGAGTCAAATTTAGTTTCATGTACAATCCAGTGGTAAAAGGATTAAGGAGGGGTAAACGGACTGGCAGAAATTGACACTCCGAAACAGCTCCGGCGTGGCACCACCAATGACAAAAGAGGGGGGAACACAACGACTAATCCGGAGCCCCCCCCCACCCCCGCTATCTGTTCGACCAAGTACCTGAACCTGAACCAAACCTCTATCCTCTATATCTCGGCCACCGCGACCACCTCGAGGCGGCTTGCGACGAAACAAGCCCCATGGGTTATACCACAAGTTCGTCCGGTTCTACAGACAGACGCCGGGTTTTTATACCTGATTACACAAACCTGTGTGGGGTATCGTTTCTGGTCTGTGCTCTGGGCCTCTCTCCACGCCATGGCATTTCGCCTGTTCACGCTACGCATTAACCTGCACATTTTGTAAAAATAGACGCTGTGTGCTGCTTGTCGTGCTGGTACCACATTCTGCTCCGGCTTGTGCGCAAGAGTCCCGACCAGCTCCCACGAAAAACACAAACACAAACCGTCGCCACCACAACTACTGCCACTACCACTACTACATGGCACCATTCCCAACCCCCCCTCCACCACCACCACCACCGCACAATGGATACCCCCCCCCAACCCCCTCCCACCACTACTATCGCCACCACCACCCCTACCACCCCCCGACCACGATCAATTGTTTTTTCCCCCCTGCCCGTCCTCGCGTCTTGACTACTCTCCCCTATTGCCTGCCCTTTGCTGCGCTGCGCTATGTTCTCAACCGCCCTACGGACCAACCAACCAACGCTAATCAACCATATCGTATGGCCATGGTTTTTGACCATGATCGACAGCAAGCCTTGGGCAGATACAGGCAGCGGCACGAGAACGACCCCACGGACGCGAAGGCTGTCCTGGGGTGCATGAAGTGCCTGGACGCCATGGGAGAGTGGGACGAGCTTGTGAAACTGTGCACCAACAACTGGCAAACGCTGGAGAAATCGGGGGACGACACGGTCAGCTTCAGGAAAGCGGCTACCCTAGCGGCAAGGTATGGAGGGTGCCGGGTCCCGTGGCGCTGTATGTCGACAGGTTTCCTGTGGTGTTGCTGTTGGTGTTGGTGTTGGTGTTAGTGTTATTAATAGTGTTGGTGCTGGTGTTGGTGTTGTAGGTGTTGGTGCTGTTGGTGTTGGTGTTGATGATGATGTTGGTGTTGGCAGTGGTTGGTGGTGGGTGTGGGTGTGGTGGTGTTGGTGTTGGTGGTGTGCGATACTTTTTTATGTGCTGCTTAGCCTGGCGGCAAGGTATGGCTAATTAGGGGTAGCGGTGGTGGTAGTGGCGGTGGCGGGGGTGGCGGTGGTGGCCTGTTTTTTTTTTCTTGTGGGAAAATGCTTTTGGATTTTGCGCGCCACTCTAGGCTGGACCAGCTCTACGATGTCGCTTAAGTTGTGTCCTATGCTTCTTTTTGATGTTATGGCATCGCGTGGGATGTGGCGTACAGTATGGCTTACGTTTTGGCCTCCGTGGTGGCTTGAGTTGTAGCTTACGTTGTGACGCACGTAATATGGCTTACGGTATGGTGTTTGTCAGGGCCTCACGTAACGGCGGACGTTACGGCTTACGTTGCGCCTTGCGATGTGGCTAGCGATATTATTTACGTCATGGCTCACCTTATGGCTTAGTTTGTTGCCGTACTTGTGGCTTGTGCTCACCCCGGTGGGACTCAGTATTAGCGACCTACAACACGATAGCTTTTTCCTTGTCAACCATCGAACCGCCCATGAGTAATGTGAGCATGTGACCTCCCAGCGACATGATGGCTAGCGTCCATCATGCTGCGCCCATTTCGTACGATTGTTTTCGTTGTACACTATGTAGTTCGGGCAGCAGATGTATCATTCCCCAAGCAGCAACCAAGCATGCGCCGATGCTGCAATCGTCGGTTTTAATCGCCATTTTTTCTCTCTGAACTCAGTAAACAGTTAAGTTTATGCCTTGCGTTAGGTGTATTCATGGGTTTTGTTTTTATAGTTTAGCCCATGCCGCGGTCGATGCATTCCGTACCGAAACGTTTGTCACCACACCACAGGGAGTCTCAACCTCTGCGTATTGGTTTGCTCCCAGGACACAGTCTGTCTTTGGTAGAGTCAGGGGCTCGATGCGCTATGACCACGTGCGCCCACCCCCATACGGCGTCTTTCCCTCGTCCCTGAAGCTGAAGGGCTGGCTCAGTGGGCTGCTAATAGTGTGCTACTATTACTGGTGCTGTTGTTTCACCCTTTTACTGGTGCACTGTGCATAAAATACATACGTGACTCTAATTGCAAGTAATTTGACCCCCAAAGGGGAGTGCGGTCCTAAAGATGCCGAAAGGGGTAAATTATACGTATACTGTTCGCTCATATTCCATGTTTTATGTCGGACACAGAGGAATTGAATTGTGGCGCCGATACTTGGAGGTCGATTTGTTCACCCCTTTTAAGGGATACAAGGCCCCTTTCAAGGTATATAAGACCCCTTGTAAGGGATAAAAGACCCCTGTTAAGGGATACAAGAGATACAAGGCCCCTTTTAAGGGATATAAGGGATATAAGGGATATCGACCAAAACAATGGTAGCTTTGGCGTTACCAGCCGTTCACCAGCAGCATGAGCGCCGAGCAGTTCGGGTCGGACTATGTTTCGCCCGTGCCGTACGACGTACGACTCCTTGCATTGCAACCATTGCAACCATGGTAACTACTGTAGAAGAGCAACCATTGTATCTATTGTATCATATCATACCACCCCCCAATCACGCAGCGGGCGTTACTACTGCTACTACTGCTACTACTACTACTACTACTACTACTACTACTACTACTACTACTACTACTACTACTACTACTACACTACTACTACTACTACTACTACTACTACTACTACTACTACTACTACTATTACTATACTACTACTATTACTATACTACTACTACTACTACTACTACTACTACTACTACTACTACTACTACTACTACTACTACTACTACTACTACTATTACTATACTACTACTACTTCTGCTACTGCTACTACTACTGCTGCTGCTGCTGCTCTATCGTTAACTGCCCCCCTCTGAAGAGGCAAGAGTACTCATAGACTCATAGTAGACTCATAGGAGTCTTCGCTCGTACCGCATGCCATATTTATGCCGGACACAGAAAGGAATGTAACTGCTGTGACGCCGCTACTTTTGAGGTCGGTCTGATTTTTCTCTCTCGTTCTGTTTCAACTCGTCGCATTGCAGGGCTACGTGGAGCATGGGTGACTGGGACTCGTTCCGTCATTATGTGGGCTTCACGGAAGAGCATGTGGTGGAGGGTGCATTCTTCAGGGCAGTGCTGGCGCTTATGAAGGACGATCTCGGTCTTTGCCTACGGTATGTATATATATATACTTCGAAGTATGTATGATATGTACAATATTAATATGATTTCGTCTCCCCGAATTCAGAAAATAAATAATTACCCCCCTTTATTTATTATTATTATTATTATTATTATTATTATTATTATTATTATTATTATATTATCTCTTTCTGTATATTTTGTCCAAAAATATTTCCGATTTTTTAGAATTGTTAAAAGTTTTCGTTTTTTTTTCTGTTTCCAAGGCATATTTTTTTACATATACTAGTAAATGTTTTGCATGTACCAGCACGTATTTTTCGCAGTTTGTGACCATGTAGTTGTTTCTCGTTTCGATGGAAGGAGCAGTTCGGACGAAACGGACATTGGCTTGGTGCGCTGTATGTTTGTTGGATAGAAATAACGCCTTTCAATGCGAAGACAACACGAACACAGTACGACTGACGATTCTTACCACAGGCGATGTGGGTTATTCATATCTTGTACGTACCTATTAAATAGTACCTGGTAATGTAGGTTTATTGTTCTAGCTACTGCTGTACTGTGTGCTGGCATGCTCCTCTAGACCCAATGGATGGGGTGAGTTGGGTGACTTGTGTCAGTTATTGTCTAGACTATGCGAGGGGTCACGGCTAGAGCTCGTAGTGTTACTCGTATTATTGCTTCAATAATGTAGACGATGCATGCTCAGTGACATGTTTTGTGTTCTGCCGTACTACGTGTTTTTGGTACTGTGTGCTATTATTGTATTCTAAGTGCGTACATATATACATCGTCTTCAATTTTTTTTCTCCCGTATTGACCTTGTTTATTTACCGGTATAATCTTGGATTTTAACATATGATTGGTCATTCTGTGCTTTTGGGGTTATAACATATGATTGGTACTTCTGTGCATGCACTGGTATACTTGTTTGTGAAGGTACGTGGACCGGTCTCGGCGCCTGCTGGACAACACCTTCACCACGCTCATCGGGGAGTCTTACAAGCGCGCCTACAGCAGCATGGTCATGGTGCAGCAGCTCGCTGAGTTGGAGGAAATAGTCCAAGTGAAGCAGTGAGTACAGTCATTCGCGTCGATTTGTACACGGTACTTGATTCGCGTCGATTGGTACTGTCAACACGGTACTTCCGTTTGCAGTATATACCTAGTACTACTGTTGATACGTACTGGGGTCCAGTGCATTTTTTGTCTGGAATGCAGTAGATTACTGGAGCGCAGTAGAGTACTGGGGTGCAATGCAAACAGTGCTTGAGTACAGTATTGTTGAGCGTCCTGGAGTGTATGATGATGCTGAAGTGCAATATATTTGGTGCGTGCAGTAGTAGCTATTTTGCTGCTGTAGTACAGCAGAAAGCTGCCCACATCAGCATACGAGACTGCAGGTTCATCGATTAGTTGAACTTTTGGGGATGATATTGTGCACACGTTGTTGTTAGCCTTGAGGCCACTGTTTACAGTCACTGGTTACTGTGTCACTGGTTACAGCAGCGGCACTCGTCAATGTTCAGCGTCATCGTTCACCATGTACGTTTACAGTTACCGGCATGGTGCCGGCATTTTTTCACTGTGACGCGATTGCCGTAGCTACCCACTATTTGCGTCACAGTTACGGCGCTATGATGCCGTCGTCGTTATTTGTGTGTCACTATTTGCCGTCATGTGATGACGTCATTTTCAACTATGACGTCATCGCTGACCTTCCTGAGGCCGTAATAGCCTCTACCGTCACGATGCCACCATTTTTAACCTTGACGTATTTTTGTTACCGGTACGGCGTCATTTTGTTCCCGCTATATATCTGCTCCTATCGTCCTAATAGGGCCGTGGCGTCTCTGCGAAAAACTAGCACGGCGGACACCGATGTGCAATTTGGAGCCGCAGCAGGCGCGGGGGAACCTGAACAGGCGGAGAAGCTGTGGAAGCGACTCCAATCGACGTGGAAGCTGAGGCTGAAGGTTCGATCATCGCGCGAGTGCTAATGGTTTTAACCGTTTTCAACCAATCAACCCTTCAACCAATAAAATCGTGAATAGATCACCTAATCATTCGGCGAGTCTATTCTTGCACCAGTCAAGCGTTTAATCAATCAACATTTCGGGCAATCAAGTGTTCACTCAATCTATACCGTCCAACCGACCAATGTTCGTCCAATTCAATCCTTTCACCCAATGGAATCTTCAAGAATATAATCCTTCGACTGTTCAAATCTTCAATCAATTGCTCAACCAATCAACGTTTCAATCAATCAAATATTCAACCACTCAAGCCCTCAACCAATCAAACACTCCGCCAATCAACCCTTCAACAAGTCAACCAATCAAATCTCCCAACCAACCATTGTAATTCGTTCACCAATCAATAAAACCCTGTTAACCAATCAATCTACCGTAATACCACAACCAACCAAATCTTGTCTCAACGCCCTCTGATCTCTAAAACACCCCATACCTTTTATATTGGCTTCCTCACTGTTATCTGAATGTTGGCGTCCCATATTTCATGCGTAGGCCAATTCGATGTCCCCGCTGGCGTCCCTTATTTCACAAGAGCGCCCCACAGCTAGCTTTGGTTGCCTCTGTGTCACTGCGTCGTTTACGTCCCACATATCCATTTCATCGGCGTCCCGTGTTTTACAGTGACGTCCCATTATACGTGTCATACCATGGTACATATTATGACTACCTCGATGTCATTTCATCGCTGACATTCCATATTTTTCATCGGCATCCGACATATTTCAAAGTGACGGTCCTACTGCATACTTCCTTACCGTACCATGGTATCTATTTGGTTGCCACTGTGTCATTTGATCTTTGGTGTCCCACACTTTGTCCATTTTGTTTTTCATTTTGTTTTTCATTCTGTTTTGTTTTTTGTCTGCCGCAGGGGTGCGCCCCGGACGTGCCGGTGATGCAGCGCATCCTGACGCTGCGAGGCCTCGTGCTAACGCCGGAGCAAGACATCCACTCTTGGCTAACCTTTGCCAGCCTCTGCAGGGTGAACAAGAACTTCCGCATCTCCAAGAAGGTTGGTTTGCGTGCGGTTCTGTTCCGACTGCTGCGATATTTATGATGCCTATTACCGCTCTGTCCCGAGATTTAACCATTTCGCTACTGGAAAAACAATTCCACACTAAACTCAAGTATATTGTCTCCAAAAAGGTGGGTCAAGTTATCAAGGGGTTAATGCCCATTTGAACATTAATATTTACTCCAAACGTTGCTTATATTTCGTGAGAGAGGGGTCGTATACTGAAGTCAAGTGTTTTATTTTGATAACCCCCCTCCTGGGACGAGCAATGTCTGCCTGGTTGGTGAAAACCCAACGCGCTCCGTCCCGGCATTGTAGGGATGCGAGGGTCTATGGTCATATGACTACGGCCGTGCACAACATGAGTACACCCCCCCCCCCCCTCCTGGGACGAATTTTGCAAGCTGATTTGAGAACATGCCTTAGAGCGGCCATGTCTTAAGAGGGGTACACACCACGGAAATCGCGGCTTTTGTGAATAGCTCATTCGAGATGTGTCCATAGGGTTACAGGGTTGAAGAGAGGGTTTCAGTTTGAAGGATGTTGTAACGAGCTTTTCGAAGCTGGGCCAACGTCTCTGTACAGCCCTCCCAAAACGCGCGTGACGCGATTGATGATACAGTGTAAGAAAGGGCTGTTTGCCCTATACATACATTTCTTCAACCGGACTTTTCTTAAACCGTGGCCATACCAGCAGATTTTACTAGTATGCCCGTGCAAGCCATTCTACCTCTCTCAAAGCAGTATTTGCCTTGTATTTACCTTCAACCTGCTACGATAGAGGTAGTGTACCTTTTTTTGGCTGAAACATTTTCTGAGTGACCTAGTAAAGGCTCCTTAACCCATTCAGAACTGAAAAAAATATCCCACACTTATTCCAAGTAGTTTGTCCCCAAATACGTGAGACCAGTTCTCAAGGGGTTAACCGAAAAATCGACGGAATTCCATTCTTGTGTTGGGAATAGTTGTGTTTGTATACTTACTATTTTACTATTACTAGTAGGCCATGGTATTGCTCATCGGGTATGATAGCACTCTTGTTTCCCTCCAAAATGTGTTTTGGGTGGGGTATGGAGCCCCTCAAGTGATAAGTGACCACCCTCAGAAGGCTTAGACATGCTCGTAATAACATGCTGCACCTCTACCCTATTAATAGCAAGCATATACCATAGCTCTTAAACCGTGACCCCCCCCCCCCACTTGCAATGCACACGCGGTGCGGTGTTCTGCCCTGCAGGTCCTGGATGCTCCCGTGGGACTGGCCTCCGTGCACCACCCGGACGGCGATCTCGTGGGGACGCCTTACCAGCCGACCAGCCGCAGCCCTGTAATCAGGCATCTACTCATGTAAGTCGCAACAAACATGCCACCGGTGGACTATTACCGTATACTGTAATTACGTGATTTCATTGATAGCACACCCCCTGGGACGAATTTGAGAGCCGAGTTTCCCCAGTAAGGGAGGGGGACACACATCGAACATGGTGGCTTTGGAAAAATGTATTGTTAATAATAGAAGCCGAGATTTTTCTATAGACGCATTGCTCGGCATTGTTGGCACTTAAGCCCTCTCTCTATTGATGAGAAAACCAGCGTGGAAATTGCTTCGAGACGACGGCGGGGTGTTACCCTATGACCCATGTGATGCGGTATTGCGCTACACTAGGCACTGATGTTTTCTACAGGTATATTCGTATGACGTTGTGTAGCATCCCTGACGCTTGTGCTGCTGTCAGCGGACTATCATCTATGTATGCTGTCAAGGGATGACCAATACACGTGTAAGGTTGCATGTAGGACATATGGGGGGTGTGGAGCGGGATTGAATGTTAACGTACATGCAAGGCATTTATGGTCAGGGGATAGATAGGATGTTATTTGCGATGTTGCTGTGATAGGGGTGTTGCTTGCGTCCGACAACAGTTGACTGTTGGTAGAGCAGTATGATATTGATAGCGTGTTCATCTTGGTAGAGGAGCGATGCAGTATGTTTCCAGGCGCAGGCCCGGATCGTAGGGACGCACAGTACAGAGCGGCAGTGCGTCTCGCAACACCCCCCCTACAGTCTACAACTCCTGCAGTGTTACGGGGGACCATAGTACTCAGGACCCATGACGTACATAGAAACCAATATACCAGGTATTCCAGTATTTTTACAAAGCGTACGAGCTCGTTCAAGCATAGCACCCCATTTTTGGTCAGCCACGAATGCCGCATGGAACATCAACTCGAGTGCCACATATTTGGTATCGTACTGACCGCTATGAACAGTGGAAAAGGGTGACATCGCCAGTTTTTTTTTCAAGGGCCGAGGACTGGGGCTACGAGTGTAATACCTCCGAAAACGTGGCCCGACCAATCACAGGCCTTTAAAGAGACCAACCATAGTCAGGCGTTTCCCTCGGAAGATGTATATGTTTTCCCATTTTGTTTCTGAAGGAGCCGCTTCCAGGTGGTCCAAGGCATCTTTGCACAAAGTTCCACGCAAATATTCAAGATCTGACTGCGTATGATCAATATTACGTTGTGTTTAACGCCATAAATCGATTATATACTGAAACTAAGTAATTACAAGGCGATGCCGGAAATTACACGTTTTACCGCACAAAGGTCCAAACGTCCACGCCGTTTTTAAGAAAAGAACCCTGAACTTTTGCACACGTGTTCTATATGCCCCTGCCGAACGATTTACGAATATGTGTGTGTGTTTTTTTTTCGTCGCCGAAAATTCGGGATCCCTCAAGACTCAAATCTCCCAAAAAAACAAACCAAAATATCTGGCGAAAAAAAAACTCCTGTTAATGGGTCGGCAGGGGTTCATAGAACATGAACATGTGTGCCTATTTTCAGGGTCCATGTCCAAGAATCGGCGTGGACTTTGGCTATCATAATGAGTAAATTTGGGGTAAAATGCTTGAATCAGCCTATATTCGGTCCTGATCACTACAGTACTGTATGTTCCCCCGTAATAACAGTAGTGGCCCCTCTACATGACAGTGCCGGCACGCGCCAGCCAATAATACCGGCACGGTAGCGGCAACCGGCACTACTCAGCACACCGCCACACTGGTGAATCCCATATGCGCCAAGCAATGTCACAGGCACTGCGGACAGCTGACATTTTTTTTTTTTTTTTTTTTGTCCATCCCATTTATTATCTTCGCCCTTCCTTTCTCTCTCTTCCCTAGTCGTAACTCAGATCCGGGGTCACAAAGTAGGCTCCTCTCCCTCCTCCCCCACTACGGTTCTTGCCTTGCATTTTTATCGCGAGAAGACTTCAGCCTTTCCTTCCCTCGTCGACTCGCATCGAATTGTGCCTACCCACGCTACTATTTATTGGCGCTCTAAGCAGATGATTCCGTTTTTTATTTATTTTTGCAATTAAACTCAAAAGTCCGACCCACGTGAGATTCGAACTCCAGACATCAACGTTCAGAAGCGTTCGAGGTTACCTCTAGACCATCGGGGCGACCGACTTTGCTCATCCGGCACTATAGAGGGACCACTACTTGTACCGTAAACAATCCCGATGTGTGTTGTCGCCGATTAATCGGAATTAAGGGTGTTATTGTGTGCTGCTCTGCTGTGCTAATCTGCTGTGCTGTGCTGTGCTGTGCTGCTCTGCTCTGTTGCTCTGCTGTGCTGCTGTGCCCTTCTGTGCTGTTGTGCTGCTATATGCTTGGTGCTGAAGGTTCGCGTCCGTGAAGCACAAGAAGGCGGGGGGTCACATGGACCAGGCACTGGCGGACCTATCGAGGCTGGCTAAACAGCTCTCGGAGGACGAGACGTCCCTAAAAGTCAAGTGCCTCTTGAAGGTGACACAAGCAGTGATACACACAGCAGTGACACAAGCGGTGCACACAAGCAGTGACACATCCGATGGATGAGGACAGATGGATCCCCTTCGATCTAAAATGGTAGATCATGATCTACTGTAGATATTTCAGGGCAAATATAGGACTGATTTATGTGATCTGCACCGCTTATTGAATGCTGTACGTCGTGTTTGCCGGGTGAGTGATCTGTATCACAACAGCTCTTGCACAACATCTCATATCGGTGAATCTAGGATCTAGATCACCTATTCATAGGTGATTTAGATTGCGATCTGTCCCTTTAGCGCGATTTTGCCTGCATCACTCGGAAAACAGTTACCAATAGCTTATAGGGGGCCGACACAGACGGCACGTGTTCACCAACGACGTATTGGCCTAGTTTTGATACTGGTACAGTGCAGTATACTGGCACATTGTTTAACCAATGCCTGGTACGGTACGACCATGGTATGATACCAACAAAGGACTTTACGCAGTCAGCTATGGTATGTACCAAGGCCTTGTGCTCCTCGTGCCTTATGTGCCTCGTGTGCCGTTCGTGCCTATCGTGCCTCTTTGGTGTGCCGCCCGTGCTCCCCATGCCTCTCGTGCCCTCTGTGACTCTCTTGGTGCTCTTGTGTGCCGCTCCTAGCTCCCAATGCCTGTCGTGCAAATTATAAGCCCTTTCCTTGTGTGCCGCTCCTAGCTCCTAATGCCTCTCGTGCACCTAACACTCGTGCAATTTGAACCCTCTTCCGTGCCTTTTCGCGTTTGTTGTGTCTTTGGTCTCCCTTGTGTCTCTCATGTTGTGTTTCTCGTGGATGTGGTGGCGGTGGCTCTTCTTTTGTCGTCAGATGGGAAACTGGGAGCTGAGTCGCGTGCCGCCGTCGAAGCAACTCCCGCGGCACGTCCGCGACCGCGTCTTCACCGCCTACAAGAACGCGACCAGGCTAGAGAGCGACAACTACAAGGCGTGGCATTGCTGGGCGATGGTGAGACCTCTCTCATTGGGCAGGCACACTGTCCTCTATCCCATGCCCCCTGTCTCCTTTCCCCCGTCTCCTATCCCCTGTCCCCTATCCCCTGTCCCCTGTCGCCTATCCCTTGCCTCCTATCCCATGCCCCCTATCCCCCGCCCTCCTTCACTCCGTCCCCTATCCCCTTCCACCTGTTCTCTATCCCATGCATGCTATCCCCTTCCTCCTGTCCCCTATCCCCTGCCTTTGATTCCCTGTCCCCTATCCCCTGCCTTTGATTCCCTGCCTCCTATCCCCTACCTGGTATGCCCTACCCCATGTCCACTATTCCCTGTCTCCTTAGTGCCACCTCCTTTGCTTGGCGCTCACGCTTACTTTTTCTTAATCGTTGTTTTGCTTGCTGTACTTTTTACCCTCTGGCGTGCCGGTGAACGTATCGTAGCTTGAGTTCGCCACTCTTCCACATTCTGTGTCGTGTCAATACAGCATTGCCCATAGCTGTAGTATGTAAATACCTGGTATGGTACTCGTAGAGTGCTATAATATAGTAAGATTTGGTGAACTTCCGGGTGTGTGTATCATATGATTCCTTGAATATTCGTCGGCTTGGCTCTGATTCTCGTTTTTTTTTTGTTTGTTAGGTGAACTTCCGCGTGGTGGAGCTGGTGATGCAGGACGCGAGCGCCCCTGCCGCCCCTGCGGGTGGTGGTGGTGTTGTTGGTGTAGGGGGAGGGAGCGGCGGTGCCGGTGTAGGGGGTGGCGGGCGCCGCGCGGTCTCGAGGTCTGCGGCGGGGCGTACGGGGGGCGCCGGCAGAGCTGGGTGGGGGTACGGCATGCAAAATACGAGGGAGCACAGTGCCTTCAAGGAGCACTTGGTCAACGCCACTAAAGGCTTCATCCGAGCCATCAGACTGGGCAAGAAGAAGTGGAGCGCTCTCGTACAGCAGGTGGGGGTGGGGGTGGAGATTGGTGGTGGAGGTCTCCTATCCCCTGTCCCCTATCCCCTGTCCCCTGTCGCCTATCCCTTGCCTCCTATCCCATGCCCCCTATCCCCCGCCCTCCTTCACTCCGTCCCCTATCCCCTTCCACCTGTTCTCTATCCCATGCATGCTATCCCCTTCCTCCTGTCCCCTATCCCCTGCCTTTGATTCCCTGTCCCCTATCCCCTGCCTTTGATTCCCTGCCTCCTATCCCCTACCTGGTATGCCCTACCCCATGTCCACTATTCCCTGTCTCCTTAGTGCCACCTCCTTTGCTTGGCGCTCACGCTTACTTTTTCTTAATCGTTGTTTTGCTTGCTGTACTTTTTACCCTCTGGCGTGCCGGTGAACGTATCGTAGCTTGAGTTCGCCACTCTTCCACATTCTGTGTCGTGTCAATACAGCATTGCCCATAGCTGTAGTATGTAAATACCTGGTATGGTACTCGTAGAGTGCTATAATATAGTAAGATTTGGTGAACTTCCGCGTGTGTGTATCATATGATTCCTTGAATATTCGTCGGCTTGGCTCTGATTCTCGTTTTTTTTTGTTTGTTAGGTGAACTTCCGCGTGGTGGAGCTGGTGATGCAGGACGCGAGCGCCCCTGCCGCCCCTGCGGGTGGTGGTGGTGTTGTTGGTGTAGGGGGAGGGAGCGGCGGTGCCGGTGTAGGGGGTGGCGGGCGCCGCGCGGTCTCGAGGTCTGCGGCGGGGCGTACGGGGGGCGCCGGCAGAGCTGGGTGGGGGTACGGCATGCAAAATACGAGGGAGCACAGTGCCTTCAAGGAGCACTTGGTCAACGCAGGTCCCTCGGTTCAAGTATCGTTTGCTGAATCGCAGTCATGTTCTCGCTTGTGTAGTCGATGATGCCTTTTTCGACCAAGGAGACATGTTTTATCGTTTACCATGCACCAGCAGCAGTCCGTCATACTCTGCTGTACCGTTATCGTTATGACTACACCATCGTGCCAATTTCATACTATCACACAACAACATCCTCACCTTCGATGGATGTGTAGTGAAGACCCGGTGCGAGCGCGGTGGGGTCGACTGCGATGACAAACACTCGGCCGCTGTGAAGAAGGGCCAGGTCCGAGGAGCACTTCACCCATTTCCCGTCGCAGGAAAGCCTGAGTCTCATCTCGAACTCCGACTGGTAAAACAAAATCACGAACAAAGAATCGTAGGCTTAGTCCGACCCCTTAACCTTTGTATAGGTCCGTTTACGTGTCGGGGACGACTATTAATAAGTAGTAAAAACACTCGTAACATCACCCACGTTTTGGAAACAAACAAAAAATGAAGTTAGCGTGGAAGATTTTGCTGCACCGGGAAGTAGTGTAGCCTGGAATATTGATATTAACAGTGTGTCGCTCGTCGAGATCATGCCAACGTATCTACTGTACATATCATATGTACACCAAATAAAGACAACACAAAAGCGAAAAGTTATTGGGGGAAAAGGAATTACCAGGTGCGTATATCAGAATGAAAGGAAAACCGAACGGGACAACACTTGAAAAACAAAAAAACAATTGGATACTCTAGTTTCACCACGAGTAGCAACACAGCCCGTGAATCTTGTGGTTTCTTCTCGCTGGCCCATTCGGACCCAATCAAATCGAAAACAAAACAACCCCGACCCAGCCAAACCCAACCAAACTTAACCCAACAGCCGTATGTTTTCCTCGTTCATCATGGTGTCGTGGATCAGAGGCATACAATCCTCATATTATCCAACCCAACCCAACCCAACCCAACCCAACCCAACCCAACCCAACCCAAACCCGCCCAGGACATGCTGAACCTGCTGAGCATCTGGTTCAGGCACGGCGTGATACCCGAGGTGTACAACGCGTTGATGCACGACGAGGTGAACATCACCACCATCAACCTGGACTGCTGGCTGGGGGTGGTGCCGCAGCTGATCGCGTGCATGAACCACAAGGATAAGGGCTGCAGGGAGGCGCTGCACGAGCTGCTCATGCGCCTCGGCCAGAAACACCCTCAGGTATATGCATTCACATGGCTTAGTTTGATGGGTAATGCATGTACCAGGTAGGTCGGCGAGATAAGTACAAGGTAACTAAGATACCGTAGGTATTTAGATAATCAATTAATATACCGAAGGTATTTAAGATAGGTATTAATAGATCATATACCAAGTACAGTAGGTATTTAAGATAGGTAACTACAGTGACACAGGTAATCAAGGTATGTAATTATGAAGCGTAGTTAAGGTAGGTACTGTAAGTTAAGGTCAGTAGTTTCGAAACCCTTTCGAGAGCCATGCGCAGCAGTATAGCGACCCAACAAACCACGTGCGCGATGTTATGAAGTGTCCATAAATAGGAAGAGAGTGCAGCAGTGCGCGCGAGTGCCATAATACCATCATGCCGTCGTGCTGTGCGCATGTCGTACAGCTCCTTACCTTGCCGTTCGGACACACGCCCTACCCCAGTATGACAATATGACAGTACCATAGCCTGGGCGTTTTCGTGTTGCCTATGTTTTAGTGGCCATTTCTTCATTTTTTCGACACAAAATAATTAATACAGGTACTTTGTGGACGTGATTCATATATTTAGTTCAGTAATATACGTAGCGAGTATAGGTAAATGATATGAATCGGCCGCGTTGACGGGATGGTGTGTGTGGGGGGGGGGCACTTTGACCCTCGGCGGGGGCTGTCTGTGCCACTGTCACCTGCGCTGGCGCTCACCCCGTGACGAGTATGGTAGTAGTGGGTCATGTGTTCCTGTGCGGTCGTTTCCGATTGCCCCCATACCATTTCCTGTGATTTTTAGTGATATGTGTAATACTAGATACGTACATACGAGTAGCTCGTACAGAGTTGTAGCTTTTAGTTTTTGTTTTGCGGGAAGATATGGGTCTCTTTGAGCACCTCGTTGTGTCATACGTTGCCATTTCGACAAGGTACGCTTGCCATGGTCGTTGGGTTGATCTAATCCATCCGCCGAATCTACCGCCGTGGTACCCCAACACTCGAATCTCATACCTGGTTTACACGTACCAATAGTGTACAGCTATCACTATGTTAGATACCACTATGTTAGATACCACCACTGTAGGTGCGTTTGGATATTCACCCCAAGGCCCATAGGCAGTCTATATTTCCGAATAGGGTGGTACCTGGTATTCTTGTAAATACCCGCTAACACGGCTGGGGTCCCTGGTAAAATTCACCACCTCCACCAGGCACCTGGGTAAAAAGTATTTTTTTTGTGTTGTACTGCCGTAAAATGTGAAATATGTCTTATCTTTGGTCGGTTGTTGGCCCTTTCTTTTGTGCAGGCCTTGGTGAACCCTCTCAGTGTCGCGGTGAAGAGCCCGAAGGCCGACAGGAAGGACGCTGCCGACAAGCTGATGCACCACATGAAGCACCACGCCAGTGTCCTCGTTGAGGTACGTACGGGCACCAACCGTTACGTTACGTTACCTTACTTCCCACTACGTTTCCTTACGTTTCCTTGTGTTACCTTGCGTTGCCTTGCGTTGACTTACCTTACGCTACGAATGCTTACCTTGCCGTTGCCGCTACTGCTACTGCTACTGCTAATGATACCGTTACTGTTACCGTTACCGGTACCGTTATTGTTATTGTTACCGTTACTGTCACCGTTTCTATTACCGTTACCGCTACGTACTGTTCCCGTCACCGTTACTTTTACCGTTACCAATTGCCGTTACGGTTGCCATTGCCGCTTCCGTTACCGCTTCCGTTACTGTTGTCATTGCCGTTACCGGTACTGTTACCGATACTGTTACCGTTGCTATTACCGTTACCGCTCCTGGCACCGTTAATGACCATGACCGGAATGTCCCCTCAACATTTTGGCGGTGTGTTGGGGGTCTGCTGGCGTCTGACTTGTACGGGACTAACAGGAGGCGTTGCTTGTGAGCAAGGAGCTCATCCGAGTGGCCATCCTGTGGCACGAGCAGTGGCACGAGGGACTGGAGGATGCGTCGAGGCTGTGAGTTGCGTGCCAGTCGGTGTCTGTCGTGGTCCGTGAGGCTGTTGAGCGTCGTTCTCATAGTTACATGCCGCTCTGTTACGGTGTTGCATGGCCCATGGCGAGACTCTGGTACTCGTTAGGTGCTCGTTACGGGGGCCATGACACCGGTGCAGTTGCATTCTACTTTGTTTCACTGTATAGTATTAATAGTGCATTCTAGTGCATGTTATTGTAGCCTGCTGCGCACCTACTCTATAGTTGTGTATTTTTAGTTGTATACCGCTGCGCACTCGGGTGTCCTACTGTACTCTGCGGTACGTGACTGTGCGCTGCTATCGCTCTTCACTCCATGGTGGACCGCAATTTGGTAAATGGAGGGGAGGGAAACCTATATCGGCTTGAATAGAGTGGTGCACTGGTGCACTGGTATATTGAGAATTGATCTCTCCAATCACGGTAATGGGATGATGGAATCAACTCAGTCTCGATCGGAAGCCTGTTGCTTCAGTGGTTACATGAAGATTAAGATTGTCACACGTCTTGTGGAGCGAAGCACGGTGCCGTGAGGTTGGCTACTTGCGTTGCGTTTTCCTTCTGTACCGTACCAATACTTCGACATCTGCATGATACGTACTGCTGCAGTAACCTTGCTCCAAATATGTCCGGAGACAGCACTTACATTACACCCCTCGGCTGACAGCAAGGTTCCCTTAATTTACCTTGACGGGCGCCAAACTACTAGGTTTTAGTGTGGTCCACGCGGCTCTATATCCTTGACAGATTGCAAGTTATCCCCTATCAGACATGCCTCTTCACAGCTTTGCCGGCAACAGCTTCGACCGATACATTTGTCGAAAATGCGTCTGTTTGAAGACTTAATAGTAGGCTGCTGTTGGCTGTCTCAAAAACATATGGTTTCGTGGCTTGGCCCGACTGGTTCAATTTCGATTGTGTGCAGTCGACGTTGCTGTCGTGGTGAGGTGGGTGCATTTCTTGACTCTGGCGTTTGGCGTGCCTTCTGATGATGCGGTAGGTACCACGGAGATGGGAACGTTCCTGGCATGATGGATGTGGTTGTCCCTCTGCACGAGGAGCTGGAGAGAGGCGCCACCACCGAGAACGAGGAGACCTTCCAGGCGAGAGAAGAGACACAGCCTTTTGTTTTATCTACCGTATATAGCGTATCCCACAGGCCTTTCCCGGCGTGTAAGTTGCCTATACCTACCGCGCCGTATCCTGTTTTGACCATTGGAAGGTATTTCATACTTTTTAGAACAAACCCTCGTTTTTTGGAGAAGAAAGGAGTCGGAGTTATGTACGACGTAGTGTGGGGTCGTCTTTTGCAGTAGTTAAAATGCTGTAACCTTAAAGGGGTTATATAGCCTTAACTTTAACCCTTTTAAGTTTGTAACTAATCCCTGTTAAGGTTAGAACCTTCAATTCGCACATATTCCGGAGGCGACCGTTTCCAGCACATTAATTGTGGTGTTGTCTCATGAACCGACGAATATTGCAATGGTATCATAGTGCAATCGTATCGGTGTGCTGCAAGCGGTCGCTCCACGCTTCTTTGAACTCTGTTGTGGTTTTCGTTCTGTGCCCTCATCCTGCTCATTACAGCTCATGCTGCGCATACCGCGCATACACTTTAACACTATAGGCGGAAATGTAAGGGCTGTTTGGTCTTTTTATTAACGTTTAAACGCTCCTTGTATTTCCGTTCACTGTGGTATATATTAACCATTCGGAGCTGACTTTGCCCCCCGTCACGTTTTGTGTCGCTGAAAATACATGCTTTCATACCCCCCCCCTGCCGCCGGGTGGCGTTTTTGTTGTTGTTGTTGCGTACCTTCATGGCGAAGCTTTGATGACGATGATGTGTCGGCCTTCATCCGTGGTGATATTTTTTGTTGTGTTGATTTGTTACGTTTTATGCTCATGTTTTTTTTTTTTCGTGTGTTGTTGTGGGGTGTTTTTTGAGCAGAAGACCTTCGGTGAGGACTTGTCCCAGGCGTGGCTCTGCATCCAAACGTACCAGGCACGCACGCAGGTGAGAGCTGTCCCAATCACTCCACGGTGTATCGCTTTTACAGTGTCTAGTCGTAGTCGCAGGCTGATGCTGTTTGAATTGTCGAATAGGTAGATGGTGCTGAGATATTATGATTGCTTTGGTTGTGTAGATTGTGTTGAGGTGTTTTTGACTGCGTTGGTTTTGTTGGTGGTATTGTGTTTTGTAGATTGTGTTCATTACGCTGTACTGATGGTGTCGTGTTTTTGTTCTTCATTGTGTTGACTCTTGTTTCTGTTTTCGATTGACTTCATGATAAATTTGTACGATGCCTGGTACATGAAGACTAATCTGAATTTCTGGCCGTCTTTGCCTCGAGTCGCCAAAGTATCAAAGGAGGCACACGGCTTTTATTCAAAACTGTCATACATACAGTAGGTAACACACGGTTTCTTAATAGTGTTTGCTCCTATTAATAGCAGGTATTAATTATTAGTAGCGCCTAACCCAGTCGCGCGTGTGCCGTGCTATGATGCTATGATACAAATACCATTCAGGAGGCTCTGCGGCTGGGATACGTCGCGCCCGTCAACCCGCCCGCCGACCATGAGGTATTATATACTTGAGTATGGTATCACACTGTACCATATCGTATCATATCATATCATCTCGTGCCATGAGGTATGATGTCACACTTTGCCGTATCACATCTTATCATACCGTACCGTGTCATACCATTCCGTACCATACCGTACCATATACGTATGTATTATCATATATCGGATCGTGCCATACCATACCAGGTATAATGTACCAAGTCATGCAATAAGTATGGGATAATAGCATTTCATATCATGTTCAGCACGAAGTAGTCCACTATGAATCGTATAACATGATATGACACGCTGGAGTAGCATTCAGTGTAGTACAGGCCGGTGCAACACTGCTGCAGTGCAGGGCAGAGCACTTTAGGGTCGTAGTACGGTGCAGTGCGAGACAGTAGCTTCCGCCTGTGGTTTCAATACGCTGCTGCCATTGTCGTGCGGTGTCGTCTACTGTACTGCTGCTATTAATAGTACTGCTGCAGTGTACGTACCCGGTATAACCTTATTGTGGTGTTACCGTGTCTTGCAAGATAGGGCACAGTAGTGCAGCGCAACACATGCAGTAGCTTTGCCTGTGATTTCATTACGCTCCTGACAATTGTTGTGTGGTGTCGATTATATGCTGTGCTCTTAATACTGGCGCAGTGTGCCCGATCGCACTTATCCTTTTGCTTGGCGGCGCTGCTAGGGTTTGACCGTGTTGTGATGTTACCGTGCTGTGGTGTACTATAGGCAATAGGCACTCCCCGTGATCGTCGCGCTCGGCTAATAGACTAAGACTGTCCATGATGTGGGTTACCTGGCAGTACTTTTTTTCGCCAAACATTTCTGACCTCAACATCGCTGGAATATAATTTGCGATTTTCGCTACGAGTATTCTTCCACAAGTGCCTAACCCATGGCATATACCAACTGCCTAACTGCAGTAGTCCATCGGGTTGCACTTCCTTTTTGTCGAGGTCAGGTTTTTGGTGGCATGTAGAGGTGACCCCTCAAGAAAAAGCTTCAGAAAATACTAGGTACACCTCTATCGTATATCTTGCTGTAGACATACATGTACGTACATGTACTTCGAAGTACGTATAGTACGTATGTACGCAGTCTGTTAATATTAATAGTATTAAACAAAAAATGTTGTTCCTACCGCACCCACAGCTGACTTATACGTGCAGATACAATGTAAGGTTAGTGATGTACTGTAATACGAACGACTTCACGTAGAGTGAGGTTTATTATTTGATACAATTGAAGACATTGGCCATCGTATATATTCCCGTGCTGTGGTGTTACGATATTGGCGTGTGTTTAGGAGGAAGACTCGGAAGGGTGGCGCCTGCACTCCTCGGCCGTACACCACCTGAACAAGGCTTGGGAGAAGTACTACGTCGTCTTCCGGAACATCAACAAGCACCTACCTCAGGTCACCATTATATCTCTGCAGCATCGATAGGAGTGGTTGTTGTTGTTTTTGTTGTTGTTGTTGGTGTTGGTTTTGGAGGTGTTGTTACTGTTGCTGGTGTTGTTGCTGTTGTCGTGGTTATTTTCGCTGCTTTTGCATGGTTATTGTGGGTGTTGGTGTTGTGTGTTGTTAGTGCTAATGTTAGTGTTGCATGGGTTTCGTCGGTGTTGGTGTTGATGTCACGTTTCTTTTGGGATGGGGTTTGGTGTTGATGCGATTGATAGAAGGATGTCGATTCTGACGTCGATAAAAACGACGTCGACAATGATGCTGCTCATGATGTTGATGGATACCTGGTATGTTGGTATTGATAAGGAAGGGTATCTATGTCATAGGAAGGCGTTACTATTTTCCGTCCGCTCGTTTGTCGCATCGAACACAACGTTGTTCACAGCTGGTGGGAACTGCTTTCGACAATAATAGCACATGTGAAGACCGTTTTGGTATCTCGACTTAATATCAAAACCCTCCTTACATTTGCGCAGAGTGCTAGAGTGCTACATCAGTGCTAATTTATATCAAGTATTGACTCAGCCCCAAAGGTTGCAACGTGGGTGTATTGGTGTGCGGTTTTTTCCTGAGCCCTAACTCCACCCCCCGCTTCGTCTAGGGATGCGTGGACAGTGATCAAATTACTGAGATAACAACAAATAAGTACCCCGGCCGCCCGCCCGCCCCCGACCACTGCGCCTCGAGCAGATGTCAGTCCTGCAGCTGGAGCTTGTGAGCCCGTTCATGCTCGATTCGCGCGGTCTGTCGTTGGCTGTGCCCGGTACATACAGAGTAGACGGGAAATGCGTCAGGATACACAAGTTCCTCCCGAACGTCCAGGTGCGTGGTCACTGAATAATGTTATATCACATTGCTGTAGGTGCATGTCCCTCAAATCTTGACCGTGGTCATTAAACAGGCTGAGCAAAAGAGCGTCTTGATGGAAGAAAACAAACGAGTCCAAAATAAGTTATAGGCGCACTGCCGGTACGCAAGGGCACGGTGCTATCGAGCCGGGGTATGCCATCGCGTATCACTTGCAAACAAATAGCACCAGGAACATATCGAACATGTTGGACATGTCCATAGTCTATGGTTGCACACCCGATAATCACCACTGACCAGCCATCAGTCAGCAGTCATCGATCAACACTCCCATCACGCTAAAAGTGTTGTTATTCTGAATGCCGTGATCTGTAGTGAGGCTTGTGTGCAAGCGCCGAGTAGCAAGGCTTGGCTTGAGTAACGCTTTGCCACCAGTGTGTATCGTTTCGCGTTGAGTAGATAGCCTTCTCCCGATGGCTAGTAATCGATGGCTAGACGATAATAAGTCGGGTAGTTAGGTACAGCAGATATACTATAATAAAATATACTTGGTATACGTCTATCCACACTGTATATCTGTGAGTGACTATTCATATATATATACGGCTGTTCACAGATTAATTCACGACTACGTACCAGGTACGATCGTACCTCGTATATGGCTACAAAACTAGTGACAGACAAGTACGTACACTTGCAGCTCTGCGGCTACGTACTGCTCAGTGCGGTACGGCACACGTCGCGGAAATGAACAAATGAACAGTTCTGGACTCGACGCTTCCTGGTGACAGCTGACTGCTGGCGTTGCGCAGATAGGACATGCCAGATCCCCTTTTGAAGATCTAGATCCTTTTGAAGATCTAGATCATTATCTAAATCACGATCTAGATCTTTAGGGGCATTATATACATACATACCCCTCAGCTGTATGATCTGCATGATCTAAATGATTTTTAGAGTAGTTATGTTTACAGCAGTACTCTCGTTTTCCCTTGTGGGGACCTGTATGACACGGATCATGCCGCGCACACATTTGCTCAGGCGCACATGTTTACCCGGTGGGAACTGTAAGTTACGGATTTTGC
This sequence comes from Saccharina japonica, assembly GCA_008828725.1. Classification (NCBI taxonomy): domain Eukaryota; class Phaeophyceae; order Laminariales; family Laminariaceae; genus Saccharina; species Saccharina japonica. Next base: position 236,660 of record MEHQ01000832.1, on the reverse strand, counting down.
ACGACATATGTATATCATAACGGTAAGGCCAACTATTATGGAAACATTATTTTTGGGCTCCAGGAACTGATTTCTAGGCCCAATATACCCGTTTTACTCCGTTGGACAGTCATAAACACCGATACACTCCTAAAGATCCACCCCGTAGTTTTTCGAGGGCTTTCTGGAGCAGTTCTCCGTTTTTCTAGGGTCTCGTTTTGATTTTTGGCGCAACTAATCACAAATAATCAGTTCCAGAAATAAGGCTTGTTGGTCAGAACTGGGGCCAAAAATACTGGATCTTTGAGGATTTTTGGCTAAAAATCATCATGTCCTCAGAACTGGCAACTTGGACGAACAGTCAAACTACGACCCTGGAGAAACGAAAAAGTACGTCAGAAAGCTCTACGAAAACTACGGGGAGCATCCTGACGAGTCTATCGGTGTTTTTGGCCGTGCCGCCGAGTAAATCGCGTATTTTTGGCTAAAAAACTCAGTTCTGAGGGCCCAAAAATAAATTTCCCATAATAGTTGGTCTAAGCATAGGATCTAGATGATCTACAGCCAGTACATCGTGGTATGTCCATAGGATATAGATTATCTGCGCTACGTTACAGGTCGTGATCCATCCGTACATATGATGTATTGTATCAATAGTCCATAGATCATTAATAATTTACAGAAGGAGAGAGAACGGAAGGGCGAAGATAATAAATGGGATGGACAAAAAAAAAAGAAGTGTATCGTGATCTGTCCATAAGATCTGTATGATCTACAGTATATCGTCACCTGTCCATGAGATCTGTATGAGCTACAATATATCGCGATCTGTTCATAGGATATATTAATAGATTACCTACCAGCAAACCGTGATCTCTCCATAGGATCTAGTTGGCCTACCAAGTACAGGTACAGGTACAGCAGTAGGTCGTCATCTGCCCGACGTGTGTTGAACGCTGTGTGGTGCCTTTCGATGCTCCTTTTTTCTTGCCAGGTTATCCCATCCAAGCAAAGGCCACGCAAGATCACGATGCAGGGGGAGGACGGGCGCGACTACGTGTTCTTGCTGAAAGGTCACGAAGACCTCCGCCAAGACGAGCGAGTGATGCAGCTCTTCGGGCAGGTCAACGCCCTGCTGGCCAAGGACAGGAGGAACTACAGCCACGACCTCTCGATCCAGCGGTATGCCGTGGCCCCCCTGAGCCATAACGCGGGTGTGGTGGGATGGGTACCCAACACGGATACCCTGCACCAACTCATCAAGGACTACAGGGACACGCGCCAGGTGAGGTGCCGGCAAGAGCTACCAAGTACGAGTATCACGGGTCATGCCCAGGAGGTGCTTAGCGCTTGGTAGGGTGTAGTACTATTAGTAGAATATACTCTGGGAGTACCCGGGTATCTACCCGAGTAAAACAATATAAAATTCATGTTTGGTACCCGGGTACCCAGAGCATACATTCCCTACGAATACTACCACCCTACTAGTAGGATGTACTCTCTATATTATATGCTCTGGGAGTACCCGGGTATTTACCTGAGTATGACCAAAACAAATTATGTCAGGTACCCGTGCACCCAGAGTATATGCCCTACTACTACCCTACTATTAATCGTAGGGTACTTGGTATATACTCTGGGAGTACCCGGGCATCTACCCGAGTATGACCGAAACAACTAATGTTTTACGGGTACCCAGAGTATGAATAATCCATTCCACATGCAAGATAATACCGACTTTCTCGAACACATGTCTTAGAGGGGCGCACCCAATGCAAATAACGGCTTTCATAGCGGCTTTGGGAAGATGGATAAAATACAGATACGAAGATACATACGAGTAGATAGATCTCATCGAAGTGTTTCCATACATGCATCGCTGGGCGTCTGCACCCTCTCCGTTGTCGAGCAAATCAGCCTAAAAACAACTAATCGTCCGAGAGGGTGTGTGATATTATCACCGGGGTGTGATAACGTACACTGTACCTGGTGTATATATACCCTACGAAAGGCACCCTTTGGCCGTCCCTACTTGGTATACGCTGTTGCAGGGCAGAAGGAGTTTGGTCTGCTAGCCAGTAGTGCTGGCGTTACCACTTGTCACTGACGCCAACGATTAAAACACGGACAGGTATCATAGTAGTACTGCAACCTTCCGCCGTTTTTTTTGTCGTTGTTGTTGTTAGTTTCGTTATTTTTTGTATACGGTACCGATGTTGTTGGCATCACACTCTGCTACTATCATATTTTGCCATACTTTTACTCTTACTATACATTCCTCGGGTAGTCGTTACCAACGAGTCCCACACTACCCGGAGGAGTTGACCCCCCCCCCCCCCCTGGTGGCTATCTTCTCCGCACCTGCTCCTCTCGGGGGGCAGGTCGATTCAACATGCTCAACATGCTCAAAAGCCCGTGGTATCAGCAGCTACATACTGGTGTACTGGTGTACTATTAATAGTGTACTTCTTCTCTTGCCACGGGAGCGACGGGTTCATTTGACACACGACACCTAGCATATGTAGGATACATACTATTTATTACCGGGGACCATAGTAAATACTAGTAATACTAGTAATACTAGTAAATAGGACCTACGGTACACACAAACACGTATATATTAAACTATACCTATTTTTACTAACAATATTTGGTCCTATTTACTATGGTCTCCCGCAATAGAGCGATATCTCAAAAGTGGAAGTGTGGCGAGGTTAAGCTTAAGTTTTACTGTCACCAACCCGCCTGAGGATGAAAACAAAAAAAAGCAAAAAAATAAAATAAAACAGTCAACCAAACTTTTCACGGTTTCGTCCGTTTCTCGTGACCCCCGCTGCCACCCTCTGAGCAGATCCTGCTCAACATCGAGCACCGGCTGATGAGTCAAGCCGCGGCCCCGTGCGAGTACGACTCGCTGAGCATCATGCAGAAAGTAGAGGTGTTCGAGATGGCCCTGAAGCACACGGCTGGCCAAGACCTATACAAGGTAAATCGGTAAAAAAATGTGTTAATTATTATGGGTAAACAATGTGTCCTGGGTGAAAATGGATGTTTTTTTTTTTTTTTTTGTGTGTTAAAAGAGTGAACATGTTGGCCTGGCGATGTTGATACCATACCACAAGATACCATACTATACCATACCATACTGTACCTTTTTCGCGTATCAACAGCAAGAAGCGGGAATGCTGAGCCAGGCTGGGTTTCTTATTTCACAGTCTGGACTGATCGACTTCCTATGTACGGTATATAGGAAGGGGTGCGTTGTAGACTATAACTTCAGTACTATACCTCCCGAATGTTTTATTTTACCGTAAATGTCAGCCTGTCTTTGTTAGGTCTCGTGTTCTTGGTAAGAAGTAGGTGTCCTGTACATGCAATACTACAGCAGTAGCAGTAGCAGTAGCAGTAGCAGTAGCAGTAGCAGTAGCTGTAGCGCTTTTGGGGTTTCGATTGGTGGTAGGCGGCATCGCCGGCCGGGACGCTTGTCCGCGCAAGCAGCGCATGGGAGAACGTTGCGGACGAACAGCTGGGAGGGACGGGCGATACGGCACCGCCGTACGCTTGGTTGCCTATTTCCCCCCCCCCTTCTAAATGTGTTATTTTGTACCAGGTATTGTAGACTACCTGTGGTATCTACCTGGTACCCCTGGTACGTGTTTATGAGTGTATATCGTCCACTCTGATGCTTCTGATGTCTTATCGTTAATGCTGACATATACCCGGTACTATGCACATGGCGATGGTGAAGTAATTATCTTGTTTTTAGTTTTAGACCTACCGTACGTAGCATGTTTTGCTGTCTCTATCGCGTCCCTCTTTTGCAAAATTAAATAATTAAAATCAACCCCTCTACTGCTATACTATTGTTAGTGATACGTAAACACGATAATCGATATTAACGTTATGTTAGGGCGTTATGCCTAAAACCATCATGAACCCTCACAATGTTCCTTTCTGTGAAAACGGGAAATAATTAGTGCCTCTGATATCGTACCTCCTTATTACTTTGTGTTCGTAGTGTTCATGGTAATAGCTTGTTGATAGCAAAAGGTTGTGCCGAGCGGGGGTCTGAAAGTTTTTCTTCTTTTCCTCAAACGACTACACCACTGTAGATGGCGATATGAACACCGTACGGTAGGAATGCTTATACCACAACGGTCCCTATAGTTTCGCCCAAAGCGGGTTGTAAAACCAGGTACTGTCAGTCTATAGCTTAAGACTGAACTATTTTTTTGTTTGTTTTGAGTTTGGTTTTATTAGCTCGACACTGAACTCTTTTTTTTTTTTTTGCGTTTGGTTTTGTTTGCCTTGGCGCCTGTGAACCAGGTTCTGTGGCTGAAGTCGAGGAACAGCGAGATCTGGTTGGAGAGACGTACGTGCTACACGCGATCCCTGGCGGTGATGAGCATGGTGGGGTACATTCTCGGCCTGGGAGACCGGCACCCTTCGAACCTCATGCTCGACCGCTTCACTGGCAAGGTCGGTTTATAATTGTCAGCGCACGTTTTTTTTTTTTTTTTTTTCCGTCACTCGCTCCCTTGGTCTCCCGGCCTGGAGATTTTACTATACGGTATCGGGAGAACCGAGCCCTGAATGGTCCGCGACCATCAAAGCTCCCGACAGTAATTTTTGTTGCAGGTGTAAATAGTCGGTAGCCGGTAGCAAGTCGAGTCAGTGGAAACTCCCCCTCCCACCTATATATTTTGCCTGAATGTCACTCCGTCCGAAATTTTTAGGACCTTATTTCGGTGTTGATAGTTGTGCCCAAACGATCCTTATATTTCCGGACATAGTTGTACTTGTGTACTGCTGTGTGCTGGTACTGTTTGTGCTGTGTGGCGCGGTGCTTGCGGTCGACTTCGTATTCGTTTCTTGTTGGTGTTGGAGTTATCGATAGTTTTGTTGGGGTCTGAAGGAACGACGGAGCCAGAGGGACGGAGTAGGAGTGGGGCAAAGCAAGCAAGCAAGCGCAGATGCTTGGGCGAGGTCTTGATCTTAACTCTTTTTTTTGCGAGCTGTATAGCCGGCGGGTTGGTGCCTCGGTAGCGTTGGCCTTGAAGGAATCGCAGACGAAGTGCGCAGGTGAATGCAAGGGCCTGTCCATGGTATGATAACGCAGACGCTTGCTCGAGGCAAGAGCAGTGCCCCTTCTCTTGAGTTGCCTCCTTGCTGATTTTTGTTACTTTTGGCCTGCGGCTTGTCACGTCTGACATCCCGTCATTGCCGTTCACCACCTATTAATAGTCACCTTTTGGAGAGTTATGCGGTGCGAGGCAGACCAACACAGGTCCACAGGTACCATCCCGCGCAGCTGTGGGCATTTCTGTTGGCCTCGTGTGCTCTTTTGTTCGTTATTTGTAGCAAAGCAGCCATGCGTAAAACATGCCGCCTTGTACATGTGATAGGCCGTGACGTATGTCGCATGCCATGAAGGGTTGTGCTTTCTACTTGTAGGGTGTATGCTCTGGGTTCCCGGGCATCAGAGCTGGTTATCGTAGTCATACTCGGGTAGGCACCCGGGTACATCCGGAACACATAGCCTATCAAACGCGTGTCCTATGCGACGCAATTTTGTACTATGCCATGCAATTGCATGCCATGCCATGCCACGCAATGCAGCGCCTGTATTAATCTTGGTGCGCCTGTACAATCTGTCTGGCTTGGCGTGACGTGACCCAACAGATCCTCCACATCGACTTCGGAGACTGCTTCGAGGTGGCCATGAACAGAGGGAAATTCCCGGAGCGCATCCCTTTCCGTCTGACAAGGATGCTGGTCAACGCCATGGAGGTCAGCCAGCCGTTACTTTGTTGTTGTTGTTGTTGTTGTTGTTGTTGTTGTTCATTTCGTGGTATTTTGTTGTTGCTGTTCGCAGCCAAACTTATCGCCATAATGTATGGAATAGTGCGTGGTCACACGACAGCTTTCAACACTCCCGGAGGTGAAGAAGAAAAAATCACGAAAAAAACGGAATAACCTGAGAACGATCGTACTCCGCAAACTAAATTGTACCAGGTATACTATACCCGGTATGCAAATTATCAGGCGCGTACGTATCACATCCCACTACACTCGTACGTTGCACAACTTGTCACAGGAAATCGAGGAAACGTGAACGTATAATTTACAATGTTGTGCTGTTGTCTATCTATCTGTGCACAGGTCAGCGGCATCGAGGGCAACTTCCGCAAGACCTGCGAGCTGGTGATGTCCGTAATGCGCGAATCCCGCGACAGCCTCGTGGCCATGCTGGAGGCCTTCGTGCACGACCCGCTCATCTCATGGCGCCTCCTCGGCACCCAAGGCCGCCAAGAAGAAGCAAATGCCACGCCTAGCAGCGCAGCTACTGCCGGTGCCACCGCCGCGGCTACCATCGCTCCACCGACTGCTGCTGCTGGCGGTGGCGGTGGTGGTGGCGGTGGTGCTACTACTGCTGGTGGTACCGCGCCAACGAACATGACGCGCAGTGCGGTGCCCCACCGCGTGGCATCCCCTGTCCCCGGAGAGGGAGACACGCGCTTGCAGGCGAACGCGCCCCAGGCCGCGCAGCCTCCGCCGACGCCACGTTTAGGCCCCGTTAACCCCGACCAGCGCGGTAATGGTGCCAATGGTGCCCACGGCGGCAGGTTGGCGCCACAAGGAGCGGCGGGCACTGACGCCTTGCAACCAGGGTACGGTACCGGTGGTCCTGCTGCCCCTAGGGCTGTCGCCGGTGGTGGTGGTGCGGAAGGTAGCGGCTGGGAGAGGGAAGCGGCATCGACAGCAGCAGCGGCGGCGGCGGCAGCGGCGGCGAGTCAAGCCCCGGTTGGGGCAGGGCAGGGCGACGAGGGTGGAAGGTATGCCACCGGTGGAAACCCTTATCCTGGGAGGTTCCGTCAGGGGGGCGGGGGCGGGGCGGCGCTGCCTACTTCCCTTCGCGTCGACAGGATGGCTTCTTCTGTCTCCAGACCCCCGACGCTGGCGGGTATGACCCCGCTGCAGCCCGTGCCCGAGTTCACTCGAGGGTGGCGGGAGTCTGACGCAGACAGCGATGTGACAGCCGACGAGCACGGAGAGGTGGCGAGAGAGCAGCGCAGCCAGACGGGGCTGGAGGAGGCCTCGAGCGCGGAAGGGGAGGGTGGTGGTAGAAGCGGCGCTGCTGCGGCTTCTGTTGCTGCTGCCGCTGGTGCTGTTGCTGCTGGTGGTGCTCATGCTGCTGCGGCTGTCGGTTATGATGGCGGCGGTGGCGGCGAGACAGGACTCAACCTTGGAGGGAGACGGCAGGGCCATCGCCCAATTCCCACCTCCGCTGTGGAAACAGGAGGAAGTGGAGGAGGAGGAGGAGGAGAAGGTGACGGTGGTGTCGGTGCGAACGGGACCGCCGTAGCTAACGCCGGGCACAGGATTGAAGCGACGGGCGACGCCACTGTCAGGGAAGGGGAGGTAGGGGCGGGCGGGCTGGTACCCTCCGGGTTCGTGAGAACACTGCACGGAGACCCGAGGCTGGACACAACAGACACAGGAGGCGCCAATCATGACGCCGACGCCGCAGAGCTGGCCACGGCCGAAGACGCTAGTAGCGGTGACGGGGACGCCAGAGTAAACTCTGGCGGAGGCGTGTCGAATGTCGCAATCGGTGCTGGTTTGGCGGAGGACTTGCTGGAGGAGGTGGAAGAGGAGGAAGAGGAGGAAGAGGAGGAGGAAGAGGGGGAGGTGCAGGAGGAGCAAAGGCACCCCCACCACGCTCCGGAGACGATGTCCGCCTCTATACCGATATCTGCCTCTATTCCGATCTCCAGGCCTCTCGCAAGCGGGGCGGTGGACATGAGTCGCCCGCGGAGCTCGTCGATTATGATCAAGGGAAGCGTGCAGGGGGTGGCGGTGGTGGCTGGAGGCGGAGAAGATGTTGTCGGTTCGGAGGATGACGATGAGGAGGACGATAAGGTGGCGCTTGCTACGGCTGCGGCGGCGGAGGCTCAGGCGGCGTCGGTGGTCCAGAGCACCCGGCCAAGAAACAACAGCCTTGTCCTCCGAAGCGAGAGCTTCCGCCCCCACATGCACCTTCAGATGCAGGCGCTCTCCAATCGGCACAACGGGACGTTCAAAAGGTTTGCACCAGCGCGTGCCGTGTATGGCTTAGCCCTTGACTGCAACAGACTGTGGTGCCAGTTTGTACTGCACTGCACTGCACTGCACGCCCTGTACTGTACTGCACTGCGCTGCTGTACTGTACTGTTTTCAGACATCGGACAGATAACCATCTAGATGGTGTAGATGCTATGTTTTCCGTTATAGAATGTTATGCAGGAGCAGATCCCACCCGGTAAACAAATGCGCAAGAGCTGTGTCATACAGGTCGCACCCGGCAGATACATCAGGATCGTGCGGATACCATTCAAGTATATCAGGGATTATCTGCCCCGAAAAATAGAGATCGTCAAATGGGGATCTGATTTATATCTGATCTATCTGATCTATCTGATTTGTCTGATCTGGCCGGTGTGTGAAGGGTTGTGCCCGGCGAGCGAGCGCTGAGATTTATAGGCACTCTGCTTGGTGATGAAATCGCCCTGCTTGCCGCGTGCACGAACGTGCCCGTTTTTTTTCTGGTCAAGAGCGTGGAAGCCTACCCTACTCTACCCTATTCTTAGCCTACCCTACTCTTGCCTACCCTACCCTTACCCTGCCCTGCCCTGCCCTGCCCTGCCCTACCCTACCCTACCCTACCCTACCCTACCCTACCCTACCCTACCCTGCCCTACCCTACCCTACCCTTACACTATCCCACCCTACCCTACCCGATCCTGCCCTACCCTAACACTATCCCACCCTACCCTACCCGATCCTGTCCTACAGGGCCGGAAGGACAGGTGGCTCTTCGAGCCTGGCCTCCCTAGCCAACTCACGATTTTCCCGGAGCACTCGTGAGCGAGATCTGATGCTTGAGCTTGGCCCGGAGGGGGGTTCGGCTCCTCCCGAGGCTCTGAACGAAAAGGCGGTTAAGGTAATCAGGAGGGTGCAGGACAAACTGGCCGGCCTGGACTTCGCAAACGACGAGCCGTACGACGTCGACAAGCAAGTGGACCTCCTCGTCAAGCAGGTGCCGATATTCAGCAGTAGTCAAGTGTAGGAGAAGGAGTAGGGAAGGTTTGCAGTGCGCGCACTGTGTTGGTGGCCTCATTCGCTGATGCTTATGTGCTACGTACGTACTGCGCACTCATATGGAATGTAACGATATTGCTGCTGCTGCTGTTGCTGCAGTCGCGTTGGCTAGAGAAAGCGCGTTTGCATAGTATACTATACCGGGTTTATATGAAGCTCACAAGATCGCTCGTCAAGACAGATTTGTGGGTAGAAAGTGTGTTTGTCTAATTACCGCGTCCGTTCTATTTCCTCTTTCCAGTGCAGCGGAACTTTTTTTTGTCACGAACATGTCACTCTCATGCTTTCCCCTCTTGAACCGGTTTTCGGTGCTCGTATGGACCGTGTTCGATGCTCATATGGGCCGTTTTCGGTGCTCCTATCGACGAGTACTATTTGTGGTGCTCAGCGACTGTTTTCGGTGCTCCTTTAAACTGCTTTCGGTGCTGATCTGGACTGTTTTTAGTACTCATCTCGAATGTTTTCGATGCTGAATCTAGAGTGTTTTCGGTGCTCCCCTGGACCGTTTCCGACGCTGATCCGGACCGCTTTTTTGTTTGCTCATATCGACTGATTTCGGTGCTCATCTGAACCGCTTTCGGTGCTCCTTTGTCCTGTGTCCTTTTGTTTCGTCTTGTTTGTCCCCCTCAGGCAACGTCGAACGAGAAGCTGTGCCAGTGCTTTATCGGGTGGTGTCCTTTCTGGTGACCTTTTTGCTCCCACCCGAGCCCATGTACGAGTCTCCGTGGGCTGGAGCTTGTTTGGTTAGTTGCTGCTGATGGTGTCGGAACTGTTGCTTCCGCGAAATCATATAGCGCAACCGGGCAGGCAGGCTGTGCGAGCACAGTCGAATGACCTGTCGAGTATCGTATCATAGCGTGTTCTTCCCTGTATCAAATATATAATACCTAGTATATACCAGTATAACGTAGTTGTGTGTAGTGCGCATTTAGTTTTGTTTTGGTTGTGTCTGTTGGCACTCACGATGGTTGCGGGTTTTGTCTGCGCACAAGAGGGAAGGGAGGCATTTCGTGCCCGCAGGTTTCTTATTGGTTAAACTTTTGAAAGGACGCATTTGATTGGTCGAGCTTGTAGCGCCAAGCGTCAATCCTCAGTGTAAGATAGCGAGGGCACGAAATGTCTTTCTCTAATACTTAATACTACATAGTATATGTACGTGCATCGTGAGCGTCGCCCCCCCGCCTCCCAGTGCGCTGGCAGCGGAGTGGGGTTCGTGTAAGTTGGCCATTTGTTTCTTTTGTTTCTTTTGTTTCTTTTGTTTCTTTTGTTTCTTTTGTATTGGCAGCTATTTCAGCGGTGGGCTCGCCTATTCGGCCGAATGAAAGCACCGCCTGGAGTTGTGGTCGGTCGCAGCTTTGATGGCTTGACCTTGGCAAGCAGATTGGGAGTGTCATCTCACACTCGCTTTGGCTGATCCTGAGTCGATAGTACTCCATACATTCTCTATGTGGGTTTCACTCAGCCTGCGACGCGCTATAGCCGCCTGGTATGTCACACCCTGGCCGGTAATATAGTCCACATTAGGAGTCTGATTTCAGTACTAAGCGGGGCTTATATTCCCAGTCAGAGTGGTAGTGTTTTTCTCTATTGGTCTATTGGCGGACAGGAAACTTGAACTCACTTTTTGATTGTGTGGAATATTTCCTTCATTAATTCTTTCATGCGTACACTCATTCGAAGTACGTACATCTACGGGCATTTCGGGTCCTCCTGTGGTCAATTGCACTGCTGCTCTTTTGGTTTGGGCGACATTAAACGGGCACGTCGGGGGGCTCTGTACACATGACGGGGAGGATAATGGGGGGGGGTACGGGTAGATTTTTGTTTGGCCGGACGGATAGACGGGCGCCTGTGCTGCTGCCTGTCTCGAGACCGACGGCGATGGCGGTCGGGGCACCAGCCCGATCGCCAATTTCTTCGCCTTCTAGGTCTCCACGGCGGTGAGATACCAGGCCGATCGCGCCTTGCCGACGTTTTTCCCCCCTCCCATGGGTAGCTTTCCGCTTTGAGGGGGAAAACGGTAGTGACTTGGACGATGCCGCGATCGGCCTGGTATCTGACCGCCATGGAGACCTAGAAGGCGAAGAAATTGGCGATCGGGCTGGTGCCCCGACCGCCATCGCCGTCGGTCTCGAGACAGGCAGCAGCACCCGCGCCCGAGGCACCTCTAGTATTGGTCTGGTCGCTGCGGCTCCATGAACCAACTTGTCCACGTGGCAAAAACGTTTCCTTCAAGGTGCTTCCCAGGAAATAGTTACGGTCAGGTCATGATTCATGGTGATGCTTGCTTTAGAAAAATGGCGGGGAACATATTTGGGGTTGGTTCTATTTGGTACTGAGGGGAAGGCTTGTTATAGACAAGTGCCGGTAACTGTTTGGTTTGGGTTGCGTATGCGTGTAGAAGTACTGTGCTGTACAAAGGGGCGCAGTACATAAGTCATCCAAGCCCCGTGTCGGCTTACAAGGATTCAAGCAATCAGCTGGCCTGACTGCGCGGGACATGAGTAAGACGCGGTATAAGTAGGGTCGGGGAAAGGACAGGAGGGTTCATTCGTATATATCTGGTAGGCTTTTTTTTTTTTGCAAGGTGATGTTTTTTTTTATATTGCCCAAAATTCGCGCACGGCGCAAGGATGATAGTGGAGGAGGTCAAAACCTTTCGCTGTGTATGTACGTAGGAGGTGTCTATTATGCCGTGCGCAGTCACGTACGCCCAGCGGTGTTCAAAGCAGTTGACGAATCTAGCCGTGTCTTAAGGTGTTGGGGAGAATAGATGAGTGCGATTTTGCGTCGCACGAATGATTCCGGGTGATATCAACGTCGTTCGCCATGATGCAGTTGTAGGACAATTGCCGTTAATGTCATGCTGGCGGAGGGGGTGGGGGAGGCTTGGATGTTTGCCTGTAACATTGTACTGTCAGGTAGTGCCTGTAACATTGTACTGTCAGGTAGAACTCGTGGAACGGTCCATTACAGAGATACAGTATATTATACGGGGAGAGGGGCAACAAAAAATGGAAATATTAACATATTATACAACTGTGTTGCAGGGCACACAAAATAATGATGATTTGGCCAAATCTACTTTCAGCGTCGACAACTGGAATAACAATACCCCGGACTTTTTCCCGTGGGGCATTCCGTAATTCTTCGACAACACCAGAAACACTACCGTCGATCCGAAATCCTCCCATCCCGCAAAAGACAGCGTGGCAAAGCGGCAGCAAAATGTATGCCCTCTATGTATGGGGCGCGACCTCGTCGCTAAAGTTTGAAAATGTGGTTCCAGGTCGTTGTTCTTGTACTGTTAACAAGTTGTTATTTACAGCTCAAAACGAGTATTTTTCTCGAAAAAAAATATAGGAGTATATCATACTTGTATACAGCAGGAAATAAATTACCGCGTTTTTGTACACGTTTCTTTGATTTTTGAGGCACAGTTTTGAGGCCAGTTACGCCGTCTGTAGGATCGATCCCGACGTCTCCCGCCCTGGAATACCTTCCTTGGTTGTATAGACGAGCACAGGAAGTCTGCTGGGCGATTTCGTCCACGTTTTCCACCGCGACGTCAGGCGTGAAGATTGTCTAAACAGGCGGCGTATTTGCTTGGACCGAAGCTGTTCCCTGATTCCAGCTGCAGGAAACTGAATGTATCCAACTTTAGGAGGATCAAGCACCATGAAGCTACCGAACAGGCTCTACCATGACTTGATTGGGTTCCTCTGCGTGTGGTGTGTCATTTGGAGGCTTCTGTGGGGAGCACGGTGTCTGCTGTGAAAAGGGTCTTGTGAGGGGCTGACATTGACCCAACCCCGTTTTCCACAAAATAGGCGTTATCTGAAAGTTATTTTATCTTGGGTTTGTGGGCACTGCAACATAGGTATACAAGCACGAAACATACGAAAATATTTTCCAAGCATCGAAATATTAAACCATTTGACTTGAAATTATGCTTGCCTCATGTTTATACTAGCAAACGGGGGTTGACTTTGGTTGCACCCAGGGAGCGCCACGAAAAACGTGCGCACGAAAACGGTGCGTAGCGTAGTGTACCACACCAATCACCATTGACTATTTTGTTTTGGGTTTGTTTGTTTTTTCCAGCCCATTTATTATCTTCACCATTATTTTATCTCTTCCTTCGTACTCGTAGCGGATTCGGGGCCATACAGCAGGCTCTCCTCCCCCCTCCCCACTACGGTTCGTGCCTTGTTTTTTTATCGCAAGAAGACTTCAGCCTTTTATTCTCTCGTCGACTCGCGTCGATGTGCCTCGTGCTGTAGCTTCCCTAAACACAAAAACACATCGTGCTCTGGGCTCCGCTCTGGAGCCAAATTCGATACGGGCGCAGCGAAGCAACATACCAGGTACTGTACCTGGTAGCGCATACAACAAAGCAGCAGGCCAGCTGAATAACCACCCATCCGGTACACCACCTCGATTGGAGCAGTTCGAACAGCATGCCATTGATGCCAACGCTCCTACACTCTACAACCTACAACTGCAGGTTACTCAAGTAGGCGACGAGGCACAAGTTGTGCTGCAGCAACTGCTTCACTCTCTTGGTGCTTTGCTCCTGCAGCAAGAACAAAATTACAAAGCAAGCAACACCAAACAACAACAACAATCGACAAGCAAGGGGACGACGACGACGGAAGCGCGAAGAGGAACGAACGGCGGACGGCGCAAACAACAGCAGACGACAACGGCGACAGAGCAAAGCAAATCGACGAGGACGGCGCAAGGCAAACATGGGGCATGCCGGCGAACGGGAAAGGGCAGAGAGGGTACATAGGGTGTGAGGAAGTATTTACCAAAATAAACAAATCAGGGCTCTTCACGGGTCAGGAGGTTTCAAAACGTCACCAGTCGGGTCGGGTCGGGTCACCCTTACCCCCACCCAACCCCACCTGACCAGCGAGGTTAGACTTGACCCATGAACAGCCCTGCCATTAAATGAACCGCAAGCTCGTTTACAATACGATAGGGTTGTATATACGTAATAGACCTTTGGCCCAGTTTCGAAAAAAATGTTGAAATACAGCAGTTGACTCTAAAACCTACGCTCAGCCGCCTGGGAAAATTCTCGGAACTTTCTCGGCATGAGCATGGGATGAGGAGTTGCTGCTGTGGACTATCAGCCATTCTGTCCAAGCAGGGTCGCAATATGACGCAACTGCTATTTGCACACCTACTGCTAGTAGCACCTGGTGCGATGTGGAACCATCATTAATGACACTAACTCTGATTTCACTAGGTAGCGCTATCAAGAGAGCTGTTCTGATTTCGCGTACTTCTGTTTCTACTACTTACGAGTACTAGCGAAGTTCTTCTGCGTTAATGATACTAAGCAAAGGTTCTCCTGCAGCATTACGCTAAGCAAAAGTTCGACACAAATAGCGTCGGTGAGCCTTCCTGGAGAGGCCTTGAGGATGTTGATCCAACCCAAGGCTTGCAACGATTAACCCCGGAAGGGAAAGAGGAGTAAGGCGGCCTGTCGGGGGAGACAAGAGGCCTACCTTGCATCTTGCGTGACACCTGTGTGACCCCAGTCCCGAGTACGAACGGCGCTGAACTACTTGTGTCAATACTAAAAAAAAACAAAAACGAAGCAACACACGGAAACTGTTCCAGACGACACATGATAAGCATAACGATGATGCCTAGATAGGGGGGGGGTGGGGGGTGCGGCGGTGGCGGCGGCGGCGGCAGGTCCAAGGTTACCTGTTCGTCTCGTAGCGCCTTTGATGCTTCCCTCAACTCCGGCGTGGCCATGATGAGGTCGGAGTAGTGCTTCAAGAAGCGGTGGAGGTAGGCCTGAACCACTTCGAAGCTCTTCTTCGATCTGATGTTTTTATTTCGTTGCGGTTTAAGTCGAGGGTCGTTCAAGTTCAGGCACCGACCGCGTCAAAACCTTATGTAAACGTTATGGATATCTTATATGTATATATAAACCGACCGCGTCAAAATATTTTATATTTTATATGTATTATAAGTATTATAAGTATTATAAGTATTATAAGTATATCACAATACCAGCACACCGCAAGAAAACGAAAACGCTCTACCTCGCCGGAAACAAGAAAAAAAAAAAAAAACGAACGAACGAACGAACGAACTCAATACGAACACATTGTGTGAACGAGGGTCGTATAAATGACGCTAACACATGTACTGGTACCGGGTACTTGTACAATCGTAACCATACAGGCGCCTTTACCGGTCGGTCTTATCCCACAAATCGTACCAGATAAAGTACCAAATATACTATGATTTCTTGCTGGTTTTATGGGTTTTTTCTTAATGATTTTTTTCCATCAAATCACGAGGAGGCGTCGACCCAACCCAACCCTAACCCTAGTCCAGGCTAAGGCTTGACCAGTGCGCGGCTTCGCCGCGCGTTTTGGACAATCTGCAAAAAATGTGCGGACCACCAAAAAAAACGTAATATACATTTGGTACTTTATCTGGTACGATTTGTGGGTCAAGAGCCACGGCAAAGGCTACTGTAAATCTACGTGTGTGCGTGTGTGTGTGTTTATATTTCAACACACTGGACATATGACGATCTACAGTAGATAATATATATGATTAAATTATAGAACCTAACCTGCCGCTACGAGACGTACAGGATCTGTATAGTACAGATCATGATCATGATATGATGATAGGATATGAGCCTACCGTAGAGCATGCAGACTATACGTACCTACTGCTTCCACCCGGCAACAATAGCTATCGTATGATAGATCATACAAATCTGGAATAAATCGGCTCTGGAAAAAATGTAGATCATCAAGTGTGAAACACGATCGTACTGCTACAGGCCACCAGTATAACAGGGTAGTATGGTTACTGCGCAAGAATCGGAGGGTTGCGATCTCTGTCCCGACAAGCCAGCACGCGAGGACCGTACAAGGTGCAAGCAGAGCGCTGGCGGGCACAAGCGACACACCTCCAGTACACGGCGGCAGACGCCCACAAAACCACGAGAACAGTTAAACGGGAGAGCTGGCAACGGCAAGGAGCCAACATCGTTCCGAAGACCAATCCCTTCACGTCCCTTCTGGCCTCCCTCTTGCAGCGGCAAGGAACCAATCGCTTCGGTTTATAAAAAATGTTTACAAGTACGTCAGCTGTGAGTACGACCGATAGAGTGGTTGACGCCCAACTTTCAAAGCTATGTTAATACGCCGGGCGCGATTACCGAACCGCTTCACAGCCCCCGCCCCTCGCGCACAAAACAAAAACACAAGACCACACAGCGACCGCTCGCCCAACACCCACCCACCCACCCAACGACCCACCTGAGCTCCTCAAGCAAAAACTGCACCGCGAGTCCCACAAGATGCACGCCCTCCTCATCCCAGTCCCCCTGGCACAAGAGGCTAATGTCCACGTCAACCATGGGAGGCGGAAGCTTCTTCAGGTACACCATCACGGCGTCAAACCTCCGCCGCTTGCCTCCCCCACTCTTTCAACGCCCGCCCCCCCCCCCCCCTCCCCCTCCTCCTCTTCGTCCATGTCGTCGCCCGATCTTCGGGAGTAGGTTTCTTCGCAGTGTAGCAGCAGGTCAGCGAGCTTGCACCGGGAAGGTCCCGAAGCCCCCATTATGGCCGAGGTTTTGATCTCCTTCAGGATCCTCGACCTCCGGGCGGGGGGGGGCGCGTCAGGGGCAGCCGCCACCCCCGCCCCCGCTCCTGCCGCCACCTCAGCCATCTTCCGCTTGACCCCTCCCGCGCCCGCCTCCCCTCCCCCTTCATCCCCTCCCGGTCGGCTTTTGCCCCCTTCCTCTCCCTCCCCGACATCGTCCTCATCGTCGTCATCTGACCATGCTCCTCCTCCCCCCGAAGGAAAGTCAGCACTGGTAGGGACACCCTCACCCCCACCTACCAACGCTGCCTCCGCCGCCGCCCCCCCCACCGGCACCTTAGGTGCGCTAGGGTTTGGGCTAGCGTTAGCCATGTCCGCGAAAGAAGGAGCGACTTCCCCCTCGCGGTGTACCGTGGCCAAAAAGAAAGGCGCCGCTTCCGGCTTCTTGGGGGGCTCAATCGGACGATTTCGGGCCTTAACCACCTCGAGATTGAACAGGGTGGCCCAGTACCCGCGGGGCAGGGAGCTGAGGGTGATGGCGCGGGTCTCGTCGTCTTGCTCCGCCTGCTCCGCTTCGGACTGCCAGGTCTCGTCGCGCCCCCCCCCAGCCGAGGCCTTGGCCCCCCTGAAGGCCCTCTTGTCCTGTCGATACTGTCCGTGGAGGGCGGCTGTGCTGTCCTTGTCGTCGACCTCCAAAGCAGCGCTGTCATTCGTTCATTCATTGGTCAAAGGAACACACATGATGAAACGTTTTTTTTTAATAGAAAAATAAAAGTCTTGCTCACTAAATATTTCGTTTTGTTGTTAAAATACTCAAAAGTATATCTGCTGGAAAAATATTTCGTTTTCCCAACACATAAACTTCGAAATATATATATATACGTAACACATATACTTCGAAATATATATACGTATAATAGGGATGCTTCCTCTTTGAAATTCGAACGTCTTCATTATATTCTAAATATCCAGAAAATCCAACTAAAAAAGAAAGAAGACAAGAATGCGACACTCACGCAAGAGTGATTTCATTGGTAAGGACGCGACCGCGTGCCTGACTCCATTGGTCAGGGCGCGAACGAACATGTTATCCCATTAGTCAGGGCGCGATCGAGCGCCTGGTTCCTGATTCAAGTGGTTATTAGGACGCGAACGAGCGCCTGATATCATTGGTCCGGACACGAACGAGCGATTATGATTGGTCAACGCGTGACGAGAAAGCGCCAAGCGGGTGAGAGAAATCAGCAGCCGTTTTCAGTGAGGCAGGTTGTGTAACTATAACTTTAACCAA
Organism: Saccharina japonica; assembly: GCA_008828725.1. Taxonomy (NCBI): domain Eukaryota; class Phaeophyceae; order Laminariales; family Laminariaceae; genus Saccharina; species Saccharina japonica. The sequence continues at coordinate 218,656 of MEHQ01000832.1, read as the reverse complement.
CCCTAAGGCTATGAGGTTATCGTATGGCGGCTATCACATGATCACATGATCATAATATGGCGAAACTGGGAATGGCCTCGTGCGCGGTGCTTGGGGCGTTTTAGAAAGCAATGCCTGGATACTCGCGTGGACCCCTGCAATCCTTCACAAAGCTAGCTCAGCATGTAGATACTGTATCGTGCACGGTCTTGTCGGCATTGGCACCGCCTGCCATTGGAGCCTAAGAAGGCTCATCCCCTGTAGGCACCTTCATAAACCCTGTTAAGGCACCTTTAGGGACGGACCCCTTTTAAGGTATATAAGGTCTCCTTTAAGGATATAAGGCATATACGGGATAACGAGCGAAACAATAACAACGTCTGCGTGAGGGCCTATGATAGGAGTACGGAAAGGATAATCTTTAAATGTTGCGCCCGTGCCGTATGAACGACTCCTTCGATTCCAACTATCAACCATGGTAACTACTGTAGGGACACCAACCATTGTACCTATTGTGTCATATCATCCTCCAATCACGCAGTGGTCGTTATCGTCAATATTCCGCTCTGAAGCTGCAAGAGGCCTAAAGAATAACTGGTACCAGGTACGTGGAACGCCATAAAAATGGACATGCCATCCTCTTGGCTGCATCGGCACCGCTTCGGACTGAGTACTGATACTGAGGGGGGCTTACGTGCAACGCCATAAAAACGGATAATACTCTCGAATATCAAACAATCACACAGAGACCGTGCAATACTTCAAGAAACCATCTTACACTGACGTGTTGCCGACACGGTTTGGCATTGTAACGCCATAAAGCCTCAAGCGTAACGCTAAAAAAACGGGAATTCCCTCGTGCTATATACTTCCAGGTATATACTACTGTATGTACTCGTACTACTACTGTACCTGTCCTCAACCAGAGGCGCCGGGTCGTCCATCTTGAAGGGCTTCGACGGGATCTTGTCCAAGTACACCGGCTGGAAGAAGCTGGTGCCAAACGGAGTGAGAGACAAAAAATAAAAGAAGCCCGACATTAGACGGCGCTCAATTTACAGGGCTTACATCAGCCAAAACAATAATCAACCAATCATTGAAGTGGTGAGCGGTCGCTGAGGCTAAGAGGTACACTACGAGTAACCAGGCTAAGAGGGACACTACTGCAAGACTAAATAAACTGAAAGCACGAGGGGGCACTCGAGAAAATAGAACGGCAGCAACAGCCAGTACCGCAGAGAGAGATGAGAGCGGTGCGAGATGGTCGACGAGCGACGGATGTTTGAGTGGTGAGACTAAAGGGCGACGAGGAAATTATACCATGACGTGGACGGAGGGCTGTATAGACCTTGGCCTAGCCTCGACAAAATGGTAAAAACCCCCCACGACAAAATGGACGAAACTGACTATAGACCGTAACCCTAGCCCTAGTAGTAGTGAAATAGTAACCTTAAACTAACCTCCACCCTGACCGCCTGGAAACACTATCTGAAATAGGGTTACATGAAGAGTTATCAAACTGAACTATCAACTATCGTGTCATATGATTAGATGTCTTATGGTATGCCCAAGCTGGGCGAAGGTGTAAAGCCTACCGTCAGGCCATACAGACCATGGCCCCGCTTGGACGAAAAAAAAACTTATGATGCAGTGTGCAATTACGCAAAGAGCAAACAAACACGACGCTCGCGCGTGGTTATCACCCTCCCTCCCTCCCCCCCCCCCTCTCCCTCACCTCTGGTCCGCCCACACGCTCAGGCCCACCCTCCCGTGGTGCGAGGTGCACATGAACTCCCCAGTGGGAGACACGGTTACGCCGGTTACCGCCTTCTTGAACCACATCCAATCCACCATCCTACCCGTCGGAAGATCCCATATCCTAATTAAAAACAGACACAATATCATGTTCCAACGGATATCCCAACGGACGTACAGGAAAGCGCAGCGCAACCATAAGACACACAAGGAAAACGCGTCGCGACAGGGGGGCGGGGGAGGTACAGCATCGTTAGATCGCTAAAAACGTGTACACAGCCACAATCAACGATTTCCACACATGGGACAGATACATCGATTTCCACTTCATGATCTACATTAGGTACTTCAGGGCAAATACAAGAGTCCTGATCTGCATGAGCTAGCTCATATTTCCGGGTGGGAGCTGTGTAGCATGCGTCATTTAGGACGTGTTTTCCGGATTGGGCCTGTATTACATAGATGCTGCACAGCATATCATAATGGCAGGTTACGATCTAGATGGTCTGCGTGATCTGTCCGACATGTGACCTATTATAAGACCACGGCTACCTAGGGCTAGGGCAAGGGCTGGCGCTACATGGCTAGGGAGGGGCATGGGAGACGGGGCACGTGATATTCCGTACCGGTACGGGATATGAGTATGGCAAGCGCCGACGTCCATCCACGAAGAGCCTGGACGAAGCTGCAGTTAGATTAACGCACCGTAACCAGTGCCGCATATCGCCACCATCATCACATCCACATCCTCATCACTACCACCATCACCATCACCACCACCACCACCATCGTCATTACCACCATGTCACATCACCATCGTCATTACCACCATATCACATGACCATCATCATCCTCATCATTGTCACTATCTTAAGCAGGACGGGAAATGGGATGGCTCTCACCTTATGGTGTGGTCCATCGATGCTGTGACCAGGCGCCTCGCGTCCGGGGTAAAGCACATGTCGGTGAGGTGCTGACTGTGTCCCTCTAGCCTCCTCACGAGCTTTCTCGTGGCGAGATCATACAGCCTCACCACCTTGTCGTCGCACGCCAGGGCTACCAGGTCCGTATCGCGTACCTATCAAGCAGAGTATTGTCGATAGCACTCATTATGGTGTTGTCGATAGCACCTACTACAGTATTGTATACCGGGTACCTACTACCTGGTCAGTATTGTCGATAGCACCTGCATATATATATATATATATATATATCGATAGCACCTACTGTTATAGTATAGGTACAGATAGTACTTACTAAACAAAACTATAAATATAAATAGTACTGTCGAAAGGACCTCCCTAGACTATAGTATTATCAATAGAACTTACTTGCAAGTGAGGTTGGTACGTAGTGTCACTAGATTGCGCCACAGATGGCGTGATCAAGTAGCGTCAATGCAACTGGTCGCCACAAGAGGCACGGAAAAGGCTAGCAAGGTATTCGCTACCCAAGCACAATACTACGAAAATACGTTACCGACGAAAATCCATTTATGTCGGTATCCAGGGCAGCGAAAAAACCCAACATAAACTAATATTGCGGGACTACAGCAGTACAGACAGCTGTGTCGAGTGTCGGTTTAACTCGGTTGTGGAACACAGCAGCACTACAAAGCTAGGGATAACACGTAGTCGATTTTACTCCGTAGCGAAACCTAGCGGCATATGATACCACAACAACACAATAACAGAAGTGCGACAGACCAATCATACAAACATCACACACATCGGACAAATGAGATACATCATATAGATCATACTCTCATTAACTGATCTCGATATTTCAGGGCGGATATACTCCTGATCTGTATGATCTGTATGATCTAGCTCGCGTTGCCGGGTAGAAGCCGCATGATCTGCCTGAGCTAGGACATGTCTCCTGGGTCGGATCTGTACTATACATATTCCGCGCAACATCCTATAACGGCAGGTCAGGATCGATATGTAGATGATCTATCTGTAGATGGTCTGTATGATCTGTAGATGATCTGTCCGACGTGTGTAAAAGTGTCCTTTTTTGTCTCACGTATCACAATGGAAACCAGATTCACCCTCTTTTCGATTCGATCAGACTCCACCATACTCTTTATTAACCAAGCAAGACTCCACCAACGCCAACCTCCTAGCGAGAGCTATACTACTGTACGTCACCATGAGCACCACATTCAGCCCTTTTTCGACAAGAACGCGAATCTTTTTCGTTTTTGATTTTACCAATCACGCCTCCACCTATAACGCAACACCGCGGCGCTTCTCACCAGCTCAAGCTTCGACACCCCGGACCCCACGGCGATAGCTCCGTCGGCCCTCTTTTCCCTGAAGGCCCAGAACACGAGAAGCCCGTCTACCCCAACGGACACCATGGTCTGGTTCACCGCGTCAACGGCAATGCCGGAGACGGCTCCAGAGTGTCCCTGCCACCCCCCCTTCGCTCCCGCCCTCACCCTGGCAGCTGCCGCCTCTGTAGCGGCTGCATATTGAGAGGTTTCCATGGGGGAGGCGGTATGGGCAAACTTTAGCAGACTAGATACAGCAGTTGTGGCGTGAAGATTTTGTACGACCAACGTATACCTGGTACCAGGTATGATGGGTTGTACCGAGGCAAATAAACGAATGTCGGATGCCGACGACGATTATTGGCGGTGCTGCTGATGTTGATGATGGTGATGGCAATGATGGTGGTGGTGATGAGGGTGCCACTGATAATGAGGATATGGGTGCCACTGATGACGATGGTATTGGTGGCGATGTTAATCGTGTAGTACCACAGCATCAAGGGCACAGCTTGCCCCCAAGTGCTGCCATCCGACAAAAACAAAATAGATTCCCCGTGTCCCGTACCAATTTCCCCGTTCGCTAAATCACCCCAACCAATTTCGAGCTCACAGCCTACTTGCTTATAAATACCTTGGTGCCGATCAGCGGCTCGGTAGACTGCTGGCTACTACACCAACACGACCAATCCATGGAGATGACAAAATTAGCGCTGACTGCTATTGGTATACTTGTATTATACACAGCGCAGTGGTTATCGTATATCTCTCAGGGCCGAAGCACCCACCAATCCGCTTGCTCGAAAACCCGTCGGCGGTGATCTTAGCGATCGAACCAGGCTTCACCACGTTGGCCAGAGCCTTGACGGCCTTGGGCGACGGAGTAGCACACTGAGGATACGACCCCCTCGGTTGCCCCGACTGCATGTTGTACCGGAAGACGTGACCGCCCCGCGTCCCCACCAGGCCATAGTTACCGCAGCCGCTGCAATACGGTTGGAAGGGGGCATCGTTGGGGGATCATTGCCACGGTTTATTTGCATGTGTTCGCGGCAGTGCTGTGGCTTGGTGGTGGCATTGGAGGCGGAATGGTTCAGAACTCTGGAAAAATCGCTTCTTGCATTTGTGCTATAAGTTGACAACTGCAGTAACATCATACCGATAGGACGCTCGGGTAAACATACTGGAAACATTCGGAATCGTGTAATGTGCAAAGTTGGCAGCTATGTACGTACCCGTATGTACCTGAAAGGTACAGTGACGGGAAGAGGCTCTAATACGCCCTTCACATCAAGGAAACCCGTCGAATCAGCCGAGATGCAGCATGCATGTCTTACGCCTACAGGTATAAATACATCGACGTCGAAATCTGAGTTCGCCACACGACATTTAGTTGTTGTTTGCATGGCACTCTACCGCGTCCTCCAAGGTCGACTCATATGATCGTTTCAGTCACATCTGAAAATCATATAGGCAGCACAGTGTAGTATGTGCACAAGCGCATACGCATTTTGTATGTTGCTGCAACGAGTTCCGGCTCATCAAGACCCGTAGAGGCACACCAATGCCGCGAGTCTACATGACATGCTTCAATCACTTTATCTCCATGATCACACCTGTTCGCGTCAGACAATTCCGCACGAACCCCCGACACGCACCCTACGGTTGCTGTGCAACCCCCACGCTAGGGTAGCTTGCCACATCATCACGCCTCACACTGCAGGCATGCACGTTACAGCCGCCGGAACCCCTATGTACTGTGCACCGCAAGTACACGACTAGGACAAGCATAGCACAATATCAGCACAACACTAGAACAACGCAAGCACAACACCACCACAAAACATAACCAGCCCAAAATAGACCCAGCACAAAACCACAAAAACAAGCGCCCGCATACTACCAGTGCAGCACCATAACAAGACATGACCAGGACATGCCTGACTGACCTTATGGCAACAGATGTGGCGAAGGTGCTAGGGTCAGGAGGGTGCATCATGGCGTTTCCTGGCCAGTGTTTTTGCCTCAGCACGTGCGTTCCGACGGCGCGCTTGGCATAGCTCCAGACGTAGGCGTTGCTATCCTCCTCGTGGCTATTGCACCATCGTCCCACATCATCATCACCGTTCACCATCACCGTGCCACAGTATCACCGTATTATACAGCGTTGCGTCCAGCGTCACGGTGAGGTACAACACATCAACAGGACAGCACGGCACGGGACCCGAAAGGAAAGCGCAGTGTCGTGAGGCAGAGGAATACAACACACGCAATGTCCCTAAGCACGGGGTACTCATCGAAAAAGGGTGGACGGGCTGCGCACTTAGCGTTTCCCGGCCAAAGTAGCCAACTACATTACAGTCAAAGGACTCAAATACGTCAAACACGCCGACGCGGCAAAACGCGCGAAAATTACCAGCATTGATACGGGACGCCGTCCGCCGGTCCGATCCAAAATCGCATTGTTTACTCACACATGAACATACTTCGTACTGAATCACGGGATCGCAGCACTACTGTTCCTGGATGTGGTGCAACTATAGCCCTCTCCTATTAATAGACAGCCGTTTAAGGCGCTGTGTAACACTATCCCTATTAATAGATAGCCGTTTAACCGCTGTATAACACTATTAAATATCAGAGTCTAATGTCTTCTTTGTTTTAGCCGGCTCGAGCCAAGGCCTAGCTCTCTTCAGGCCTCACCAGGTGATGATGTTGGCCCAGTCTCTAGCCCTAGTCTCATTAGCGGCAAACGACAGCACCGGCCGAAGCTTGAAGTCATCTTGAGTCGTCACTCGATGTCGGGTAGCCACCTGCAGTTGCCACACCGCGCGTCAGCACCACGGGTTAATGGTATTGATAGTCAGCATTACGTCTTAACAGCTATTAATAGACAGATCAACAGCTATTAACAGTCAGCCCTATCAACAGTTATTAATAGTAAGCAGCACGTATCGATAGCTACAGCAGACAACAATATCAATAGCTATAAATGGTCAGCACTACAGCACATATTAATAGCTACTATTGATAGCGTCAAAGTCAAAGGTTGAAGCGTCGTTGTAGAAGAGTGAGGACCATGAGCGCGCACAGGTGCCCTTGCTAACTACCGTATTAATATAATAGACCATAAACTCAACCCAGTCGGGAAGCAGGCATAGCACAAGTAGCTACAAGCGGCCTTACTCGCCGTTTAGGGAGAGCGCGCAGCAGTACCACCAGTCGCCATTCATCATGATGTGCGCGTGTTGTATCACAACATACCTCCCCCTACGTTGCACTACGGGCACACCGCCTACCATACTGCATAGTACTCCTACAGTAATACGGAGGGTCATAGCAAGCAGGACCCATCGCATACACAAAAAACTATGTATTCCAGTATTTTTACTAAGCAGATTTGGTCCTGCTTACTAGTGATTACTAGTGATTACTAGTGATTACTAGTGATTACTATGCTCCCCCGTAATAGTAGCCCGGGCTGCTTCGTGTGGCCTCTATACTAAAATCAAGTTAATCAAGTCTCAAAGGGGATACAAGCTAACACAATCTGCGCTACTGCTGCCGCAAAACAATGATCCTACCACGTACCGCTATAGAACCTTACGGTAATGTACAGTAGTGCACGGTAGCAAGGTTTAAAGATGTCACATTCTGTCTAACTTCTTGTTGCTCCTTGGTCATGCTGCGTCATCGAACGCTGAGTCTCTACCCTACACCTGGAAAACACGGCAATCGAGTCTTCATCTATAGCGGAAAAAGGCACGCATATCAGAGAAGCAGCACCCTAACCCTAACCGTAACCACACAAGAGCTTGCACCCGTACAGGGCTGGGTTGCTATGTAACGCCTGCCCTTTCCCATACATAGGCTACATATATATTAAAAAAATAAAAACAACAGCTGTGAGCTCGAGGATTTCGTCGAAGCTCATCTTTGCTAGCTGAGTGTACATAGGCTACATATATATGTAACAACAACGGCACAAATCGTCCAACCTCGAAAGTTATCGGATCACGACAACACTATACGCGTGGGACAATACGAGCACAAACACTATTACCCAGCATCCCATATCACGGGAAAGCGAACACAGCCGAAGGCACAGTGAAACGGACTATCGTATCATACAGGGTACAGACTACGGGTTACAACGTGATACCAAGTACTTCGAGTAACAAGCGGACAGCAAACCCGTTGTCGTGCCTCCTTGCTTTACCTTGACAAGCGGTTTCTGCGACAGCTCCTGGCTCAAGCAGTCCCTGACCGTGTGGAACACCCGGAAGGAGCGGTCCGTGCCGGCCGAGAGCACGCATAGCGCCGTCGCATCTGCACGATAATAATGATATTTCCAGCAAGCACAAGAACGCAGCTCAAGTCCCGTCCATTATCCACTCGCTCCATCCTTTTTAACATGAGTGAACAAACATGTCTATGCACGGATTTTCAGTTTGAGGTCGTCCAATAATCTGTACCATCGTCGGCTGCAGCAAATGCTGCAAGTCCTTGTCAAACATATCGTATTCAGACAAACAAGTCTAACGTGAACCGTTGCTGCAAAAGCCAGCCGTTCGCGCACCATCATGCAGCACACTATTAACCATAGGGCAGTGTCGTTCCGTGTCATGTCACACTGCTGTGTCTCTACCAGCACTGTGACTATCAATACTGAAATACTGAAACATTGCGTGTGTTGTCTTCACATCCACAACCGCTATTTCGTTATTTCTACCCAACCCTAAAAAAAAACAAAAGCAACAACAACGACATCAGCGCCCCCTGTGCCCATCCTGATTACGAAACGGAAAAAACACTGTTAATCTGCAGTCTTTAGTCTATTGTTGCAGTCTGAAACTGTCGGGAGCTGTGAATGGATAGGCTCGGGAGCCATGGATAGGTACTCGGGGAGCTATTATTAGGAACTCGGAAAGTTGGACTAGGCAGGCAGAGTAGGAGTAGAGTAGGAGTACTGACCAGCCCCCTCCGCCATGCTTGCAAGTGTGGTGTTGCCGTAGTACCGAATGGCACGGGGGGGTGCACGATGACCCTCCCTGCTTCTCAGAAGCCGGCCTGTGCCATCGGGCGAGTCGAACACCCACATCTTGATGCAGTTGTCCGTGCCACTCGTCACCAGCACAGGCTCCCTGAGTGTCAATATACCAGCAATGTCCCAAACAAAACGCACCACACACAACACACAAATCGATGGTTCGTTAGTTCATTCGTGTATTCGTTTGTTCTTTCGTTTCACCAAGCGCGTTCATGTATTCGTGTATTCGCTCGTTTCACGAAGCGTGCGTACGTGAGGAAATCAAGTAAGATAAGTAAACTGAGCAAATGCAGTACGGAAAAAGGAATAAATGGAGTATAGACCTAGCGATTGGAGTAAATGGAACAAACCGAGCAAGTCGAGTAAACGTTATTGGACTACATGGAATAAACCGAGCAAGTCGAGGACATCGAGGAAACCGAGGAAATCCGAGTACACCGAGAAAAACCAGAGCAGCGAGACAACGTGCGCACTTGATGAGAAGTGCCCGGTTCAAGCTGTCCAACTATATTTGGTAGAATACCACACAAGCATGGTATCAACCCAACCCAACTCAAACCATACCACACAGCATCATACCGCGTACCAGGTACTTCGAAGCGCAATATTTGTGGGTTTTCCTGCACAACACATTTTCAAGTAGGAACGAAACAGGGCGTTGAATCACTCGTACCATGAAAAAAAACAGCATGAGGTAGAACAGGAACTCACCTGGGCAAGAACTGCAGCTTCGAGATACCTCCGTCGTGGGCGGCCATGGTGTGGTGAAGGCGGCGCTCTTTCAGGTCCCACAGGCAAACGCGACCACCCCCCCCCGTCGATGCCAGCAGGGGCAGCTCAACCGCGGTAGCGTCTGTTCGGAACGAGAGACTCGTAACGGCAACCTCCTGCTTAAATGTCATCAGCAGCTCGTCCGTCCGCAGATTCAGCACCTGCCAAAATTGTGTTGAATGTAGTGACAACAGACAGCAACAGCGGCAGTAGTTAAGACGAATACCGTAGTTACGAGTACGATTAGCCTTCCCGACAAGAGCTGTCGAGTTGTCCAGGCCGGTTGCTCTAGCTGACGAAGAGTTTTAAGGAAGATGGCGTTCCTGTGCGGCATCGACTGGTCGTACGGCTGTGCAGCGCACGCTATACTTGAGGAACGACCACCAACATGGCAACATAACCGAGGGGAGTAGCCGGTACCATCCCCATGCGGACACTGCAAAGTTTCCCAAATAATGTGTTCAAGTTTACGTACTACCAGGTATAAAAACAATGCAACAATGCAAGCATAGGTGCACCGAGCACATACTCGACGAACTACAATAGGGTTGGCATTGAGAAGTGAACACACCTCGGAGTTCATTCGAGAGCAGGGACGGTATGAAAACAGCGACGCGCTCTGCCTCAAGAGCGACCTCCAACTGCTACAACGAGTGCTGCACCCGCTGGAGCCATGTCGTCTGTGGAGGGCTAACCGCCAACTCCATCCAACTTCACTCTACGCTGCTCTTCGTTGGTGGCGAACCAATTATAGTATTACACCAACTCGGCAGCACCAACAAACCAACCGTCCTAGCCAGCCATGGGTGACGGAGCAAGGCCTACCACGACTCTCAAATACTACTATTAATGTTACTACTTGCATCAGTAGCATGCCGTTTACAGGGGTAGTGGTCAGCAGTATAGTATTGTACGACGTACATACGCAAGTACACGGTTGTTGATGGTAAGAAAAGCATTCAATACATCACATCAGAGAAGTGCATTCAACGCATGAGGGTACGGGAATGTTTCGTACCTGAACGCGACCATCCGAGAGGCCAACGGCTGCCACATCCAGCGCCGGGGCAGGCTCGATGCACAAAACCGCCGCACCTTGGGAGTCAATGCTCCCGAACGAGTGCACCCTCCTGCAAACGCAAGGCGAGGCGCACAGCACGCGGATGGATGCATAACCACCAAAACCCGATATATGACACTGGGCAAGCATACCATGTTAGAGAATGGCACGTCCTATATACGAGTACGTAGTCTACTACAGCAGCAGTCAGTAGCCATCTAGCCGATGCCCGGTAACGCAGCCGTTTGGTACATGTAGATAGTGATAGTAAACACAGCATAGGGCCTGATGTGGCCGTCATATCATACCATACCCTCAGTAGACAGTAGACAGTAGACAGGAGACACTATCACCCCTCCCCTCCGACTGAGCATCTAACATCCACAGCACGCACTAATTGCAGGACTCCTGAACCGTCTGAATTTGTGTTCGTATTTGTAACGTATTTTCGAACTGCGCCCAAATTTTGATGACAAATTACTTGAAATATGAGTTTTTTTTTAAAAGCAGAAAACGGGTTACAACCTCCTTTGGGTGTTGAAGATAGTCACCAAAACCATATATCTTTTTGGTGGTATCAATCGTCTCCGATCAGCGTGAGGGCCAAGCAGTACAGGTAGACCATGTTGCAGCCATGCCGTGCGATCTCTTGCACTGTAACCATTGTAAACCAGACACCAACCATTGTATCACCCTCCAGTCACGTACTCGTAGTGGCCATTGCTGTAATAGTCACTTTGTATAGTCAATTTCCCCCTCTCACGTCCCAATATTTGAACCTTAACATCGGCGTGAGCGGCAGTAACGGCCACTGGCGGCATTTGCCGGCGACACTCACTTCGATTGCCCCGGCAAGTCTCTGATCTGACACACAAGTGGGGGTAGGAGTAACATCTCGCCGAACAAGCACTAAGAACGTTCGCGCTGTATTGGTACTGCTATTGCCGTACTGTACTCCATTCTGCCTTGTAACTGTATACCTGAAAAGTATGTCACTATCAGTGTTTTAGCAGCAGACAGGGCGCCAATACGTCAGTATACGTCTTTGTCACGGCACAGCAGTTTCACAGCACCGAAAAAATCAGCCAATCACAATCCCCAATCCTCAACCTTACCTCCCGGTCCGCACGTTCCACAGCTGTAACGCGCCGCCCTCCGAACCCACGACGACCTTGTTGAGGTACGTCGGTGGGTGCGCTAGAGAAGTGGGTACGAAACCTCCTTCCAAAGCAGCGTCACAAATAGCGCCGGCCTCACGACCCTCCCCCCCCTCCCCCTCCTCCTTGTCGTCTTCCCTCTCTTGGTCTGTGCGAGCGAATTTTCGGCGCTTGAGGTCCCAAGCCTTGAGCCGTCCTTGGTCGCACAGAGACACCAGTACGTCCCCAAGGCAAAGTAGGAAGCGCACCTGAATCGCCGGAAGAGTGATGTTGTCGAACAAGGGGCCGGAGAGGACGAGGTAAGGGTTTACATTTTAACCCGTACGTCGTACGTGTACGTCCTATAGCAAGCTATAATCAAGGTGCGTTGCAACTTGTACCGACACAAGGGAAAGGGCTTAGGCGCCACCAACACGATGGTATCCTGATGGGATGTGCGTGCTGAGCTTACTCCTGTTGAATCTGGTGTACCGGTGCCTGGCCTCATATCAGACTTTACCAAGTACAATGCACCTGGTATACTACCGGACCTCCTTGGATACACCGTGGGTTATTGTTACGCTGCCACAAATTGGTACCAGGTAATCTGCGCCCTGTACAACTGTACAGCAACGGTATACAGCGGCACAGCACGATGTAAATCATATCTAGAGTCTTCCAGCAGTTATATCGTCATCCCTCATGCTGCTCATGCACCCATGTGCCCCTCGTGCCTCTCACCGTGCCAGGGTGTGACCCCACTGTCCCCAGACAGGATAGACGTCGCCAGGCCAGCACATCACCCCCGGAGCCCACGAAGGTGTGCTCGTTGCCCCAGGACTCCAAGCAAGCGATCTTCTTGCTCATCGGTGGAGATACCAGCACCACGCGGAGATGGTCACATCGGTAGATCTGATCATAGCGCCACAACAACACCACAAACACTACATCATTAGACCTATGTACGAGTACAGTAAATCATTACTCTCGTAATCTCTCATCGCGAGATGCAGACGAAGTGTAGACGAGACGTACGACAGATAGCACACTGGATACTACTCCTGTACCGGATACCAGCTCCTATCGTGTTGGGATGTTGGTTGGCAGTTGCTGTGAGTAGAGGGCAGTACGCCCAGTAGACTGCTGTAGGCCGGTAGGGCGCAATGTAATTACACCACCACACCATGGCTGCGGTAGTCAAGCGTACTGGTGTATGATACCAGTACGATGCAACGGTGGGCACAGCGGCCAGTACAGCAAGCGCGCAAGCGCCGACTTGGAACGAAGTTCATGTTGCTAACCACACCAGCTTAACTCTTTGCAGAGGAGGATATATGTGGATACACGGTGGATACATACAGAGCTCAAAGTACAGCAACACTCAAACGCCACAAGTTCAACACAGCAGTGCTGGTAGCAGTAGACAGACTACGATACGAGGAGCGTACGGCTGCTGTACCAGGTACTACTGCTGTTCGTGGAACCGACAACGTAGACCTGTCCGTCGGCAAGAGGCAGGTCTTCGTGCTTGCAGCAATACTGACTCGTGCGCCGGCAGTTACAGCAGGCCATAACGGCACCACCTTGCACTCTACAACTCCTGCCGCTAGAAGCTATCGTCGTACTCGGCCCGGTATGACCCAGGGTACCCTTGTGCCCTACGAAAGGGTCCAAAGCACGCTGGCTTGAAAGCTCTCTCCTTCTCTGCTGCTGTAACAACGAAATGCCTTGCCTGAAATGCTCGGTCGATGGACACGGCGAGGAAGCACTCATCCCCTCTCCTGTTCAGCACAAAAGGCAAGCCATCAGTCACAGCTCCTAGTGCTCTGAATGGGTAGTACAGCCGCGAAGACGTGGTTGTCGCCGCTAGGGTAGAAGCCATCGCGCTCTAAGGCAGCCTGTGCGGCTGGCTGTGCGGCGATGCTGCGATCAAAAACAAGGCATCAACCCCTTACGGTAACGCCTGCAAATCTGTGGAACACCCGTATGTTCGAAATCCACCCCGCCCAATGAGGATGAATAAAGGACCCCCCGCCTTCACCTTCACGCAGAGGTGCGAGGCACTCGCTGTTGACTTTCGAGATGGGGGATGTAGCTGACATCCTAGGACTGGGAGGGGCGGCATCGACGTCGGGTAGGGCGTCGCCCGTATTAGGTGGGCCTTTGGGTCCTCTACAAGAAAACAGAAGAGGCAAGGGTGCTGTGGTGCCCTTGAAGAAAGGCAAGCCTCAAGGCGTGAGTCGCGAGGTGTACGCTTTGCTCGGATCGGAGGGCTTGCCGCCAGAGGTGAGTAGGATTAAGAGTGTTGGATTAGGTGGCCTGTCTTGTAGGTTGTGGTTGAAGGATGGTGGCAAGCGCTGCCGTGCCGTACCAAGCGTGAAACCCAAGTGTTACATCATACCTGGTACTGCTGTACAGCGTACTGGCATCATCGTAGTTAGTACCGAGCGGCAATATCATACCCCGAGTACAGAGTACTCACGAACAGAATGATACTGGTATGATATGAACTGTAAACTGTTGAGTACGAGTACGTGGTATATAGATGAAAGAGGAGAGTGCCTCGGCACTCGGTACATACTCACATGCTCTCACAATTGAGATGCAAGAGGAAAGTGCCTCGGCATCGAATCTGAACGCAAACCATCTGGACTGCTGTGTTGATTCGTACGAGCAGCGGCTGCGTCGTGTGATACGTAGCTACCAAGCACCGTAGCTGGACAGTCCATGATCCGTGGAGACAGGCTTAAGCTTGAAACGGCGTAGTGTGCGGCATGCTACTGCTGTCCTGCTGTCCTCGTACGACGTACGACGCATATAGCTCTAGACTATGGTTGCAGCTGCCGAAGCTGTAGTCATCGTAACGGCGAGTTGCCCGCAGAAGCACGTACACGTACGCTGCTGTACTGCAAGTAGACAGCAGTCGAGCATTCTTTAGTCGCACACTACTATTAAAAATAAACTAAGAAACACGTCAGCTGTGAATTCTCCCGACCGGTCGATATTATTAGCGTGTTTGCGCAGAAGTATTTTTGGAAAATTAGAGTGTTGAGTTTTTTTTTCTTCTTAATTTTACTTCTCTAAAAATTCTCCCGAAGGGAGGATTTGAGGTAATTTTTCAAGAAAACGGCAAAAAAGTACTTCAGCGAAGTAAGGATTTGATCAAAAGTTACGGTAACTTTTGGCTCTCAGTTTCATTGGCTTACACACACCGAGCATTCTACCGACGCAGAACGCCCCAACACAACACAACAACCGATGGGAGTACAGAGGCTTGAGAGGTGTAGCTAGTAGAGTATGACACGGACGAGCGGTGTTGGATTTTGCTATTAATAGCGGGGCGCCGGCGGACTGCCGGCGGCCCGCTACGGTACGCTCTCGCCGGCTTGGTGTGGTGGAGGATGCGTCGTTCAGAAATAACTACTCGTATCATACCGCCTTGCTTGTGGAGCGCGACAGGATGGCAGATCGTCGTGTATCATTTCAATGCCACCACACTGCGGTAGCAGCAGTACCAGCACTATAGCAGCAGCGGCGGCGCGCCGCCACGGTCTATATATGTCGGGCGCCGGGCGGGCTTGGAGCGGAGCATGCCGGCGCGGTGTCGCGCGTAGGTCGAGGACAGCAGCAGGAGCAGCACACGACGAGAAGAATAGTCGGTCGCAAAATCGAAAAAAGCAAAAAACAGAAGCTGTTGCTTCTGCTGCTCTGCTGCTGCTGCTGCTGCTGGGGCTGCCGATGCTGTTTGTTTATGTTGCTGGAGCAGACGCTGCCGTTAGCTGCCGCCACGTAGCTGCAGCCAACTGCTGTGCTGCTGCTTGCGGTCGTGGGATAGCGGCGGCACTGCGGTTATCCCTGCCGCGGCCACCATTGCTGCGCTGCCGTTCCTCTCGTACGCTAGTTTTTGTTTTCGTCATTTGTTTGGTTTGCCGCATTGCCTCACCCCACTTCCCTTGGTATTTTCGGAGGCGTCGCCTGTAGGATTGGGTTCACTTCTATCGCAAACACACCGAAATCGTGAAGGGAAGGGAATTCACTTGTTTTAGCGGAAGGAAAGTTTTTTTTTTTTTTTTTTGCTTCTATTGCAAACACTCTTCATTAATTTAGCTCTGAAATCGTTAACTCCCATCGAGCAAGCATTTTGTAGTGTTTGAGTAGAAGCTACTCAAAAACTGACTTGGCAAACCCTTCATGCCGTACCAGACAGGGTATATCGAAGAGCGCGGTAAAAAAAGTAAAGATGAAATGTGAAATGAGGATGATAGCCATCTACTATTAATAGTATTAATAGTATATTATGCCTCTCACCTATTAATAGCAGTATGTATCTCGTACCAAGCAAGCACCGCCTGCAGTAACACCAAGCAAACAAGCACCGTAGCAACGGTGGCGACCGTGACAGCACCAGAGACCTAGCGGCAGTGCCGCCGCTGCTATGGTTAGGTATTGGCAAGCAGCCGCACCGTGAACAAAAGCTGCAGTCGTAGCATACGAAATATCATAGTAGCAGCAACAAACCCAATAGCGAAAACACAGCAAGCAGCGAGCAGCTTCCATGTTCATGTGTTTCCAGCTTTTTCTACGATAGGCAAGTCGATGGCGCAGATCATGCATGCCTTAGGCTGGACGCATTCCACCGCCGGGCGTCAACATCACCATACTTCAGCTCCCGTTTCGAGCCTTCGTGTTTTCTGCGGCAGTTGGTCTGTTTCTACGGATGCCAGGCTTATTGTCTACTATCGGCAGTCGGGATACCCGCTGTGCTGCTTGCAGCTGCTGCCTGTGCTGTGTGTCTACTGTGGGCTACTATGTACAATGTCTACTGCTGCACAGGCTAAATGTGAAGAACACATAAGACACACGGACGAAGAGTCTGAATTTTTCCTCGGGGGTTTAACCATATTGGAGAAGTAAAAAGGCACCAAGAGATGTCACGATTGTTACTTCTCTAAAGCCTTCCACTTCGTTTTTCTCAAAATTACCGCAACTTCTGCCTTCGCGGTAAAATTCGATGAAGTAATTTTCCGAAAAAACATCTGCGCAAACACTCAGTTCATAGCATGTGATACTGCATGTAGCTGTAGCATGTGATTATTAGCTCTAGCAGGCACGCCTACAGAGCTGAAAGTGAACCTCCAAGAACGGTAGCGGTACAGCATTACTCCTACAGGCATCTCACGGAGGCGTCTCAGATGCAACGCTTTCCCACCATATATCATACGGACCCCTGGATATTATAAAAACGTACAACTAGATCACTATCGTGTAAACAAACTCGTTCAACACCACTGCTGCCTGATGAGTCGAGGCTGACCTTTCGCCCGGCCTAAAAAATGCCACCGAAAAACGCGGCGGAGCTGGGTGACCGCCCTTGCCGACTTCGAGCCCCCAAGGGATGAGGATGGGGTTAGGGTTAGGGTTGGGGACGGGTTTGGGTTAGGGTCGATGTGCAAGATCGAAGTTTACCAACAGATGTTTGACGAGTTTGTTTGTCAGGTGGTGTTGCATACTGGGCTACCCGAGATTTAGCCGCTCAGTATGTTGTGCCAGGTATTATATCTGGTATATGCAAGTAATGTAACATGATATCATGACGTTGGTAATGCAGTATAATACAAATTATTTTCACGTGGGTTGCGTTGCCCGCTCCTTGGCCAGCTATGAGCTGCTGTATAAAGTGCGCGCATGTGAGAGAAACACCTACGTAGGTACAGTGCTGCAAGCAGTACAGCAGTCCTGCAATAGTAGTTGTCGACTCAAGTCTGTGGGAGACTTTCGCTTGTCAAAACACAGCAGTATTACACCCGAGGTCATAACGTTGTTTGGAGATTTCAGAGTAAGGGTTAGTTGGGCTTAATTATTAATATCGCCCCCCCCCAAACAAACTAAGCACTGTAGGTAAAACGTTCTGTAAGATTTTGAACGATAGAATGGGAACAATGATGGAGAAGGAAGAAAATATTAGCGAAGGGCAAGCAGGATTTAGGCCAAACCGTAGCTGCGTCGACCATGTGTACACATTAGGTAAGATAATCCAAGGCAGGAAAGACGCGGGGCTAACAACGTACTGTTTCTTTCTAGATGTACAGAAGGCCTACGATACAGTATGGAGAAATGGGCTGTGGAAAAAGTTGTGGGAAATAGGGATAAGAGGAAAGATGTGGAGAATGATGAAGAAGATGACGCGAGAAGTGCTGTGATGTTGGACGGGGAAATATCGAAGTACGTTGATATCCTACAGGGAGTTGCCCAGGGATGTACGCTATCACCTAACCTATTCAAGGTATACATTAATGACATGATAGTAGCAGTAGAAGCAGCATCGCAGGGAGTCACGGTGGGGGAAGATACGGTGTCGGGATTGATGTTTGCTGATGATTTCGTTTGCATATCAGAAACACCCGAAGGACTGCAGAAACAAATAGAGAAGGCAATCGAGTACACCAGGAAGTGGAGAGTGACGGCGAACGTAAAAAAGTGCGCAGTAGTTGTATGTAACGAAGATAAGGAGAGTCCGGTAACTTGTAAGTGGAAGTGGGGAGAAGATGAATTACCGATCGTAGACCAGTATACGTACCTTGGCGTAGAAATCTCAAAAGATTGCTCTTGGGATGCACACATAAATAAAATAATAGGCAAGGGTAAGACACACGTAGGCAAGATGGAAGCAGTCCTAACAGACTCGCACCTTGACACTAGAATTAAGAGATGTATACTGATGAATGTGATTGTACCAAAGCTAGAATATGCAGGAGAAGTATGGGAAGGGAACGCGAAGCTCGTAAAACAGCTGGAAACAGTACATATGACAGCAGCTAAAAAAGTACTAGGATGCTCAAGTACGACGAGTAATACAGTATTGAGAGCAGAACTGGGAATGTACCCACTTAAGACAAATAGAGACGTGCGTAAGTTGAAATGACAATATAAAGTAAAGAACATGCCAAATAAGAGGTTGCCAGCCATAGCCGATAAAGCTGTATGGGAGAAAGTAACCAAAGGGCGAGCTGGAATAAGGTGGGATAGCGTAGTCGAGAAAGTATGGAAGGAAATAGGAAACCAAAAAGAGACGCTGGCCATAGAGAAATTTAGCGGATACAAGACAGAAGTGAAAGAAAGGATAGAAAGAAGGGAAAGGCTAGCACTGAGAAAGAAGGTGGAAGGGGAAGAACACTTAGAGATGTACGGGGGGTTGAGAGAAGGAATAGGAATTAAAAGGATCTGCACGGCCCAATGGACTTCGCGAAAAAGCTGAAACTGCGATTTCGTGTAGGGGACCTGGACCTGCCAGAAAGAAGAAGGAGGTATACCAGTAGCCGGGAGGAGGAGGAAGTAGAGGCACAGATGTGCCCATGTGGCAAAGCCATAGAGAGTAGAGTTCACATAGTGGGAGAATGTGAAAGGTACAAGGAGGAAAGGGATGTGCTAGAGGAGGAGATGGGGAAAATAGACGAGTGTGACATGGAGCAGTTTGGTACACTAAATAGTAGCGAGAAAACGATCGCTATCTTAGGAGATAGATGGTGGCCGCAGGCGGCGAAGCAGGAAGGGGATAATATTAGCAAAAGGTTTCTCTGTAATATATGGAAACAACGTAATGAGCGCCCAAGTGTTGGAGGTGTCTCTATTAGGAGTAGGAACGGTGCTCCGTCTCGAAAGGGATGCGTGGTCAATGGTCAAATGACTAAGGCAAGCAACAAATGAGTACGCCCCCC
Organism: Saccharina japonica; assembly: GCA_008828725.1. NCBI lineage: Eukaryota > Phaeophyceae > Laminariales > Laminariaceae > Saccharina > Saccharina japonica. The sequence continues at coordinate 198,915 of MEHQ01000832.1, read as the reverse complement.
CCCCCCCCCCCCCCTAACGAACAAACAAACACAGCACTGAAAACAAAACAGTACCATGTGTACATACTGTGTGGTATAATTATTGACTATTTTTGTGTTGTGTTGGTAGTAATGGTGGTGGCGTTCTGTCGGAGGGAGGGAGGGAGGGAGGGAGTCGGCCAGAGCATACTGCAGGCGGCATATAATAGTTGAGTAGTTAATTCATGTTTGGCGGCGTTTTGGTGTTTTTGCGGCAAGGCTGTTGATGAACTTGGGCAGGTCGTACCGTACTTCTAAATACTGGTGCAGCAGTATTTCAAGCCCTTCTATATATAGTCACTACGCACTGTGTTAGCTTTCTGTACGTGTTGACTACCAGGTATTAATCTGGATGTTACTGTAGTATGATGTGAATATACGAGACCTTAGTACCGGACACCATCAGCTGTAGTAAGGTGTCAACTTTCTGTTTTGCAACGAGAGCTTGCTTCATGCAGCAAATGTTGCACTGTGCTGGTGCAGTTTGTTGTCGTAGTAATACTATAATGACTATCATGACAGCTCTCTTAGTATGATAGGGCTACCTAGAAGAGCTTGTTAAGCCCTTAATACTATTAACCTTCAACTGCTCCCACGTAATAGGGGACAAACTAGTTAATTTGTGCGGGATACGTTTTTCAGTTCTGAATGGTTTAACACCTGGTACTTCATACCAGGTGTATACCATATTTACAATTGGCAGAGCCGTTTCGCCAAGTCTATCTACGAGTATACACTGCGACTTAACTCCGTCCTTTTTACGCATGAGTACTTCATAATACAATACTACACTAATATTACTAATAACACTCGTATGGCATATTTGTATGTGTTTGTTCGCCTGGTGTTGCCGTTTCTCTTGAGCAGGGTCCCGTCTCGAAGCCGTCTCTGGTCAACGATAAGACCAGCAAGGACCCCAAAGCTGCCTGCAGCAAGTGGTGAGCATATACGACTGATTCCCGCCTTAATACGAGTAAACATGTATTGCTGTACCTGATATATTGTTCGCGTACCGGGGATCTTTTATTTTTCAGGTATCACACTCCGGAAATGCATACCTGATACGTATGGTATTATATATCTGCTTGTATGGTAGAGCACGTTGTGTGTATGTCGACTATTAATACTGGTACGTATGACACCAGTTCTGCTGTCTGTCTGCAGAGCCAGTACTTAGTTTTAATATGTATTGATGGTATTGAGGCGCTAACTCAATACATACCCGAACTAGTGTACTCTGGTGTACTCTGCTCCGATGCTGGTCGCATGGGGACTGTATTTTTGATCAAACTGATCAAGCTTGTGCTATTAGTTTCAGACCCCCCCCCCCTCCCCCCGTGGTAAAACAGCCGTTCTTGACCGTGCAAAACCAATCGCGCAGCCATGCCTGATACCTCTGAAACAATCTCTCTACCACTCTGCCTCTGAATACATACAATCAACAACCTGAACCTCATATATACTGCATTCTGCTGTGCTATTGATTTGATGCTGCGTTAAATGCGTTAAATGTGTTGAATGCTGACCGCAAATGCGCCAATTGTTGACCGCCACTCGTCAGGAAATGGGTGTCATTCACGAGTTCAGCGAGGTCTGACGGTGCCGCTTTCGAGCACTGGCAAAAGGATGACAAGGAGAGCGGCGATTATGCCTACGCTAGGTGAGCTGCCAACACACATTACCCTTATATTGCGGTATCATTACCGTTACGCTGCCGTTACATTGCCGTTACATTTCCGTTACGTTTCCGTTACATTGCCGTTACATAACGGTTACTGCTGTCCATCGTAATGGGGCGATGATATCGCAACTGCAGACATTCAGATCCCGCGGTTGTGAGTGCTGTTACAGGCAACATGCCTGTAGGCTTTTATAACTCGGTGTACTGAAAGGTACCTGGTAGTTCAGTGTTAATACTTCAACTATACCCTCAAGGGACTCTGGGACACGCTAATTAATAGCAGGTGTACTGCAGGGTGTCGTCGCGGTACCACGTGAAGTTTGACCCTCTATTACTATGACTGCGCGTGGTCTGATATATCATCACGCGTTGTCCACGTGTACTGCTTTAAGGACGTCAATGTCATGGTATGTCCCCGTGTATCGAGCACAGCACAACTCGATCCGTTGCTCCAGATGTATCGCAGAGAGCCAGAACTCTAGTGCATTACGTACGTATTACAATTTGTAGCGCAACCTGTGGATGCCTGCGGTTTGATCGTGCCTCGTGTCAGATCGTTCTGCGTAGTGCTTGGCGCAGTATATAGCTCGTCTCGTCACTCTTCACCTACCTTGCATCAATAGTTTCGATGACTATTTCTTGTCTTGTAGTACGTTTATGTGATCACTGTCTTTGAGGGCTGCAGTTGTTGTATCCTCTATTTTGCACTGGCACGAGTTTTCAGTTTTATGCACTTGCTACTTGCTATTGATATGAGGCACCAACATCGCACTTAGGCCAACCAACATGCTGGCCAGACTTGTTTGGCACGAGCATTTCTTACTATTTTGTATCACGTGTGCCGCCGCTTGAACGTGTGGAATCGTCTACTACTACGACTATTGTCTAGGTATAACGTGAAGGTGGATATCGACAACCACCTAAGGTATACTGATGAAGAGTACAAGCTTCACCTCACGGTAAGACATTTCGACATGTGGAATATTTCGTGTCCTTAACTTTTTCTTAGAAATACTGTCCCCAAATGGGATTTCTGCAGGAATCGATAAAATTACTTGTTTTTCATTTTTTTCATTTGGCTTTAGTATACCCCCCCCTTGTCTAGCTCTCGAAAAAGGGTTGTGTAGCGTTCATGTTTTTTTTCGTGCTCCCCTGCCGAATAAGGGCTTTTCTTAATGAATGTCCCCGAACTATCTTTTTTATTGATCTTCAATCAACCCGCGACAGTATAGTGATGGTCCTGATATATGTCGACATGAGATGAGGCGACTACTGTACGACTGTAACCCCTTTAAAAGCACACCCAAGGTTTTGGCGAAAACTTGCTTGGACTTGGTGTATTGGTGTATTGGTGTAAGATCATTTTTGCAGTATTGCAGCAAAAGGTCCAACGCCACCTATTATAAAACGTCTTATCACAACTCGAGCGTGCATGCGATAAGGCATATCCCCCTCCCACCCGTTACTTTCCTTGCTCCATCGGGAATATATTCGTGGATTGGTTTGGTGGATGCCGTGAAGCCAAAGCGCGCGATGGTAGCGGAGGTGTTGATGGGATATACTATCGATGGCGCGTCAACGCAGACGCAGCGAGCAAGAGTGCCGTTACCCAAACATGGGGTGTATGTATCTGGTGCTTGGTGCGGTCTATCGGTAAACTTGAGCGGTTGCTCGAGCTTTAGTCCTTTTATTGCAAAAGTGCCCTGCTGACGCCTGACGATGGAGGCGTTGCCCCGTCTCTGAATGCTTTCAACCATTGAATTTCTGCTTTTAACATTGCATCACCGCTTTCAGTCATTGCACGTTTTTTTCAACCATTGACTTCTTGCTTTTAACATTGCAATTGTTGTTTTCAATCATTGCATGCTTTCATTGCGTCTTTCAAGCATGGAATTATTGCTTTCAAGCATGCAATGGTTGCTTCCATTAATTGCCTTTCAGCCGTTAAATTAGTTCAAGCATTTAATGGCTGCCTGCTTTTTGGTGGTACAAGACGGACCTCTGTTGCGATCTCTGTGATTGATCGTGGTAGAGTCCCTCTATCCAAGTTTCCAACCGCTGGTGGGAGTTGTACATGGCATGAGCCCATAAGCCGGCTATGATCTGCCTCCTTACCAAGAGTCCTTAGCAATAGTCCCTTGCACCGTCTTGTTGCCTATCTTTGCATTTGATTCGGACGTACCTGGTATTTTGATACGTGGCTGTTTTAGGACCTTCGCACCTTGTGTCCAATTTGCAGATGTCCGACCTCTCATGGCGTTGTTGTACTTGAACCCATACCCCACGCCCGGAACATGCTCCCGTAGGGACTGTCCTCGCCCCCTCCCTCTCTGTATTTATCTCTATCTACCTAAACAGGTAGTTGTTTTGTCTGTAACCTCTTGGCGTTTTGATTGGGCAGGACGCGGCGTGGACAAAGCTGGAGACTGACCACCTTGTCCAGCTGTCGCTGAAGTACGACCTGCGCTGGCCGGTGATCAAGGACCGCTACAGGTGCACTCCCGACAGGCCGGTGCAAGACTTGCAGCAGCGCTTTTACGACGTCGCCAACAGGTTGCAGGTGACCGCCCAGCACTTACTATTGTACAGGGTGAAACTATTTATTTCTTAACACCTAAAACAGTTGACCACCTACTTGTAGTATTCTTAATAATAGTAAAAGAAATAGCCACCTGTTCATGTGAAACGTTGGCTATCTATTGCATGAAGATGTCACCGTGTGTGACCAGCTTTTAATGAAACGATTCACCACCTATTGTTGTAGCATGTCACGATCTATGAAGCGTTCTTCAAACAGTCCACAATATTTTCAGTTTTGTCTATCAATACGATATTGTACTAAAGTAGGCTGCACTGCTGCACTGTTGTTCCTTATCCCATACCGTGCTGGCGTGTAGCACGTGCGATATTATAGGCCAACATGCTTGTCCGGCGTCCTCTTGAGGGTTAGAGTTAGGGTTAGGGTACGCGTTGGCGCAGATACTACAGGGGTGGCATTTGACAACTACAGTATCTATACATGTCTTACCGTACGTGATGCGATTTCGAGCGTCCATCGTGCTATGTCATACAGCAGGGAACGTTCACTGACGTTACCGCCATGCTACCGCCATGCTGCCGTCCGGCTACATGTCGTGCTTGGTTCCATGCCCCCAATGATGCACTGAGTGCAGCAGCATCCGACGGATGTTTGCGTTTAAGCTATTATACCCAAAATCAGACCAGCGATGGTTCACCCATACCCCGCATACAAAGCCGATTATAACGTACTACTGGCCAGACCCCATCTATTGACCAAATTGATTGACATGTCCCATTTTCGGGGGGGGGGGGGTTGTTTTCCGTTCGTGCCCTTGTTGATGTGGTCGTTGGCGTGTTTGGATGTCTCAGACGGTGCGAAGGACAGCGTCAAACGGCGCAGCGGGGGGTTCTCTGCTGACCATGCCGGGACTCACGGCCTTCAACGCCACCCACGAGGCGGAGCGGCGGCAGCAGCTGGAGGTGACTACATATTCGTACTTTGTTGACTGCCTTGGCCGGAGCTTTGAACGCCTGGACACACTCGCACACGACGGCCGACCGCATTGCACTACGTCTGTAACGCATCACACTTGGTGCCTGCCGCTATTGTTGTATGTAATACGTTAAGACGAGGTTTGCGTTACTCTCGAGAGTTGCTGGTGGCGAGCGGTAACAGCTGTCGTCAACTGCGTGTGCTGTGCAAGGCATACGCACAAGCACAAAACTAAACATTGTTTTGTCTTCGCTTTTTGATGGTTGCGTGCGCTTGCGTGTCGGCAGGTCCAATTCAACAAGACAAGAGATAACGAGGAGGAAGAGGGAAAGCTGAGGGAGGAGCTAAAGTCGATTGACCAGCAGATTAAAAAGCTCAGGCAGAGCAGCAAGTCGTCGAGCAAGCAGGGAGACGAGATTCAGGCCTTGGCAGACGCGCGGAGGTGAGAAAGTCTGTAAACTTTAAGAGCTGTAAGAGCTGTAAGAGCTGTAAGAGCTGTAAGAGCTGTAAGGAAGGACTGCTCACGACTTTCTCGAAGATTATGGTATCGTCATTTGGCTCTATGTAGTTTTGTCGTAAGATCGGGTTGTGCTCGGCAGCGTGTTTGCTCTCCGCGGCAGTGTCATCGATGATGATTATTAATAGTGCTGATGGTTTGTTGATGATCATTGGTACTGAGCATTGATACTGATCATAAGAGATTGACTTTGATGATGATTATTGGCGATGGCATCCTCTCAAGCGCCAAGCTTTCTTGAGCCGCTGAAGGGCGTGTCTGTCCACCACGGGACCCTAACCGTTTCAATGTAACCGGTAACAGATATCATGCTTACGGTATGCCACGATAGAGAGCCGTTTGCATCTTGTACGTGTGCTGCGTGGGGCTGAAGGCATGTTGTACGGTATGATATGGCACACAACTGTGTGAGGTTGCGTTTGCAGCTGCTTCCACTATCGACCTGTTGACCTTTTACTATTACTACTGCACTGTACATAAACACCTATTTGACTCTACTTCCAAGTAATCTGTCTCATAAAACCTTTAATACTTAATATACATGTAGTCCTAAAGGGGTTAAAGGGCAGTATGCATTATGCACTGGTATACACTGGTATACACTGGTATACACCATACGAGACCTGTTTTATTCAAGGTTCCCCGGCCATTATTTTTCATGTGAGAACCGGACTGCAACTACTGTACTGTAGTTAATGGCCTTGCATGCATTTTTCGGCCAAAAGACTTGGTACTGTTTCTGGTGGTGATTGTGCTGCAAAGCTGATTTGTGACATTTTGGTGATTTCGACATGATGGTGATTGTGATCGAAAGTCGATCGTCTCACACCGACCCATTTATGTTTTCTAGTTGTGGCCGCATGAAGACAAGCTCCTACGAAACAAAACATTACCGTACGTGTATTGACATAGACAACCGAAAAGAGGGGAACATTTAGAAACAAACTCACGGGGCATGGATGTCATATTGACTGCCGTCGACCCAACTGACTGGACCTCGTGGATGATTGGACGTCCTGACCTGTGTTTATTTTTCAGGAGCATTGGCCACGCCCCACAGCCCGGACAGCCGTACCTCCTAAGTTACCGCCTTTCTGAAAAGAGCCAGACACCATCGCAACACATCAGCAAGGGGCTGCTCAAGAAGGTATTATTTTGGTGTACCTCGTCAAGTATCTTCTGTATGTATACCGCCACGCGTGGACGTAGTGTATGTATTGTATGTATTGTATGTATTGTATGTATTGTATGTATCACTTTAAGAGCTTTAGGAGTGTAGTCAGCGGCCATGGCACGGGATCTCTGACGGAGTGCCATTTGCATTGCGATGTCATTACGGGGTCTGCAACTTTGCCTGTCGAGCCGGTTCGCTTTGAACGGACTCAAGTCCTATTAGTCTACGTAGTAGATCCTCCATGATGCTTTTATGAATGGTGATGTTTTTGTTTTGAGGTGGTGACGGGACTGTGGTAGTTTTTTTTGTTTACAGTAGCGCTCCCTCAACAGAAACTGAAATACAACCCTTGGTGTCGGGACCCGCATCCTTGTCATTCGAAGCTTATCCCTTTTAGAACTACACTGTACACACACATATGTTTGACTCTAAACGTAATACCTATGTCCCCCAAACGGGAGTTCGGTCCTAATACTGCACAAAAGTGTTAAACTTCTCTCCAGCTCTCCACACTGGTCTGGCGTCGCAGTATGAACCTTGTGGTTCAGGGTGTGTAACAGTCGGTGTGTGCACCTTCACCTCGCTCACATGCCGGATCGGGTGAAGGTGACCTGGCCCGACCCGAGAGATGTTGAAAACCTCCTGACTCGACCCGACCCGATCCGATATCGATCCCACTCGGCCCGTGAGTTCAAGACTTTCTGACCGTAGTTGAAGTATTATGCTATTATGCTATTATGAGGTCACGATCCGTGAAGAGCCCTGCTATTACTAACTACCTGGTATATAGTATTTGCTATGCGATTGTAACATTTTGCTGATGGTGGCCTATGCCATACCCCGTACATATCGAATACTGCAAAGGTATGTTCGGTAGGGTACGTACCGAACTGTGCCGGGGGTATTTTCTCGGTAAATACCGGTACCCGACACTTCGGTAAGTTCGGTACGCCCGCCCAAATATACCCCAGGTACCGGTATACCCTCGACCGCAATACCGGGGGTACCGGTATTTGTTCGGTGTCGGGCTCGATACCCTACCGAACACTTCGGTAAGTTCGGTACTTTTTCAATACCGGTACGCGACACTTCGGTAAGTTCGGTATTGTTTCGATACCGGTACCCGACACTTCGGTAAGTTCGGTACTTTTCCAATACCGGTACCCGACACTTCGGTAAGTTCGGTACTTTTCCAATACCGGTACCCGACACTTCGGTAAGTTCGGTACTCATACCCGAACATACCCCGGGTACCGGTATACCCTCGACCACAATACCGGCGGTGATCGGTGCGGCCTCGATACCGGGGAATCGGGTATATATGCAATACGGACACACATTATAACATTATACAAGGTACCTGGTATTTATTTGTGGCAGCAGCAGCAGTCTTCTCTACATTCATGTATCCACCTGGTCCTTCGCTCTGGAGTGACACAACGCACTCATATCACACCCACCATGAACGGCTGCAGACACAACATAGCAATCGCTGAGAGTACACAGCGAAAGGATATATGATATTATCACCAAGTCGCGCCGGTGGGGTTCGAGGCGCCGCCGAGGCGGTGCTATGGCACGCTCTGCGCAGCCTCGTGTAGTGGGAGAAGCTCCGACTGCTCACCTGAGAAAGTGCTCGTATCATGCATCCTATTGACGGACTTCAACGCGACATCTCGAATCCATCGCTGCTCTAATTGTATTCAAACAGTGATGTATCAGCAGCAGCTGCAGCAGCACTATTTACGCGAGGTGGCCGATGATCTAAACTGTATGCCGAGCTTCGACGTTGGGAGATTGGGGTATAGAACGGGCTTCGAGCGTAGCACTCGATGGCAGTGGCACGCGTGAACTGCATCAAATATACAGTAGAGCCCACAGCAGAAGCGCATTGCCCAAGTTGGAGCTGCTGCTTCTGCCCCTCTGCTGCTGTGTTCTGTTGTTGCTCTTGCTGGGGCTGGTGCTGCTGCTAACCGTGCTTCCGATTGCTACGTGGTTGGGATGGCGGCGGCAGCATTGCCATTTTCTCCGTCATTGGCGCCGCCATCTGTTTGCTGTTGCTACAAGTACATATTTATTTAAGGTATGTTCGGTAACAAGGGTACGTACCGAAGTATACCGGGGGTATTTCCTCGGTAAATACCGGTACCTGACACTCGGTAAGTTCGGTATTTTTCCAATAACGGTACCCGACACTTCGGTAAGTTCGGTATTTTTCCAATACCGGTACCCGACACTTCGGTAAGTTCGGTATTTTTTCAATACCGGTACGCGACACTTCGGTAAGTTCGGTATTACTTCAATACCGGTACCCGACACTTCGGTAAGTTCGGTATTTTTTCAATACCGGTACCCGACACTTCGGTAAGTTCGGTATTTTTCCAATACCGGTACCTGACGCTTCGGTAAGTTCGGTACGCTCACCTAAATGTACCCCGGGTACCGGTATACCCTCGTCCACAATACCGAGGGTACCGGTATTTTCTCGGTAGTGTGCTTAATACCCTACCGAACACTTCGGTAAGTTCGGTACTTTTTCAATACCGGTACCCGACACTTCGGTAAGTTCGGTACGCGCAACAAATATACCCCCGGTACCGGTATACCCTACCGAACTTGCCTTTGGAATACTGTGATACGCGATATTGTACTCGTCTCTGACGATGTGACTTTGTATTTTTTTATGATGGCGTGATGTTGTTTGACTTGCTTTTTTGTAAATAATAACGCGGTGTTTTTTTGTTATGGTGGGGTGTCGTCCATGATTTGTGGTGGTTTGGTCAGGTGTCAGCGCTGATGAAAGAGCTAGCCGTGCCCGACAAGACGAAATGCATGGCCTCGAAGGCCGCCGTCGATCTGCACGACCACCTTAAGCGAGATATGATGACGCTTTTCAGCTTGGAGAAAATTCTGCAGAAGAAGGTACGGACGGGGTTTCCTTTCCCCCCCAAAGGTCACACCGAGAGGGGTTTCCATGCCCCCTCGGTCGCATTTCCAATTCGTTTTTGCTGCCGTATCGCCCCCCCCCGGGTAGAAGCATCAAGGTCGCGTGTGTCGGCGTTTTTATGAATTGGCACGGTGGTGACGAAGAGGAGGAAGCGGCATTATAACATCTTCACGTTACCCTCTCAGCGCAAGGGTTAGCGCAAGAGTTGGCACATAGGACAGTTCAGGATCAAATCCCCATTTCATGACCTAGATCATTATGATGATCACCTACATCTGATCATCACCTAGATATGATCATCACCTAGATCTGTCAGGGCAGATGGATTCGTGATTTAAATTTTGAACTGCGAGATCCAGCTAGTATGTTTGCCGGGTGGGATCTGTATGCTCTGTATGATTCGTATGACACGACTTTTGCGAGCGTTTTTACCGGGTATGATCTGTGGGAGCTGTGTGATCTGTATGACACGGCTCTCGCGCAACATCCCATATCGGCTGTATAAATTCTAGATTATTAGTTCGTGATTATACCGTTCTATTGATGGTGATGATCGTGCTTAGACCGTGCGGTGCGTGCAAGGTTCAGACGCGTGCGTTGCACATACGGCGCTGTATGCCAACGGGTGACAGGGGCACGTTGCAAGTTGCCTATTGCTGTAGCAACTACTGTAGCTACCATGTACGCGTACCTCGTATGCTTTTATGGGTGCAACCAGGCGGATAACAGGCGCGTGCGAGGAGTGGTTACATTTTCTGTTTTCTTAAGGACAGTATTGAAATACAACAGTACTGTTAATAGTGTACTGTAGTATTGTACCACGTATGCATCATTTTATATCCTGAGGAATGTTTTTTTTCGGGGTTTGCCGTTCATTCATTCGTACAGGAATTTTGTGAACCCGTAGGGGTTGGTTCATTGCATGAAAGCGAGCTCAAGATAAGGCTGTACAGTTTTAACGCCATCCTACACTTTTGTGGACTGCGTCAAGCTATTATCCCTCGCCGTTCTGTTGAGGTTTTCGCGTAAGGTCGCCGCCTTAACTATACCCCCCTTTTGCTGTGTTACATGCGTTTAGTCGGCCGTGGTTTAATACCAACATTAAAAAAATACGGTATATATTTTTGGTCACTTTTTGTTTCCAGAAGCTAAACCCGCGAGCTGTGTCCATAAAAAATAGTACCCCCAATCACTCAGCTGAACCCATACCACTCGCCACCATTTCAGAGGCAATAGAGGCAAAAGAGCCAGAGCCATGCTGACATAGTTCTGTTGTCACCGCTTTCGGCTTTCGGCGTTGTTGGGCTGTTGGTGTTCGCTCTTTCAACGGTACCACTTCACCTCCACCTCTACATGGTCTACATGGTCTACATGGTCTACATGGTCTACATGGGATGCTGCCGCGCTTCCGGTATGCCACGGTCGTGGGTCGACAGGAAGGGGACGTGGCCATGGCGAAACAGTCACCAGAATTCGCGGCCGGAGGTTCAGGTGGGTCCGCGACGAATAACTGTAGTTCACCGTGCTTTCCATTATTTCAAGGGTGTGCTTAGTAGAGTATATACTCGGGTTATTGTAGTCATACTCGTTTGCATACCCGGGTACCCTTGAGTTAATACTACCAGTGCCCTACGTATGAAGAATATTGTTTGATTGTTTCTATTGTTGGAATTTGAAACGTTGGCTTTCTAGTCGAACCGAATTTACGACGTTGGGTGTCGGTGTTTTACTTTTTTTTTTTTTTTTTTATTCCTTCGGCAGATGGGCGGAACTATAGCTTAAGCTTACAACATCTCCACGCATAAAATCCGTGCCGTGTGTCAATTACACTCTGTTGTACCTGGTGGTACACAACGTCTGGTGTACTGTAGTACCCAAGGGTGCTATGCACCGTGGCAACGGCAGCGCAATCATTCTCTGTCACAGCCCCCCTCCCCTCTATAGACAACTCTTGACACATTTCGAAGTGCCTTGGTACGATGGAATATGGAACTACAGTATCACGAGTGACGATGTTGGTGTTGCTGGTATCGTTAGGTCCGGTTGCATGCACAGCGAACACTTCGAGAGGCAAATCATTTTTTGGACGGGAAGCCATATTTGGATGCCGTACGTAGCGCTCGGACGTTGATGAGTCGATGAGGTGCCCTAACCTATTTTGTCGGAGATACGTACTTACAGTACGTAGTGTGCGGACGCTACTGTAGGTCGCCGTAGTGTAGCTCGGGTTTGCACACTGCTTGCACACTGTTTGCACACTGTTTGCACACTGCTTGCACACTGCTTGGCGCCTCGAGGAATGCGTTCAAGTATCATTTCATAGGTTTATGCTCTCGCCCCCCCCCGGCTACGCCAAAATGTGTCCAGCAGACCTACCGTGCCAATCGCTACTAATACAACTTATATTGCAGATACCTTGCAACCATTGGTAGAGGGCCATCTACTGTTGGTAGCGAGGTATTATGTTACTTGCTGTTGGTAGACCTGCTGTTGTAGATAGCTGTTAATAGACATACCTGGTACTGTTGGTATTCATAGATAGGTATGCATGTAGGTATCCACGTAATTTTCACCAAGACTTGCAACAAAAAAGTCAGCTGTATCAGGCTGTATTGCTCGGCTTTAAACACCCCGCCGATGTGGGCTGGCTGCATACCCTAATAACGAAACAAACAAAGCAAGCTGCGGGAGAGAGAAGCGAGTTCGTGAAACGTACATACCGAACTGGCTTTGAAAGCACCGAGCTGCCTAGAGCACGACACACAAGACAAGACAAGACAACCCCTACGCGCTTGGTACAGCGGTGGCATGAGTAGTAGAACCACGTCGTTGCTGCTTTTCAGCGGCGGTGGGCGTAGTCGTGAGCGCAGTGAGGTTGGTCGCTCAAATAATCAACCCTAAATTCCACCCAACGGCTAAAAACAAATAATGAGATCGAATCGTATGTCCGGAACGACCGAGCTCGCTCGAACACCACACACAAGACAAAACGAGTCTTACCCGCTTGCTCCGGCGACGGCATGGGTAGTAGGAGAAAGGTGCTGCTAAATTCCAGCGGTTGGGGGCGTGATAGCTGCCGCATTCGTTTGCACTGTCTGCTGCTTTTGTTGCTGCTGTTGCTGTAGCTGTGTCCAAAAAGTGCCAAGCCTCCAGGCACACGGATCGGGCTACTCATCGCTATACACTCAGCTGCAGTGGTTTAGAAAAGAGAAAAAACATTAAACCAATCAAACCTCTTGAATTTATTCACGATTTTGGGAATCTTGTTCGTTAAATTTTGCCCGCCAAAAAACGCCCCGCCACCCACGAGGGTGAAAATGTCCATCGTAAAAGACGAACATGTGTGTGTGCGTGTGTTTTTTTTGTGGGAGAAACCCTATAATATATGGTACTTATTAATAGTGTTGTAGATTCGACGCGTCCCGTATTCGACGAGTTACGTTTGTCTTGAGTGACCGTCTGACCATGCACCTCTGTCGTTTTTCTATGGTATTGTATGGTATGGTCTGGCGTGGTGTGCTTCATATTACAGGGTTAACACCATCTGCGGGCGCCCCTCCGCTGGCGCGGGCGAACAGCTTCGGCGGCAGAGCAGCCGGGACCAGCGCTGGTGGCCAGACGGGGCAGCCCAGGTAACATGTTAGCATGCGCTTTCGTTAAAACAATCGAGTAACTCTTGACAGGGGCATGGCCCGCCGTATCGGACTATGAGGCTTGCCAGGGCAATGTCTATGTCTGTCTATAGCCCGGAGTAACTTGGCGCTTTGATGTTCATGGTACTTGTACGTACTGTATTTTGGTACTGTGTGGTGTTTTCCACCTTGCTTTTGGGAATTTGGCAATGCTGTCTCGGTGTTGCTTGTTGGTGCACCAATAGCATGTGGATGTATTGTAACATGTTGGTGTACCAATTCTCGTAGCGTGTTGGTATGCAGAGTAGCATGTTGGTGCACCAACTTAATGTTAGTGTAGCGTGTTGGTGTATAACATAATATTGGTGCATACTAGCATGTTGGTGTAAGCAGAACGTTGGTGTATAATACATAGCATGTTAGTGTAGCATATTGTCAGTTGAGGCAGTGGAGGCAGTGTCTCGCTAGATAGTGATGGGACCATGCTCTTTACGTTTTGTGGCGTTCGGTCTCTAACCCACGTGCTACTAGTTCCCGGCAGGTATGTATATAAATACCTCATTTTCCCCCTCATGCCAGTACCTGCTACGTACTGGTACTCGCCACTGATTATTATCTCATCCCCCTCAGCAATTTTCGCACCACCCCGTTATGTTTGATTCCTTTCTCTTTGCACGTGATTGCTGATCCTCGACCCTCCATCCTTACTCCTCGATCTTGTCTTGTATTCTCTAGGTTAGCGTCGAACGCAGGGAGTCATGGCCATCCCGTCGCTCAAAAACGCAAGTCAGAAGCATCCCAGCAGGGCAAACGGGCACGACGATAGTGGTGCTTGCTTCTGTTTCTGCTCTTATTACGGTCGTGAGCCTTGTTTCTGAGGCGCTGATTCGAAAATGGTGGTTGTGTTTTTTTGCTTTGCGGATCACCGATATTTGCCTTGTCCAAAAAAGGGCCGATCACGTGCTGTGCTGGTATTGGACACAATTTTTCTGCTATGGTGTCATCTACTGTAGTGCATTCTCCTGTAGTGCATAATAATAGTGCATACTGGTATGTATGTATATTGCTTTAGGTAGGGCGTCTTGAATGCACGTGTTATGCCACTAATACGGGGGGCCATAGTGACAGTGGTATATAATCAGAACCCACGACTGACCCAAAAAACATGTATCCCCCTATGTTTACCTAGCATATTAGTCTACTGTACGTATTTGGTTCTGGTTACTAACAGTACTATGATATGTTCCCCCGAAATAGACTATATTCTATTATCGCTTTGTTGGCGCGGAGTATGCGTGGATCTATCGTAGATTCTCGGCCACCGTTTGTGTACTCGTACTCAGGAATATTGCCGCTGTGGGAAAGGATTACAATACGTGCCCGCAGCAATCCCGGTTGGTCAGCTTTTTAAGAGGAGATTCTTGATTGGTGGAAAACCCGAACTTCCCTGTGGGTCTGGGGCTCAGGACAGGTCGGCATGCTATCTACGGATGAGATATTTGATGAGTCTTGTTTCCCCGCCGTTGGAAAGCTGCGGAACCGTATCTTGGATGGCTTTTTTTGGCAGGGGGGGGTGTCTGGTGTCTGCCAGTCTACCGTGTCGGGCGACAAAGTGCAGTCTCATGCTATGCAACAGAGGACGGTTTCCCCAGAGCATGTTCAACGATTGTTGCCGGCTGCAGGCGACCCTCATTCTAATTTTGCTGTCGTAATGCCTTTGGCGCGCACTCCGCTGGTTTGACGCTCGGCATCCTGCTTTCAAGTAGCTGATTAGGATACGTACTGTAGTGTACTTGCTTTTAAAAGCCGGGGGGTACCCCGAACGAGCTACTCTCATCATGATGATCATCGGGGGATAGCTATATAATGATAATCACGAACGAAGGGATGAATGAACCAACCAATGAACGCTTTTGTGCTCGAGACAACCAGCAAACAAACGCCCACATTAATCATACATACGCCGTAGTACACGTGCTTCCCTTTCTGAGTTTACTGGGGTACTCGGTAACGGATGTTTGCAGGCTTTACACAACAAGTGACACCCTGAAAAGCCCAGTTGTATTACGTGCGTAAGTATATACCAGTTAGAGCTATTTCGGTAAGTTCCTCGCCCGACCGTCCGACATAACAAAAAACAGTACACTAGGGAACAACACGCCAGTACCATTCATTTGCGCTGCAATACAGTACTAAATGGGGTTCTTAATCCCTTCACAAGCAGGGTTGAGTTCCCGACGTGTTTTTTCTTGACCGTGTTTTTTTTTACCGCAGATTTTTTTCCGCGTTTTGTTTTACAGCCGCAGCTGATACATCCCACCCCTAGAAAGCCACAGCCACGCGCTCTCGGCGGTGGCTTCACATATCACATACTGGTATATACGGCACTCGCCGTTGCCCAGGATGAATTCCCATGAAAATGTTAACGCACTCGTATGAACGAGAACTCCCTGCCGTCTACTGCAGTTCGCCTTCAGTGAGGTGAAAGCGTGCTTTCTAGAGCCACGCACGCACAAGTATACCATTAGTGAACTTTACTGATTTGTAGCGCTACGGTACCCTAAGCACCCTGTTAAGGACCCTATGGCCCTTGTCGGTGACCAATAACGTTTCACCAATGGTGCGGACGGTACTGTGATAAAGAGGATACTATAATGTTCCAAATCACGCCACGAGTATCCTCCCTATGTCCTTGTTAAATACCTGACTGATATTGCTGTATTCCTCTAACTAACCCTAAGGGCGAGAGGGGGGGGTGGTGGAACGTCTGTGCAAGGGGCGACTACTGCCGGGCTGCACGCAACGCAAGGCCAACTCCACGCCATACGTCTGGGTGCACGCTCTCATTGCCATCAAGCACCGCCTCAAAATCTTCGCACGCCTTTACCGCACGAGCAACTTCACTTGATAGGCCAGCGTCACCCTCACGACCGCCATGCCCATCGCCATGGTGCTTACGGGCACGGTGCGAAACCGTGAAATCCAAAACAGCCCCCCCAACCGCTGTAGCCGACGTAATCCCGAGATATACCGCAGGAAGCCAGGTCGCGCTTGGCGCATCCTTCAAGCCCTCAAGCTTTTCAGCGAGTCCATCCAGCACGCCAGCCAAGCCCTGCACGACAGCCCCCGGCATCGTCCGGTCTCGAGCATCGAGGGCAAGCAGCACCCTACGAAGATAAGGCGCAGCAACGAGCGCGAACAAGCCAGGCTCTTGAAACTGATTTCGCTCCTCGCGCCCAAATATCATCTCGCCGTCCTCGCTTGTTGCACCAATGGCCGCATCCACATCGCCATCCCCAAACCCCTGAGCACCAGCATCCGTAACAGCGTCAACATCCACACTATCATGCACCGTAGCTAGGTTTTCACCGCTTGTCTCCTGCGGGCTAGCGAGCACTCTCAACAAATTCAAAGCGAGCTGCCCCGCGGCGCGGCCGTCATCTCTGGGATCCTCGGCAAGACCCGCTAATCGGGCAAGCGCGAGGTCCACCGCGAAGAGATCGACTCGCCCACCCCCCTCCGAAGAAGCCGGCACGCCATCGACAGCGGTTACCTGGGGCGAAGAGCTGTCAGCTGCAGCAGCGCAAGCGCGGGCTGCACAAGTCCGCACGCGCTCCTCGTCATCTTGAAGCAGCGACAGGGCAACGAACCACAGGCGCACGAATGCACCGATATCGCACGAACCCGGGCCGGTCCGGTCACCAAGGTGTCCCGGCGAAGCCGTCCCTAGGAGTCGAGAGGACGCAAGAGACGCGGCTGAAGCCGCCCTCATTGCCACCGGCATTAGCGCATCCGCCGCGGCCTCCAACAAGCCTGCGTACTCGTCCAAGTCAACGGCAGAGCGGGACGCCTCTTCGACCGGCTTACCCAGCCTTACGATAACCCCCATCACCTCCAGCGCGCCGGCGTGGACTTCCTCGGACCCTCCGGCGGCACCGTCCTCGCAAAGCCCGCGGAGGTGGTCCCACAGCAGCCCCACAGAATCAGGCAACGGACACCCACGAAGACACATGCCGACTCGAGAGAGCAGACGAACCAGCCTCCTGACGTTGGGAGGGTGGACCTCACACATCAACGCGTTCGCCGCAGCAGCCCAGACCAGGAGCGAAGCCTTCTGCGACACCCTCGCCTTTCGATCATGACCCGATCCCGGCCCGAAAAACTTCTTGGTCGCCTTTATCGCCGAATCTCGGACATCCGTATCAGGAGACGTCAAAAGGCTTGCCGCGAACTGCACCTCGTTTTCGGGTGATGTTTCCGCACCTTCCTCCCCGTCGGTAGGACCGACGCCAGCACTACCCGGTTCCTCCACCAAAGCTCTACCTAAGCGGCACCGAACTGCCGTGCCCACCACGGCGGCAACCAGCACCGACCGCCCCGGCACAACACGACCAGAAGACCCAGGCCGAACCGTGTCGGCAAAGTTAACTTCCCAGGAAGTCTTGAGCGCAGATCGGACCTTCCCGACAGAGCCTCTTCCGTCCATTGTGAATCCTGCAAGCACTTGCAGGGCGTTTAGCATGGCATGTCGAATTGGCGGGCAGGGCGACAGGGCAGGGTCGGCCAGCCACAAAAGGTTGAGCACGGCCGCCCCCGCTGCCATTGCCACCTTTTCCAGAACAGAGTCCGGGCGGTCTTCCGCTTTGGACGGACTCGGGCTGTCTTCTTGGCCGTGTGTGCTAGCGCTTGTCACCCCAGATTGGTCGCCGCTCTGTGAAGCTCTTGCCGCAATAAGAAGCTCCGTCACCTGAAGCAACGTTCCTGGAGTAAAACGAAACGCAAGACATCCCCCAAACCGGCGCGGGGGCCGACGACGATGTCAGAAGCAGCCCTAACGTTCCGAACCACCACGGCCTCGGCTACAATGAGGCCTCACTCAAAATACGCCTGCTGCCCGTACAGAAACACACCCTGGTACAGATAATTTATAGTATGAAGGAAAAGGGCGATCAAAGTTGAAGGAAAAGCAATCCCCAGGTCTAAGACAACGAAGCATGAGGGGGGAGGGCTACAGTAGGCGCGGGAACGGACGGGCACAACCTTCACACGGGAGTCATCTACCAGTTCTACAGCAGGAGAATTTCAGAGTACGGCAGCCGAATTCTCCTTGGAGTCCAAACACGCCGCACGCCGCTGGGTGATACTGCCCACACAGTCTCCCCATACCTCCCCTCCTAACACGAAAACACAATACCATGCTGCATTTCGATATCGCCCGCTCTATCATATATCTACGGCGACAACCTCTACGCGCCGACGCCCCCCCTCCCCCCCCTCCAAAATGCAAGAGTACTACTACCCCCCGCCCCGACCCTCGCCAGACAAGGGCAGGCATGACCTCTCACCGTGAATGCGGTTGTGTGCACCCGCCCCGAAGCAGCTGTCGTCCGACGCGTCCTTCGGGAGTCTAGCAAGCAGCTCGCCGATGACGCCGGGCGCTCGTGCGGGCGGAACGAGCGCTGCAAGAGCACGGGAGCTTGCAGCTCTGGCGAGATAGTGTGGATTGCTCGCACATTGCATGACGAGGGGCACGAATGCTGCGGTCGAAGTAAGGCCTGCGACGGCGACGCTCGCCCCTCCCTGCGGTGATCCAGCCACACAAAAAACAAAAGCACACAGAAAATACATGGCCGCAACGGTGTTGGCGGGTGTGGGTGAAAAAGAAGAGAGAAAAGAAAAAAAAAAACAAAAAAGAAATAAAAAAAAAAAAAAAAAAAAAAAAACAAAAAGAAAAACAAAAAGAAAAAAAAAAATAAAAAAAAAAAAATTTAAAAAAAAAAAAAAAAATAGAAAAAATTAAAAAAAAAAAAAAAAAAAATGATGCCACGTTTCGTGACGAAACACCGCGATTTGTTTCTTTTAAAAAAAAAAATAAAAACAAAAAAAAAAAATAACAAAAAAAGAAATAAACACAACAAAAATGAAATATAAAGAAAAAAAAAAAAAAAACAAAAACAAAAACAAAAACAAAAAGAAAAAAGAAGGAGAGAGGGAGAAATAAAAGAGCAATATGTAAAATAAGAGAAAAAAAAAAAAAAAAAAAAAGATAAAAAAAAAAAAAAGGAAAAAGGATAATAAAAAAAATAAAAAAAAAAAAAAAAAACAAAAAAAAAAAAAATACAAATTTAAAAAAAAAAACCAAAAAAAAAAAAAAAAAAAACAAACAAACAAAAAAACAACCAAAAAACAACAGGAACATGCCGCATCGACAAATAGAGGCAGTAACGCCCGTCCGGTCGGACCCGTGTTTCCAGTGCCCGGGTAAGCTTCTACATGTGGGGGGAAAAATAGCAACCCAATCCGACAAATGCCCCCCTCTCCTCCATTACCTCATTTTGCTCTGCTTCCGTTTCGGCTGCCCCACCACTCGCCCGGAGTCTAGCGAGGAGAAGCAAGATGGGGTACAGCACCGGGTGCATCTCCGCTCTACTCGTAGCCTTCACCTTCGCCTTCGCCTTCGCCGCCGGCGCCCCTTCTTGTCCGCCAAGCACCCCAGCACTAGCGCTAGGACTAGCGGTAGCACTATCTTGGGAGGCATGGTCTGTCGCTCTCTTGAGCTGAGACAGGAGGAATGGGTGGAGCCTGTCCGCGCCGCGAGGTAGACGACAACCGCCGATACAAAACATAAACAGACAGCGTCAAGCACGTATTTTTACTGAAACGAGCATGCTACAGGGGGCAGTGTGTAAACGCGAGAAACGGTAGGAGGGTCACTTTTCGGGCCTCTTTTTTTCACGCAAGAGCCCTCGCACTCATAACCAATCTATGTCACTTTCGGCAGCTGGTTTGTAAACCACGGACGTATCTCGTAAATATCATCTCCGGAGCTCCTATTACGGGGGGGCATAACACTAGTAAACACTAGTAAACACTAGTAAACACTAGTAAACACTAGTAAACACTAGTAAACACTAGTAAACACTAGTAAATAGGACTAAATAGGACCTACGGCACACACAGAAACCTATGTATTTACTTATTGTTATTACTGTAACAATATTTGGTCCTATTTACTATGGTCCTCCGTATTAGCTACCCTAGCAACCCAAATACAAATATGCTGGCCTTCAACAAGGCAACAGAGGTACCACCAGATGCTGCTCTGTACCGAGCACTGCTTGCTGTACCGGAACCGAGCTCAGCAGCAGCAACCACCACCCCCCCCCGGCGTACAACCCAGGGTAAATAGGGCGAAGAGTTTAACACATGATACAGTACTGATAGGGTACTTTTGGGGTAGGGGAGAGAAGCACACGTCTCAAGTTTGCATGGTGACAGGTGTTAAAGGTGTGAAAGGTGTTAAAGGTCTTACTTTTGATGCTGCTGGAAGAACGCCTCCGCAGTGATGGCACCTCGACAGGAGTGGGGGCGTTTCGCTCCATCCGAATCTGTAAAAGAGCCACCGAGCCATCGGATACACAACACCGAAACAGGTGAGCATACAGATACTACACACACCAGCATGGGTTAGCAGACACCAACGAAACATACCGACAAAACACACGAATACGGGTACAAATTTGGATGCATAATGCGGCATAGCTCAGTGAGAATCCACCGCCCGGGGTGATGCTGGAATTGCTCCTTCCGTCGCGGTGTTGTTTAGCCTCGACCGAAATGAACAGTAATCCCTCAGGGCGTGTTTAGTAGATAATGTGCTCTGTGGTACCCGGGGTGCCAAATCTGCTTGTTTGGGTCATAGTCGGGGGTACCCCAAGGGTATATACACCTGGTATACGCTTGCTACATACACGCTTGGAACCCGTAATCCGGAGTGGCCAACGGTTGTTACGCCGTAATCAACGGGTATCGCCTACTGTATGGATCCGTCACAAAACGAGTATGACCATAACGCTGGACACCCACAGTAGTACACTGCAATAAACCCACACGTACGCTTGTCTCCATATTCTGCACGCCACACGGTGCCCATCTGTTCACAATTTGAGCACACCTCAAAGTAAAGACCTAACTATACATGCAATGCCTCGAGAACTACCAGTACATCGCTGAATGAAGGAGGTCTGTGTATAGGAAGGAACAGCCGAAAGTTCACAGGCAGCCGACTGTTTGTTGCCAACGACTGCAATACTATATACCGATAGTAGTATCACACACAAAAATCGCACGTGCTATTTATTTCCGCGGTCCTTAACCGTTTTTAGTATTCATAGTCGAGTGCTAGCGTAGTGTCAAAACTCATCCCACACTAATTCCAAGTACTTTGTTGCAAAAAAACGAGGGTGTTACTCGTATTTTGAACGAGAGGTACAAGGTGCGTGCGTGTGACGTAGACTCACAAGGGTTGGCAGGGCCAGAGTTCTTTGCGCCGCCTACCGCCCTCTGCATCATCGAAGCGAAAACCATCATCGACGAGTTCCGCACAGCCCAGGTGGGATCCTCGAAGCCGCAAACAGCCGCCATCGTCGCCTGGTAGACAAGGGTGTCGACAAAAAGAAAAGAAAATAAAAAGACGAAATAACGACAAACAAAATCGGACATGTTGATGAGCGATGAGCACAATCAGGCATTCTGATGGGTGGCGGGTCGCTCTTTTTCTCGGGCGGATGCACCCTGGTATTCACACACATGTGTAATAACAAAAGACACCAGGTACCTGGTATATACTTTCATTCTGGATAGTACTACTTTCGTTTTGCCTTTTCATCACCCCTCCGGTCATATATTGAGCGCTACGGCAAAAGCACCCGACTAACATCAGAATGCGTGGGAAATAAGCTATTACCAGCTCACATGCGCCCAGCAAAGAGCGCTTCACAGCAGTGCAATACAATACCGACACTGCCCTAAACACAAAACATATTATTAGGCATGAATTTTGCCTCGCCTGGGTGACGTATGGGCCGACGTCGTCCGCCAGCGTGGCATCCACAAAAACCACCCGGAGCACATTGAGGGCATGCACCGTGCTTTTCCAATCGCCTGCCGCAGCAGCCCCTTTCTCGAGCGCTCCGTCGACGTCGGAGGAGTCACAACCCTCAGGCTGTGCCAAGGCAAGGAGGCGACGCATACAGCGAGGCAACAGCACAGGTTCGACACTCCTGAGAGGCACGGGCAAGGGACAAGCGGCAGGAGACACCAACCAGCAAGCAAGGAAGACACGGGCAGTATAAATGGTGAGGGTAACAAAGCGGCTAGAAGGGAGGGGGCCAGCGGGACGACACAGGCCTTTCAGCATGGCGCCACATATTATGTTGCTCAATGGACATCATCTAAGGAAGTTGTAGAGAGAAACGACAGCGAGGGTGCGCACAAAGAAGCCGAGAGACGCATACATGCCAACGGACAGAAAGAGGTTCGAACACGCCATATACCCGGCGTAAATCTGAGAGGGTTGCAAGCGTTTCAATACTACAAGCACACCTATCTCCTGATACTGTAGACTGCCGCCTCAGCGAAAGCCAGACTGGAGGCCAACACATGCGATAGACGTCCCTTCCCTATAATCGTGGATTCCGTTGTATAATTGGCAAAAGTAGCGTGGTGCCACGTTTTCAAACGGAGCGCAAAAAATAAGATAGGGCAACACGCCAGAACTGATTGGCGAACGGCTTGTTCCATACGGCGCCGTGGTTGGTTGAATAAACGAAAGCTGTGATTTCTCGGATAAAAGAGGCGAGGGACATCGCAACTTATCAATACACAGCCACGCGTGTACACCAAGTTACGTCGTTCCACTTCGAGGTAAGGCGGTCGAGCCACAATAAGACTAACCTCGGCTCCGCCCGGAGGATGGAAACAAAGGCCAAGGCCAACCCAGTGCTGCGTCGGAGAACGAACTAGCCTCCGAGGCGGTCCCCACATACCAAACACACCGATTCCGCGATCCCACACAGAGCAGGAGAAGGTTGCCGGCGAATCGAAGCATCCGCCCAGATACGTCAACCGAAACGAGCGACAGAAGCGAGCGCCGCTTAGATTACCCCATGCCATCCGATTTTATCCGATATGACCAATCGATCATGCGTGAACAGAGGTGGAACACACTAAATGTACTCGGGTATCCGTTGTCATCTGATTTGAAAAAGTTACTCCATCACTCGAAACCCAAACGACGTGCTGTATGATCAGGAGAAAGCTCAGACTGCCTTGTAGGCAGGCAGCAACGCTGGGTACTGCAACAAACGTTAACGTTGTGTACTACCGGTACATACAACAGAGTTAAGTTGACACGACAGGGTTACGTCTGAGATGTGGAAGTGTGACGAGCCTCAGGTTCCAGGCTAAGACAAACAAGCGCTACCTAATGCACACCTCAGCCGACAGCTTCCAGTATGTCTGCTCGCCATGAGGTCAAAATCTGACCCTCTCAAGGAAAGCGCCCCAAAAACAATCTGCTTAGCATACAAACTCGTGAATAGCAACTGTACGAAGGCGCAGAAACACAGAGAGAAGCAGATAGTCTTGGGGCGAGGATTTTCCAGACAAGGGTGTACCGCAGGGCAAGAAAGAGACACGGTACAGTCTTGACCGAGTACATAGGGTCCTACCGCACGTGCCTCACATCCCAGCATCGTTGCGCTTGGTCTACCTTGTGCACCTCACCTCCTGCTTTGATCCGTCGAGCTGCTGGAGAAGCTTGTCCAGCCAAATTGACGGTAGGGACACGAGCGAGGGGTTCCGCCGCCCTCCATGCAGCAAGGCCTCGCACACCGCTTGGAACGCCGCCTTATGGATGTAAAAAAGAGGGGCAGGGGCAGTGCGTTCCGTCCTTGAGCGAAAGTAATGGGCGAATGCTTTGGACAAGTCGATGGTGAAATATAACTCGGAAACACACACCAACAACCGCAAGCTGAACGGCACTCTGTACGACACCGGCCGTATGTAGCTACCAGGCTCACAAACAACGAGGGCAGTAGACCTTCTGCGTACTGCAGCAGCAGCAGCAGCCTAAAGGAGTGCACGCGATGCAAGCGTGCCTACTTGTTGTACGCCGAGCACGAACACTGCCAATACTGAGTACGATAACTGAACAACCAAGAGGAAAGCACGCGATGCAGGCATGCTAACTTAATATCGCACGCCGAACATGAACACTTCGTCGATTACGGACACCGAAAAAGGAAAAATAAGAAAAAAAACATGCGTAACCCTTTCAGAAATACACCCACATTCATGCCGAAACAATACTTGGAATTAGTGTGGGATACTTTCGGCAGTAGTAAAAGGGTAAACCGCATACCGACACGGCAACAATAACGACAACAACGGACGCCTAACCCCCCCTCCCCCCACCCACCTGAGCAGACGCCACACACCCCATGTGCTTGAGCGACAGAAGAGACTCCAGCAACGTGTCCCCAATTTTTGTCACGTCTGCGTCTGTGAGAAGAGACTCCATGCTTCCTGCCTCGCCTACCGGCGTAGACGCACCCGCCCCGTCCGCTGCTTCGACCTTAGGGTTAGCGTCAGACGAGGTTGCTCTCATTTGCGACTGTGCCACCTGAGCCGCGGGGAGGGGCGATGCGGTCACCATGGTAGCCAGGCATCGACAGGCCTCTTTCGCCAACAGCCACGCGCCCACGACAGCTCGCTGCCCCTGCGCGGCAGAGCGCCCGGCTTCCACCTTAGCCCCGACGCACGCCACTCGGTCGTCGCCCGCGCGTGCAATTGGCTCGCCAGGTCTCGTGACAAGCGGCGTCGACACGGCGTGGCCATGGGAATCGACCGAAACCATGCCCACGTGTCCGTTAGCATTGACGCTACGCGCCGAGCGGGTGGTGTGTGCGGCCGCATCCCCGCCACCAGCCTCTCCGCTTCCCCCGCCACCGCAAGACGAAGAGTGCCCGCCCACTCCCCCCTCACCGCCTCCGACACCGCCGCTGTGCTCTCCCACGATCAGGAGCGACAACCGCAGGGCGCGAAAGGCCTGCTCCAGCAGAGCTCCAACCACCGCGCGCCGCTTCTCGAGCTGCAACGTGCTCTTGACCCTAGCCTCACTATCACCAGTATCAGTATGGTCATTGGTAGCGCCATCGCCCGGCGCTGGGTCAGATCGACGAGTCGGTCCTCGTGGCTTTCGCCCCTTCGTAGCTCGCCCTCCTTTGGGCTGCTCCGAGTCAAGCAAGACGTGGTGTACGGCTAGGAGCACGCCGTGGGGAAGGAGAGCAATGCTGGCCTCCGCAGCAGGAGCGTTTAGAGGAGGCGTGTTTACGGCATCGAGGGCATCGGGGATGACAGTACCCTCTTGTCCTTGGAGGCTTTGGTCCCACACACGCTGCAGACTGCCAAGCCTGTTGAGAAAAGGGAAAACATGTGCGAAGCACTCAGGCGTTAGCGAACCTGCAGCGGCCAGAACTCGTGCCTCGACATGGCATATGGTACACGTTTATATGATACATGGCACATGGTACACGTTTATGTGGTACATGGTGTATGGTACATGGTGTATGGTGTCGGGAATCTATAAGGTAAGAGTTGTCCTCAAACCCATAATACCGTGGCGGATGCTTGGCCTATCATATCCCCCGTACGCAGTGACTGTTTTCGAACACCAACACCGCGGGAAACACGCGGAGCAGACGTTCACCTCGTTGGCTGTACCTCGTTTTCATACCCGTTCGCTGATTTTCCTTTCGTTTAATGTACGCAGAAAATAAAGGGCATCAGTTGGATTAACTGCCCCCCGCACCCGAGGTTCCCCCTGGGCAAGTCAGAGTGGAGCAAAACTGTATACCAGGTACATCATTGTTGAACACAGGACGTCTGGATGATACCAGTACGTGGTTTACATACTACAGGTTGCACAGCGGCTTCGCGCAAATATTCTCCCGCGGATACTTTATTTCAATTTATTTCCCATCAATACATAAAACCATGCGCTTCAACGCTAACGTCTGCGTCACAGCACAAAGCAACGCAGACCTTTGGGCACCCAACCGCAGGCGATCGACTAAAAACAAAACAAAACAAAAACAAAAATCAAACATAACCCCAACCTGTGGGAAAGAACGGCGCGAAGCCCCTCCAGAAAGCGCACTGCTGCGTCTCCGCTCCCCTCCTCCTGACCACCAGCATCACCATCACTCATATTGACGCCCCCCAAACCCTGACCACCCTTGCCCTCGCTGCTCCAGTCACCGGCCCTACCCCTGTCTCCAATCTCAGCGGCAAACAGAGGAACATCTAACCCCAGCCCTCGCGCGTGGGAAACGAACACAAGGCGAAGGATGAGAGCCCCTCTGTCGCTCTCCTGCTGTCGCCCGCTTCCACTCAAGCGCAACCCTTCGGCCGCGAGACGCTTGCCCCCTTCAGCCCCTTCGTACCCGGCCAGAGGGCAAGGAAAACGCGCGAGAACCGAGTACGCGAGGGATCGGGTGCGGTCCCAGCTACTGCCGAGGAGGGCCAGGAGGGTGTCCACCCAGCGGCGCCGGAAGATTGAGGACGAAACCACCTGCGAAAAACGAACGCCGGATTGGGATATAGACAAAAAAGCGGGAGTCGGGTGAGAGGGCGACGTTTCAGTATTCCGCGTACCACTCGAAAACACGCGGCTCGTTAGGCGCCCTCCCGCCAAGCGGCTGGTGATGCCACAAGTTTTGCCATTCGGCGCACCCGTAACAAAAAAACGCCGCTTATCCGGCTCTCGCCAAGCGGCTTGTGTTGCGATGGACAACTCCAGACGAAAACGCACACCGAAGGAGCTACCGGGCGATCACGACCTCGTCAACCTTCTTCTTCGCCCGCCCTTTTCTCAGGCTGCGGTATGCCACGAAGGTAGCCTCTGTTGGCAGAGAGGAAGCTATCCATCATCAGGGGGGATAGAAAAAAAAACAGGTGGTGCACAGAATGGCACCATACCGCGGTCCGAAACGAAATTATGTGTATCCCTTGCCGCTCCTGACCACGCTCAAATACGAAAGGTGCCGCTGCTTCTCAGCACACCGACGTGGTCGACTCGACGAATCGACCGCTGCGCCATGCAAACCAAAAAAAAAAGCCCACCGTACTTCTGCCATACTTCGAAGTATATAGACTATCCATGAAAGACACGCAGGCACGCACCTTTGCAAGGGGGCGCTCGCGCTGGTCGGTACCGTTCGTCCCATCCACCGGCACCAGCTCGGATAGCACTAGCTGCACCAACTCAAGCCCCAGCACCTCCCTCTCGAACGGGCATCCCGGGTACAAGCTCCGGAGGACCTCCTACCCAGAATAACCGAATTGCAAAACAAACGCAGAATTAGGGGAAAGTATGCATGTCAGTGCCATGGCGCGTGGTTAGGGTTAGCACGCCAGTCAGGTTACGGAACTACTGACTTTCGCCACATGACACACCAGCAGCAACTACGGTACTGTAGCTATTACTATAGATAGGACCAAACGCGGTAAGAAGGGGTCTCACCGCCACCAAAATGAAGCGCCGACGGGTGCGACGAGAGGTCACCACTGCTATTACAATCGTGACCTGATCGTCGGCGTTGGTGATATTTGACAGAAGCATGCTCTATACGCTCTACAAAACCGTTCGTACGCGCGATGGAAGTATCACATGATGTCACACACAGCTCGCAAATAGGAGTTCGACGGAATCCTCGATCTCACAGCTGATGCTTACACTTCATCCACACGTCAAAGACAATGATCTACACTAAAAACAAACAGCAGAACACTGTCATGAACACGAGCCCGTGGGCGATTCGTCTGCGGTGCAACGTCATCAAGTTATAGCTACAAAATCCCTTCAACGGGTAGCCAACGGCTCAGCAGCAATGCGTCTTTTGATCGCCGTGTACAAGTCACTCCGATCGGCTACGTCTATACCATGGTATCTGCTTCTGATGCCAAGATCCATCGCGTGCGCTCTTCTGCGAGCGACGAAGCACAAGAACAAGCTTAAGCAGGCCTCCTTTTCGTTGTTTTCTCTAAGAATATTGCTCACACGTCTCACCTCGCCCAGCCAACGAACGAACACTTCCACGCGCTCGATCGTCTGCGCCGCCGTCTCTCTCTCTCCTTCCTTTCCGTCCCTAGTAGCAGCAGTTGCGACGCTTCCGCTTCCGCTGCCATACTGAGCACCGCCAGCCTGCTTGTGCTTCTGCCGCTTGCTGCCATTCACTCCAAACCTGTCAGCGCCGCGGTGAAGCTGGGAGCGGCCGTCCGTGGTCTGCCCCGACAGTTCTTTCACGCATACTCTCACGGTCTCTCTCATCCGGACCAAGAGAGTCTGTACATCGCGCAAAGTGACAACGCGCACCGTGCGTATATCGTTGTGCGTATGGCGGGGGGGTGAACATGAGCCGCGTTGCAAGTACCGGGACAGAATCATACCGGTGCGGTACATTATACTTTCTGCAACGGACGCGATCACGGCCAGGAGGCTATAGGGCCAAAGTTATCATGCCGGCAGAAGACGGGACCCCAACGCACAACCTCAGCTACCTGTAGATCGACGCTACTATAAAATTGTCTTCTTAATGCCCAGACAAGGGAAACCGCACGCACAACACAGGCCCGACACAATACCGAAAAACTGGCATCACCCCTTCTGGTCTGGCAGTGCTGGAAATCGACGTGCTCCACGGCCGACTTCACACGAGAACATAACAGGATGCTCTTAGGATGTCGCCTCGACACACATACAAGCTTCCCCACTCGTGTAAGACG
The DNA here is from genome assembly GCA_008828725.1 of Saccharina japonica. Classification (NCBI taxonomy): domain Eukaryota; class Phaeophyceae; order Laminariales; family Laminariaceae; genus Saccharina; species Saccharina japonica. Next base: position 169,805 of record MEHQ01000832.1, on the reverse strand, counting down.
GGGAGCATTTCATTCTACAGTAAGTGTCGATCTTACTCGCAACTGACCTGCACTGCCCTCAACAGAAGCTGCCTGCTCTGGGCGCCGAAGACCTTCAGGCTGTACGGCAAGACCTTGGCAGTGGTGGATGGGTGGATGGGGCGTGCAAAGGAGCAGAGAGACCGAAGGCATCGTCACGAGCATCAAGGGGCACAGAAAAACACAGCAAACACAACACCGAAAACAAAACAGAGCGCGTCAAGGTGCAGGAGAAACGAGCAGCGGAAGCACACCTAGTGCAGTGGGTTGCCCAATATCGACTTCGCAGCTTGCCTGAATAGCGTATCGGTGATAGCAATACAAAGGAAATATACACAAAAGTGCGGGGAGGGGATGGAAGTACAATATCATACGTGACTCTCCCGACAGAATCTCAGCCCATTTAGTAGGTAGTGACCATCCTCTCGGCGCTCTTTGCATCCAATTAATAGCTCTCTGCATCCCACGTAACCGATACGCACGGTTCATAGCCAGAACCGCACGTCGGCAACCCGTCCAAACAACGGCTGCCAACAGAGGATAGCTGAAAACACCCCACTACCGCCACCACTGATACTGAACCACAACACCACAGGTTATCACTAGGACACAGCGGCGATGTCATGGGACGATGCTGGAAATATTAACGCTGTTCTCACCTCCCGTAGAAGGTCCGTTTCGGCTGCGGGGGGCACCGTGGTCATCCGAAGATCAGTGCACAAAAGAGACAGCGCAGACATGCGGAGGGTCTCGTCCACGTGCAGAGAAGCCCACCTCACCTCAGACAGCTGCAGCAAGCCTGAAAAACATCGCGGGTCGGGCCGGATTAGGTTTGAAAATCTGAAAAATCTTGTCGGTCGGGTCGGGTCAGATGTCGGCAGTTCAAAATTGTTACGGGTTGGGTTGGGTTGGGTCACTCCGTCCGACCCGGCCCGTGAGAAGTGACCCGACCCGTGAAAATTCCTGGAAAAATTGCAGTACGGGAACAACAGGGTCACATCTCAACAACCCATTATCTCGCTATTGAATATCTGGTATCTCCCACCATTCCGCCATTTGCTCATCTCATCACAACGCCACCAACTCCCCTCGTCGCGCGGTCTTATCTGTCTGGGCCGCAGGAGCTTGCGTTGGCTCTTAAACTACGGCAAGTTAACACCCCACCCTTTGCAGCACCAACATCGGAACGGTGTCCGTAATATCTACAGCAAAACACCTTGTCCCGGACACTGCCGACTGGCTGGAAAACATGCAAGGTACGTAGCGCAGTGTTACTTCCGCTTTCCCTTTCGAGGCAACACATATTGAGCAATGAACGGCATCGACTGACAGTATGACAGTATGAACACCTCGCTGATACGCCCGCTATGAAATCAAAACCAACATAAGAATAAACTCGGCGGGCCGCCAGCTGTCTCTGCCGTACCTTCGGAAGCGCTGTTTTCTCTGTTATCAATGCAGCTACCGGCTAGGGTTAACCCCGTCGTCGCTCCGCATTTCCGTGCGAAACGGGCAACCTTTCATGATAGGGGATTGGAGCGGGGGGAGAGGGTTATTTTGTTATTTTCGCATGTTCTTCAGGGGAAGAGTCAATCGCCAGCGTGTCACGCACAACAAGAGACACACGCAGAGCCAGCGTGCACAAAACGGGAAGAGCCCAGGACGGGGAGGACTTTCTTCCGAGCAATAGGACACCACCAACACCGACCAACCAGTAATGCGAAATATAAGGTATCAAGCGATGCTTTCTTTATTTGGTGCTCAAGGCGCTCTCCCCGTCAAGCATTTTGATACAAAATGCCTGGTACAAAAGTAAAATCGGGTATGGTGGCTAATAACACCCCGCCGTACGGGTCATGCCCATGAAGCGGTTCGCGTACAGTAAACTCGCAGCATTTTTCGAGCGTCTCAGACGGCATCAGCGGCTATCGTCAGCGGCTACCCACAAGCGGAAACAAGTTAAGTACAAGTATTAGCAGTGCTAACCTCGATCATGGCCCACATGCGGCGAACGTCATGGTGCAAACAGCCGCCGGCGTCAGGCAGCAAGGGAGGGTGATAACTTGTGTCTCCCTCTTCGCCGCACACATGATCTCGTACTTCTGCCGACAGCGCCGCGGCGCTGGCTGGGTCGAACTTGAACACCTGTCCAAGTCGGACGAATACAGCAGTATGTTAACACCAGGTATACTTACTGGTAAGTTGCAAGGGAATGATCGGAACGGCCTATTAAAGGAGACGCGGCGCCAGCTGCGAATGTCGCATGACAAGGGAGAGACTTGCGCAAGCTCAAAGAGAAGACAACGACAGCAGTAACGGCATGAATCCAATTTATAAATTAAGAAACTCATAGCAATACAGAGCTCTCGAGACACTCGGGCAGCGGTTGCCATATGGGACACCACTGTCAGCGACAGCCACGTCAGTCACTGAATCACCAATACAGATGGTCCGTTTCTATGGTCCGTCCGATTAATTTTTCACTGTACTGACAATTCTAGAAATTGAGATAATCCCTATGACTGGCGTGCACGCAGGTTTTACGAAGAGCAACAATTAAAAGACTCGTTTCAGTCGGATAAACTTTACACATCATTTTTTTTTCTCGAGGCTAATGATAATCGCTTATTGCTGAATGCGGGGTTAATATCTGGTAGGTTTTATGTGGTCATATATATCTTCTTGTTCTTTAGATACCGGAAACGAATAGATGTCATGTATTCTCCCAAACAATTTTAGCGGAGAAATCGGCAAAACGAAGTGATTCTGAACGGTACTTGGTTATAGGTTTTAAAGGCATGTTATCACGACAAGCCTCTTGACACTCTAGGATTCGGGGAAATTGGACCAATGCGTGAGGTCGTTTCATTTGTTCTCTTCATAGAAGAGGAATTGGGGGTTTTCTATCTCGTCCCCTGCGTCTTTTTTCAAAAACTTTTATCGTTCATCTTGTTCGTCTCATCACAGATCATAGCGAACTCACCCCAGACTATGCTTTCTCCAACTCAATTTCATTTTGCTCGAAATAACTCGTTGAAAATCGGCCAAAACGGCTGAATTTGTTTTGAAACGATACAGCCCAAAGCATTCACGAATAGCAATAGGCTTTAGTATGGAGATGCGATATTTATCATCGACTTGGATTATATGTTCTAAGGATTCCGCTGCACGCAACTTGCCCACACTGTCACGACAAGCTTTGATTCAGCGGTTAACTCTCAAAACTGCGCGAGAAAAAGTGGGTCGCATGTGGAGCCAAGATTAACAAAATCATCGGGTGGACCATACAACCCGCAAACTCCGGCGATAGTTGCCGAGGGCACCACGCGTTGGAAACGAAAACAAGCATCGCCGTTCGATTGATAGCGATACAGACGAACGAAACCAAAACCGCTGCAAGAGGATGCCGTGAAGCTTTCGCGATCCCGCAAAAACACAAAAAATGTAACACGACAGAAGAGACAAACCCACTTCACAGTACTACATTTATACCAGAAAAATAAATACACCTGTAGCTCCATAGAACCTGCCAGCATACTTCGTAAAAGGAACATAGCACAGCCCTAGCATAGCCACTATGGTTATGGCTGTAGAACAGCACACCACCCACCTCGGGAAGCAGATATGCTGCAACATGACTGCGCGACCACGAGTCCTCCTGCATCAGAGCCGCTGCGGCCGGCGCCAACCACCACTTCCTGCACAGGGACGCAGCCCTCTGTGTCGATGCCCCCGTTGCCTTGCCCTTTCCAACCGGGATCTTGGCGCCGACCCGTGCCTTCGATGCAACGTGCGACGTGTTCCCATCCTTACTTCCGGCTTTCCCTGCACCAGAAGCGCACAGCGTGCTAGCTGATTCCGTGGCTGGCGACAAGCCTCCGCTCGAGGAGCGCTCTACCTGCAGGGTTGCAATTTGTGTGGGCAAGCACAGACGGCTAAGCGGCGAGAATCTCGCAGAAGCGGGGCAGTCGGGTGGCCTTGAGCGCGCGTACACGTCTTGAGCTCAATCGATGCCTGCTTTTCGAGAATTGCGACTCGCTCACGGGTGTCGCTGCAGCATAAATAAGCCAGCAGCTTTATCAGAAGGACCGCCGTGGACCAAGGGTCTTTTCTGCAACCGCGCTCATACAAGTTCGCCCACAAGGCCAAAACTTTGCATGCATACAAGAATGCCGGAATCGAGCGACCAGCAACTGTGCGAGCCGCTCATCTCATCCAGCCAGCGAAGTTGACAGACATGCATGCGCGTGACTGACTTGGGGTGCATGCAGGATACTCTCAAGCTAGCCATTTTGTCGTGTCTCTCGCCAATTCGCTTCTCGATAAGGTCACGTCCGAGCAAGCTGCGCGCGTTTCAGTTATACGTACCGCACGAGGTTCACATTACATGTTACACGGTATGGCGCCTGCATTACCCCAACGAAATGTGGCCAACCAACGGAAAACACATTCCGATATAGCACTTATGCAGCAGCATGAAAGAAGGCCGCAAACGAACCGCCTTCCATGGTGTAACAAGTTGCAGTCAAGTCCATGCCGCCGGAGTCTGTTGAAACAATGTATTCATAGGACAAGCTCAATTACCGCCGATGCAGAATGGACACGCACACCAGTCGCGATTTTTGGTGTCAACATCAGTCACGACGTTTTTCTTTGCCGATTGCATACGGTGGACACGTACGCACTACGAACATACTGTGCTTTCGCACCAGGCGCAGCGTTCAGCTCCCGGTCACCACCCCAGCCCTACCCAATACACTACACACGCGAGGGACTCACCACAGTACTGCTAGCTTAGTAAACGACAAGAGTGGTACACGCGAGGGACTCACGTCCGTACTGATAGCCTTAAGAAATTGGAGCAGAAGAGTTGTCGCCTGTCCGGACACGTTGCCCCGCACCCCCACCGCCCACACCAGCTGCTCCACCAGCGACGGGCAAATCTCCAGGAGGCGGAGGGCGCCAATTCTCGGCAGAAGCACACCGAGCGCAACGTACTTGCCCTTGAACGTTGCTTTTAGGCAGAGCAGTGGGCGTACAGCGAGCAAAACTAGACGTTGGAGGTAGCTACCATAGGGCAGTAAAGCGCAGCAATCGGAGGTGTCAAGGGCGCTTCATCTTCAAAGAGAGCCGAGTTTTACCCTCCGAGTGGAGTCGACTCTAACCCTAAAAAGGACGCCTTGCCAATCCTATAAAAACCCATTGCCACTTTAGTTCCGCAACAGCCCAAGTGTTCAGCCGAAGGCGGACATGGCCATACCTAGTGGACGCATTTATTACGAGCGAATGCGAGTTTCTCATTTATTTTTGAGCTCGCTGAAGCCGATTCTACGACAGCCGATCGGGATTTCCAAAACAAAAAAAAGGACCGGCTACTTTTTTGTTCGAACACTCATAATACACTAAGCCTCCCACCAACGCACAACATTTGACGACGGTTTCAAACTATTCTGCTGGGCGAGTTCCTAGCGACAGCTGCACTTTATTTTGGCGTCGTACAATAGTATTTACTGTTGTAGTGCACGTACTGTTAGGTGGCCGCCATTGCCCGTTACCGATAAAAAAAAAGTGGCACGATATAATGGATGATTTTTTTACGAAACAACATCCAACAGACTGGACAAATGTCAGCAAAACCAAAAAGTCATTTCGCCCCAAAATAACTTGAATATAGTACACCAGAAAATCTGCATGGCATCGACTATAACTCTTGATACGTCACGAATTGGACATCCAAGCTGTGCCAAGCTACGTAAAACGGTATGTTCTAATGTTTCAGAGCAACCATAATGTTTTTCCGTGTAATACGGACGAAGAAAATAGCGAAATATGCGATTTCAAGCGTTTTTCAGGCTAAATTATTCCCCTGTCGATCTCTCCAACCGTAATATGAAAACGAGGCACACGAACACAAGTTCAGGTTATGGCGAAGACGGAGCAGAAGGAATCACCCCGATAGCACACCCGAGTAAAGAATACGAGTTTATAAAAAAAAGCCATGTTCTCATAATATTATACCACATCGTATTATGGGAAATTCGAGACGAAACAAAAAAAAAACGAAGAGGGATCGGCAGGACTAAAAAAAGCAACGAAGCTGTTTTCGCTCGCACGGGGAAAACGATTGGAGAAGCCGGTCGGCACAAGCGCGGTGAGAACATCGCGGAGCGCCGCGACAGTCATGCGTTGGAGCGACGTCATGACAGTGCTGCCCCGCGCACACGACGAGGCTGTTGCCCAATGTGCTGCCGAGGCCGAAGCTTGACAATCGGCCGAGACCCAGGAGGAGGAGCGAAAACTGTCAACAGAAACCGAGCAGCACATTGAGCCGATTGCCGAGCTTGGGTCTCAGCATCGGATATATCGGCCTCAGGACCGCAGCAGCAGCAAGAGAAGGTGGAGATGGAAAGGGGCGATGCCGCGGCGGGCAACAATGTTCTTGGTACCGGCAATGAAGTACCCTCACGCGCACGGCTACAGCAGTTGCTGCTGCAGCAGGCTGCTGCTGCTGCTGCTGCTGTTGCGGATGGTTTTTCGCCATGCCTCGACCCGTCCTGTTTTTGACGAACACAGAACAGACGCCAACGGAAAAGGATCGAGGCCATCTCCACAGCAACAGCAGCTGCAGCAGCTATACTAGTAGCCGTGCGCGTCAGGGTCCTTTCATTGCCCGTACCAGCAGTATATGTGCCCGCGCGGGGCATCGCCACCTTCCATCTCCACCTCCTCTTGCTGCTGCTGCGATGCTGCGGCCCATATATATTTAATATTTCGATGCTGCGGTCCATACATACGAGTTTTCCTATTTTCGAGTTTTGGTCTCTAAAATGAAAAAAAAATGATGACGGCTGCTGTCAATTTGCTTCGTTGTGGTTGGTCGAAAAAAACAAAATTCATCTCTGCGCACAACGGTCAATGGACACTTATATTGCTGGTACCGGCTATAAAAGCAAGGAGACGCGCCCACCTAACTGTATTGTATTACAGGTCGCACCTGGCTGCTGAAGGACACGCTCGGCCAAGCACTCCCACTCGCTGACATCTCCTGAACCACCCGCTTCCCGAGCTTCAAGCATCGACTGTTCAGACTGTTCAGACTGTTCACGCGACATCGACAGAGCAGTGGTGACGTATTACGTAATCGATCACACGGTCAACACCAGCTTCTTTTTTTATCAAACACAGCTCGGCACGTCAAGTGCCATGTTGGTAACACTGCGATACGATACTATCATGAGTACTACCAGGTTTATCAATATCAACAAAACTAGCGTATGTACATATATCTAGAGGTTTACCTCTGATATTATAAATATATACTACAGATGTAGTATAACTCTACGTGGGCTTTATAGATTCGAGATCTCCAGCGTCGATACTTTCGGGCTTGGAGCCTCCCTGAAAACATATGAAAGTATCAACGCCTTCGAAAACAAACTTCACCAAACGTCGGCGTTAGAAAGCATTGCATTGGGGTTCTGTCTCCGGCGTTTTCCGACAAAAAAGTAACCCCCACTTGCGCTTTGAACATTTTCGTGTTTCCGTTATTAAACGAACGTTGTTATTAACAGTAACATCATGGCGTCCTGGTGACGGTTGAGGACAAGATCCCTCATCCTAACCCTGAACACGTAGTGACCACAACCACCACCAGCAACATGTAGTCAACACCCTCAACCTTTCTACAAACTAGGCTAACCCTTAGGCACGTAGTGTTATGATGTCATGCAGAACCCTCAATACCCCCAGGCGCGGCGGCATGCCAACTGCCTGTTCCTTGCCTGCCTCACCACATCCTGAACTTGCACTTACACACACACACCACATTATGTTTCATTTACACACGTATTATACTACATCCTGTTTTACTAACATGTCGAAGGTTGACGACGTGCTCCAACAGCGCCGGCGCCAGGGACGAAATTAGTTTAGCTGGGTGCACCAGCGCCTTCATGGCGACTCCCATAACCTCAGACAGCGTCCGAGTCACATCCACGCCATCCCCGTTGTGGTCACGCTTCGCTGAGGAGACTGGAAACCCCGAGTGAAGGGCGAGGCCGCATTGCGCGAAGGCCGTTGCTCTGCTGCACCACGCTTCGAGGACCTGAAAGGCCACGGGAAGTGCGCCGCGGAGAGAAACGAGTAGCATGAATGAGGGCTGGCTTCGGAAATGATTCAGTCCAGAAAATAGTTGCACGAACGCTGACTGCGTCGAGGAGTTAAATCATTCGCCAGACACACTGCTACTTTGCTACTGTAAAAACATACAACTACAAAAACTAAGGATCGCAGTCCCGGTTGAGCGGAACCCGTCAAAAGTCAAAAGTCCATCGAGGACCCAATACGGAGGCACCTGGTGTTAGTAGGTTTAAAGCCGAACGCCAAAGTCGATCCGAGTGACACACGGGTACTGCTTTTACCAAGGGATGCGTTTGCGGACAACCGCGCAGGGATCATGGCCAGCGTCAGTCTGACACGAAATACAGCAGACTGCACCAAGTATGCACCCGTACCGTAACTCAATTTATCACTACAGTAGTAGCTAATAGCCCTACGAGTATGCTCAAGGTGCGGTTCGGCAGTTTTTTTCCGTCTTCACCCAACTACGATAAAATAATAACCCAGAGGCTATTCAAAACATGCATCCACGCGTAACACGCACGCCATTGGACTAATAGAGTCTCGGACAAAAGACTTCACCAGACCTCCGCAAATAGACAAATAGAGATTATGGCGCAGCTGTGTACCAGGTAAAGCACTACTGACCAGTGCACGAACTCGATTAGTATATGCATGAACAGTTAAGTTATCATACCCTGGTCAAGAAATCTAGCATGCCTACGACCGCTCTAGCCAAGCTCACCTGTAACGCAAAGAAGCGCAGCTGCAATCCACTCTCGGAACCGCATTGGCTCAAAACGGCGTTCAGGATAGGTCCCAGTAGAAGGTTGTCCTTGCCGACCTTCACGATTACGCCCCTGCCACCCTCAGTAGAGCCACCATTCTTGATTTCACCGCGCACTAAAAGCACGCTCGGATCGACGATGTGAAGAAGAGCACGGCACACGGCAACACCGGAGCCGGGTGGCAAGGGTAGGAAAGATGCAATCAAAGTCCTCGTCCCATCGGCGTCTGCGTGCTCATCTTCATCATTCCCTTGCCCTCCTTCGTCGCCCGAGAAAAAAGAGTCAAATAGCAATGTGGACGCTGCCTGTGTGAGCTGGGATGAAACCTCTTCCTGGCCACGACCACTCGGAGGGGCGGTGGTATCGTCGTCGGAAGTGGTAGTCCTAGTTGTGTCTGAAGCGGCAGAACCCGGTGGCCACCGGCCGCTGCCTCTCCAAGACGCCATCGCAACATGGACCAGCACAGTCGAGGCATGAGTCATAGCCTCTCGCTGAACCGTGGGGGTAGACAACACTAGAAGGCACAGAAAGCACATGTGCCTCGCGGTGACGTCGCCTTGAGGAAACCGTGCCACGTCCCACTCCCTGGTTGCGCGGAACGGCAAGGACGGGAGACTTTGAGTTGGTGCTTTTGGGTTGACTTTCAAAGCGCGACGGCGTTAAAGGAGTTCGAGCAGCAATGGGCGCTTTGCCTGTGACTCGTATAAGGTGTACATACCGGTGCTTGTCATGGCGGTGGATGCTCGACTCATGCTTCATACCCTCGTACATACGTGCCTGTTACGTACGGTGTGATATACCCAAAAGAACATACGTCAGTTGCAAAACTGTGCGTTAAATGCTGTGGATTGTTGCACTTACATATCGTCACTGCAAGCACGTGTTGCACACTGCGGAGAAGAACGGTTCAACACATGATACCTGGCGCATACTCGTAGGAAATACGGGTACTATAGCTTCGGGTGGAGGTCATGAGTGGAGGTCGAGATGCGCTTTACATATTACGGGTGAGGATAGGCTTTGACGTTCAACAAAAGGGGAGTTATTGCGGTGAACCAGGGAGGTGCGTGCTACTACTAGAGCTGTGATTCGGCACGACTTAAGGGGCGCTTTCGGTCAAGAAAAAAAAAAGATACTCCTGTCTTCGAACAAATAACGTGTTGCCGTTTTTTTTACAGCTGCAGTACTCTTTCTGAAAACATAAATGACAGATGATGCCTCCCTACCAAAAACGGCATAGCTCCACAGCTAAGCCTCGGATTGTCGACCGAGCAATCTATACGATGTTCGTGAGAGCCCCCGGGAGGTAATGGAGCCCTTGGGTTTGCAAGGGATGGCATCCGTTGCTTTGTTTGCATCATGAAGCGAAAGTGCTCTGCAGCACGAAATTCGAACTTTCCAGAGCTCCTGTTTGGTACATGCATACTGCTGTACCCGTGTTATACGCTACCAACGGTCCAGCTAGACGATCGGGTAGGTTCTCCTACTATTAGTGATTAGCCTTCTCATCGAAATCTGGGCTGACGTAGTGTCAGCAGCGTCAGAAACGACCATCTTTCCAATTCGGCCAAGGGTTACAGATATATGAGGGATTGCTTTTGAGTAAGAGGCTTTTTCGCGATGAAAAAGGTATCGGCTCGAGTCGGCGCCTGACTCAAACGTATTGCGGATGATCTGCATTCTCTGAAGCTTATTTCTGAAACTGTCGTGGGGGCGATTCTTCGAGCCTTAGCCTTAGCAGACTGGCGAAATCGTGAAACCCTGCGGATTCACAGCTTTAGCTACGTACTACTACTGTGTGCAGGCCAGGAAATACGCATGGTAAACAAGTGCACCCAGCGGTGACGATAATTATGTACGTAACTACTGCTGTACGTCTCATACATAGTGGCGTTCATGTCTCGTACTGGTACGTACGTACCTCTAACGACTACGTACGATACTGCTGTACCTGGTATGTAACATGCCACATGATACCTTAGGTACTTGTCGACAAACAACAAAGACATACTATCTTAAAGCACATCTCACCTGGTCAGTGACATCAAAGAAGCAGCCGTCTTCAGGACCTCACTGCAAGAGTCCAAGGCAGCAGACAGGTCCAAGGCAGTAACTTCACCCTCCCCCGTGTCCTTCGGCTCCAGCTCAGCGCCTGCGGCCTCGAGCGCGCGTCCGCTCACAGCGTCACCACGGCGGCCGTGCCATCGTTTGACCATTGACGCCTGCATATCCAAGGCTTCACCAAGCAACGCGATGCACCCCATAAATATGCATCCGTCTTGAGCTTCGAGCAACGCGCGCTTGCCCGCAGGGACTTCCGCGAGCCAACGCAGGGATGCCACCATCCGTAGCGCCGAATTCTCCTGCTGAGTGCGTTGCTGCACCCCCACCCCCACCATGCTAGGCGGTGGTCGTGAGGTGGAGAGGATCATGACGCGAAAGTGTTCCAAGAATCTGGCCACTACTAGCTCCACCATCTCATCTGTCCCTGTCCCGCTCCCAAGCTCCTGGATTGCATTCTCGGCGGCGTACAGCAAACCTTTGACGGATTTACGCAGAGTCGAGGTGTCGGGATCGATGAATAGCAGGAGGCTGGTTAGGAGTATCGAGCGAAGATCCCCGGCGGAAGCTGCACCACGTGCCACGGCCGCGCGAAGAGCCTGAATGCCGCGTACCTGCGTAAAATAGCTCTGGTCAGACGAAAATTGCGCGCTCTGCAGCAGGCTGAAGATGTCAAAATTTAGGGGGATGGCAGGAACAGACTCGTGGCCAGGAAGGTCAAGAGCTTCGAGCCACGATGCCACGATGTTGTTGAGGTTCACGTTGGGATGCTCAGAGGCCTCAGGCGCCCTTTTCATCTTCTTGCGAACCATGCTGTGCTGAGTGAATGATCCCTGAGCCTCTTTTTGCCGCAGACTTTCCCGGTGTACTCTTGGTGTACTCGGACGTCAAGGCTCGCCGTTGTCACTATCAATGTGCCCACGTGAAGAGCTCAACAGTGCAGGATCTGTTGCCCAGTGTCAGAAGACTTACGCAATAGTGCCCTTCCCCCAACCAGCGTAATGCTGTGAGTACTGCTGCTGCTGTGTTGTGTGAAGGGGATGCAACCAATGAGGATTTCTCTTTGGATGCAACAGCGGATGCAAGCTTGGGTTTCAATCGCAATTTGAGGGATTTCAGCTTCGGGGCTAGGGGCTTCAAGCGAGACTCGGAGAGATGTGGATTTTTGAAGATTTTTACTCTACTCCGAAGAACGCAACCCAGATCTGATGGTTCAAGGTGACAGCCCAAGGCCACACACCCGGAGAAAGGTCGGTGGCTAGGAAGCGTTGGTCAATATTGAACGCCATACCTACGGTACCGGTACATCTGGTACACAGCGCGTTTGATGCACTGCTGTAGTTCCTGCCCGCCTCATCCTGACATCCTGCCACAGGCTCGAAGAGTCCCGTAAAGAATGCGAGTTAAAATATCCTCGCAATATTTCCAGAAAAGGAGATGCCTAACAAGTAAAGTGCAGACTGCATATTAGGTTCGTACGGATCAAGATGTCCGACCGCTTGAGTCTCCAACGCAAACGGCAAAAAGGCACCCACACGGCTACCGAACAGGAACGAGGGGGGGCAAAAAACTTGCCTTAACATTCCCGTTGGATCTACGTACAGTAGTAGTAGTACCGTAGGTCCCGTAGCGTGGCAAGGAGGGCTGCTGGTTGATGATTTTGAGCACGTCCGAAAGCGGGGTATTTAAGTTCTTCTACTGCACGAGTGTACGAGTAGACCAAAAGATCCAAGGCTCGAGATCTTGGAGCGTAAAGAATGATGCCCAAGGACCTAAACGGCATCCCACGGCGCGACCCTCGGCTCGGGCCCGTTGTGGTCTAGATCGCGCTGCTGACTTTACATTTCACATTTCACATTTTTTTTCTTTCTGTTTTCATCCCATTTATAAACGTCGCCCTTCTTTTCTCTCTCCCGTAACTCAGATATTAGTAGTAGGCTCCTCTCCCCCCTTCCCCACGACGGTACGTGCCTTTCATTTTTATCGCGAGAAGGTTTCAGTATTTTCATCCCTCGTCGACTCGCGTCGAATTGTGTCTACCCACGCTATAATACTATACTGATAGTAGGCGCTCTCGACAGTTGGTGTCATTTGCGAATAAAAACCTCGAGACTCGAACCTGTGAGGTTAAGAGTATGGGACACCGGAGTATCCCTTGCCAGGTTTTGCCGTTCGAACAGGTACTTGTTGGTACTCCCGTGTGTTGCTTGCTTAGATATAGAAGAAGAGCAGCTTGATTCCTTTTCCCAAGATGAAAGACAGAAAGGCTGAAGGCTCGAGTTGCCTCGCCTTGGAGACCCCCTGGTTTCCATTTAAGATACGCCTTCCAAGTGCTACCAATACGATTCTTACACCTGTTACCTGTTACCACAATTTACTGGCGTTTCCACATCATTTCAGCAATACTATAACACTAGCCCCTATGGTGAGCCGTATATGCAGAAACATGATAAATGCATGGAAGCCCCGATTCCACGAACTGAAACTCGTGTCGAAGACGCGACTCCCCAAACCTCACTCCCGCACCTCTGAACGGCAAGGCTACGAAGGCGACCAAGCAATGCCAAGATACTGAAAGAAAGGTTGGAACCGAAAGCTATGCAGTCCTACTGTAGTACATAAACTGCCCCCGGCCTCGAGAGCGGGGGGAGTCGGCAGGACTAATAGAGCCGGAAAACTAAAACCCCCAAAACTCCCCGAGACCCGACCCAATACATGCAGATAATGTGTCCTGTGCCGCGAATGAGTGGCCCGATTACCCAGACCAGCCCCGGCACTGGGCGGGGGGGGGGACGGCAGGACGAAATACGCAAGAACGTTCCCCAAACCCGCCCCAGAAATAATCAGAAAGCGCTAAGGGAATACCGAGAAGAAAAACAGCCTGACCCGAAAGCTCGGGAAACGCCATAAAACCAAAATACAAGAAAACCACGCCCCAATCCCCGAAAACAAAACGGGAAAATAATCGGGCGCAGCGGCGATGCGAAAGTTCAGCGATCCACGGCTGCGCCTCGTGATATATTTACGTTACGCTGGACCCCCCGCGTAAACGCGCTAGCTAAATGCACTTGTAGACATCAAGAATCTTGTACAGCCCTTGCTGAAATCGTGTAGTGCGCCGGAGAAAGAGGAAGCTTGATCGGTCCCGGGTCATCCAAAACTCGAACGAAATATACTCTCTCCGTCGTTGTACTGTAGTAGCGCTGATTTTCCCAAGCCGCCTCCGTCGTCGCCTTTGTACCAGAAGTGGGCCTCGTTGGGGAGCACGGTGGTGCTGTATCGGTGAAGCCAATCGGTGTGCGGTACACAGCCATAACCGGGGGCCAGGAAACACTTGCCGTTACTCCGAGAAAGCTTCCGTTGTGCCGCGCCTATTCGCATCCGCCGTCACAGGCGGTTGGTTTGGCGGTGATGGTTCGGGGTGCCGGTCCAGTAGCGTCAAACTTCGCGCCGAGAAGCTGAAGGTCCATTTCCCGTCCCCAGGACGGGCGAGAGAGTCCCGTTCAGTGCGTCTCGTACACCACCTTGAGGACGCCACCTCAGCCCCGAGCCGACTGGTGCCATGTAATTTTCGCCACTTCGAGTCGTTGAAGAGGAGTGGAGACGTCGTCTTAGGTGACGTGTTACGGGGAGGATTTCTTGGAGAAGTTGTTGAGCAAGTATTGCGTCAACCTCGCTGGCAAATACTTTGGCATGTCACCGCGGTCGTGGGGGTTTGCACAGGGCTTGCAGCGTTGTACCGGTACGCGCCGGCGAGCATCTGTGCCGGGAATGTCGGGAGACAGATCAAAATAAAGGAGTTTAGCACCGAGAGGAGATTTACCCGGGTTGTCTGCAGAGGGGCAGGGGCCAACTGGGAGCACTTTCTAGGGGCCCGTCCAGATGAGCGATAGTTTGGCCTTGAGAGCCTTGGGGCCTGTGTCAGTCTTTGCGCCCTGACGAATGGTGGCTGCAGTATTGTACACCGACGCCCAGCCACCAACGACGAGTTTGGAGACCGAACGCAGTGCGTCGGCGAGAGCGAGGAGTTGCGCCGGTTCACGCGAGCGACTGTGAGGGCGTGGTGCTCGCGGACGATATCACAAGCGCGCTGCTGGCGGTCCGACGGGCACTACAAGCGCTCGGGCAGTGTGCATGGGCCAAGGTACATGGCGTGATGGGAGGGGAGCCGTCTGGTGAACCTCCACCTTTTGGACGTATAGTAACAGCAACAGCAGTGGGGCTGTGCACGGTGTCGGTACTGAAAGAGCTATGGAACGTCTTGCTCTCCCAAGCGGTATGATCGAAAATTACATCAGCATCGAAACTCATAGTCACAGCAGTAAGGAAAGCTGGATCTGTACTGAAATCCAGCATGCTATCTTGTGCGCGAGGCGGGGGAAACATTTCAGGAAACAAAATTCGGCGGGAGGCAGTATCGCGCTCGGGCATCGTACGGGTGCCAGCGATACCGGGCTGAGTATCACTCCGAACTTCAGCCGCCGGCAGTCCCATGTCTTGCTCACTGCCAGGTAGAACTGGTAGCGGGTGGCGCAATCTGCTCGAATTCTGCTCGGCAGGTATCATAGGGTCAGAGGCACAGGCGGGCAGGGCAGCCGTTGACCCGGCAGGGCGTAGAGCTTCGAAAGGCTGGGCCCTGTGAAGTCCATAATTACCCGATGGCCGGGAGGGAGCGAACATAACCCGCGCGGTGTTCGAAGCCTTGAGGGGCAGAGCTTCAGCAGTTGAGCGAGAAAAAGAGCAATATCCGGGAGAATGAGGGACAAAAGTCTCGCCTCAGCAGTTGCTTCCTCATCCAGCCCAGGCCTTCAGTCCTCAGGTTGGTCTATTGACGCATGCTACGATAGAGGTGCACCATGTTTTTTCTGAACTCCTCACTTAAGGAGCGTTATACGTCACCGAAAAAATGATTTTGGAGCAAAACAAAAATGCTGCCGGATGAGAAATCTCATGACCGAAGTATACTCTGAAACATATTTCGCCACAGAAATGAAAGTCCGACGAATTTGGGTTAAGGAGCCCGATCGTTCAGAAAACGATTCAACCAAAAAGTGCTACCTCTACCGTAGCACGCGTCTATTATATATACGAGGCGCTTGGTCCTCATCGGCGCGTCGTGAAGGGTTCCCCCCCCGAGGGGCCCTGGGATTCGAGGCCTTTGCCATCGCGAAGAGGAGCTGACCCCCCGTCCTCTTGAGTCTCCATCGTGAGAGAGCGAGAGAAACAGGCGAACTAGTCCTGCCGACGACGCCACTTGTGAGGTTAAGGGTATGGGACACTATTACAGTAGAGTATCCCTTGCCAGGCTTGCCTATTGAACAAGTACTCGTTGGTACTGACGTGTGTTGTTGTTTGCTTAGAGATACAAGAATATCAGCTTTATTATTTTTCCCCACGATGAAAGACAGAAAGGCTGGAGGCTCGAGTTGCCTCGCCTTGGAAACCCCCCTCGTTCCCATCTATATGGCAAACTCTCCCCCGAAACACAAGATCTCTCAGAAAATTGTGTCGCACGTCGGTGCGCTTCGAGTTCGACGTGCACACTGGGTTCTATGCCAAATCTCTCGCTCCCTCGTTATCCTCCAAAACCGTGATGCACGTCGCACCAAGACCGGGAAAAATACAACACTACACGTACCTCAAGAACATTGCCTCCTTAATGGTGTCCGCGAGTGCAACGCACTCGGCTTCAGTGGTAGCAAGCGTGACGCATTCCTGTGTCCTCGATAACAAACACACACTTGCACCCACGCACATCACAGCCCCACCCGAAACAGACCTCCTATCGGTGGCTTTGCTATCCATAGTATAGTTCGTGTCCGTACAAGCTACCAGCTCAGGCCCACCGCCCCTCTCAAACGTAACACCAAAATCACTCGTACAAAACACGTACTCCAAAATACCAATCGCAGCCTTCCAGTGAACCTATATCGGCGAGTTCGAATACCTAGCTACCGCTCTTACCACGTTCGCGACGTCCGGCCTGGTTTGGTTCGTAAGCCGGATGAAGCAGCCCACAAGCTCGCGAAAACGCCAGACACCCTGGGGTTCATCTTCGTCAATGTTCTCGAGCTTTAGGTCGGCGAGGAGTGGGGTCGTCCTGCCAGAATACACCCCAAACTTAGTCGTGGTGGTTTCGGCGAAAGCTTGTTGCGAAATCGTCAAGGTACCAGCCTTTAAATCCCTCACAAAACGGCAGCCTGGATGCCACCTTAATTCGCCTAGGCTGTTGATTGGGATAAGACGGTGCCCAGGCCGTCGCAAAAATGGCCACACCTACTCTTCCTTCCCACCGGGTCATGTACATTATTCGCTTTTTTCGTGGAAGTAGATGGAAACTTCCATGGAAGCTTCCACGACTTCCATGGAAGCTTCCACCGCTTCCTTGGAAGCTTCCACCAATTCCATGGAAGCTTCCATAACTTGATGGAAGTTTCCATGGAAGTCAACGATGCTTCCATGGAAGCGGTGGAAGATTCCACGACTTTCATGGAAGTGGTGGAAGCTTTCATGGAAATTTCCACCTCCATGGAAGCTGGAAGTTTCCGTGGAAGTTACTAGTGGAAGTTTCCGTGGAAGTACCAAGTGGAAGCTTCCATGGAAGCTTCCGCGGACCAGTATTTACTTCCATTGACTTCCGTGAACTTTCATTCATTATAGTTTACTTCCACGCCCTCGAGGCTGTCTGTGGAACCTTCCACTTTTTCCATGGAAGCTTCCACTGCTTCCATTGCTTATATGGAAGCTTCCATGGAAGCTGCTTCCGCGGAAGTACACGGATGCTTCCACGGAAGCTTCCACAGAAGCTTCCACGGCGGCTTTTGTGGGAATGGAAGCTTCCACGAATTCTTCATGCGGAAACTTCCGTCGACGCTTCCATAAGCATCCCATGGAAGCGTTCAAGGAGATTGTTTTACTTCCGCGGGCTTCCACGATACTTCTGCGGGCTTCCACGATCTTCTATGGGGCTCCATCTACTTCCACTTACCTCAACTGCTTCACATGTAGCATTCCTTCCACTCGCTTCCATGCGCTTCCACGTACTCCATACATATTTACGCAGTTTCCTGCCTTCCACGAAACAGATGGAAACTTGCACGGAAAGAGGTATCTCTAATCTTCCACGGAATGAATCACACCAGAGGTTTCTACGTAAGGAGGAGTGAGAAGCGGTGATTCCCGTTGCAGCATCGAAACAAGCCTTCTCTGAGCTTATTTGAATCCCCCAACTAGTTTTTCTTGCATTGCTGCGTTCATGTACGTTTCTTTTCAGAAGCTACAATTAATAACGTTGTACGTATATGGACTTGTTCATACACCAGACCTAAGGAGGAAGCAGCTAGCTCGTAGAAAGACGCACACAACTAGCTTATTTGAAAGACCCCGAAGCCGGTTTACTAGTTAGCCGTGTGATGGGTGCTACGATTGAGGTAGCACTTTTGGCTGATTTTTTTTATGAATGATCGGGCTCCTTAACCCAAATTCGTCGGACTTTCATTATTTTGTTGCCATATTTTCGATAGTATACCTAGCTCATGGGATTGTTGGTCGGTAGCACAATTTTGTTTTTGCAAAATCGGTTTTCGGGTGAGGTATATTGAGCCCCTCAAGTGAGGAGCTCAGAAAAATCACGGTGCGCCTCTATCGTAGCATTCGTCTGGATGACAACCTTCCATGAAAGTATTCTTCGAGTAAAGCAATATGGGAGCTGTGCTGGTAAGCACTATTTTTACGGTAGACTCTCCATAAAGAAGCCGATGTATAACTCATGGGAAAATGTCTGTTTTTTTATCAAACGCTTCACATTAAACGTTTTTAGTCGACGTTCAAGTTTTACTAAATTTGCGTTTCAAGTTCAGCAGGCAGTCTACGTATGATACAGTGGTTCTACATTAACCATAATATTGTCACGCCATTGATTGTTGTTGATATTGCCTCGAAGTGGTCTTGTGTTGCTCAAGCGAATATATATGGATGCGACATACCAAATCGACACATACGAGAATTATAAATGGCTGTTAGCGTTTCGTAGAAGTACGCATCGATATATAACACGCATGTTGGAGGGCAATAGTAAGCAATGAAGGAATAGACTTACCGCATAACCTTCTTAGCCCTGCAATATTATGAATATACACCTGCATGTCATTGTCACAGCACAAAACGTACACTTCCAAATCCTTGCGTATGGCAACACTCGCCCGTAGGAGGCAAAGGTACATCAATTGAGGTTGCTAACGTATAACGTCCTGGACCGTACAGCCCCGTCCCTGCCCGCCCCCTCCCGCATCACTAGAAGAACATCGCGCAATTCTTCTAGAGCGTGATGTTAACGCCAACCGTGTTGCGGTCTACCAGGCGCCCTCTATGCTTAACCTTGCGGAATCAGATACCTCCCAAAGTGGCTAAAGCCGCTTAATCCTAGTGGGTTCACCCACAACCTAAGGACACCTCTTCCGCCGCCGCCACACAAGCGCGGACAGCAACAAGAGGACAACACGGCAGTCCGTCAAAGGCATAGACTTTACCAATGTTGGCACCGTCCTGTCGTAGTAGAGCCCACCCCAGAACGCGAGAACACACCAATGTACGGTGTAACGCATGTCGTCTCAGCCTTCACGAATAATGTGTCCGGATCCAACGAGAAACCCACGGCAGCAACAGATCATAGCATCAGTTCAACCAACTGCATGAAGGTCAACTTACAACAAGATCTGCCATGTTCCACCGCCACCAAACGACCACCGTTTACGTAACCAACTCCACGAAAACGCCGACCGCAACAACCACGTAAAACGCAGTCCCACGATTCGGCGTGTAGGAATCAATTAAAACAACACGACAACGCTTCATAGTAGGCGCTTTCTGTCCTCCAGCGCGTTAAACAAAACAACGGCAAGCACGCTTCAAGGCACCAACCCGTGACGATGAAGTTAGGGGCATCACAACTGCTAGCGCCTCCTCCCCATCCCCCCGTTTCGCCACGATGCATGCACCGCCTACCACAACAGAGCAAAATAGATAAGCAAGGATGCGCCTTTGGTGCGAACACAGAATACGCCCTCCCCTTCCCACTAGCTACTTCCCACCAGCCGCGACCAAAACTCAAGTTAACGACGCACAAACGACGCAAATCCCTTATTTTTGTTGTGAAGTTGTGGAAACACACTTAACCCTCCGCCCCCCCCCCTCTGCTGCCAACAATCAACCACCGACGGCAACAGAAGAGTGCAAGACATGGCATCTACGTGTGACGAAGCTACGCCATCCCCACTCAATAGGAAAAAGTTGCAATGAAGTAGAGGTGATGTCTGAAATGCATCAAGACAGTACCTCTGCCCCCCTCCGCCCCCTACGACCACTCCTTACGTATTCGCAACTACGCAGACGCCAACCGCGACCGGACATTGAAAAGGCAGTCCAGGCCACCTTGTTGAGACACGAACATCGTCGGAGTTTGAAGTTAGTTCGGCAATATGTTTCGTTCATCCATGGGATTGTTCATCGCGTAGCTGGTTTTGATTTAAAATGATTTTTTTACATAGTATAAGTATAGAGCTCCTCACGTGATCAGCCCAGATAAACAATGGTGCACCTCTACCGAGGCATGCGTTCATGGCTCAAATGGCGTCGTTATTTATGAAATATAACATGGTGCACATCCCCGCCCGTAGCTCCCCCCCCCCCTATTCCCTAACGACCACCACTCAACGACAGCACCACAAGCGCCGACTGCATTGGGACACCAAAAGACCAGTAACGCCTACGTCGTGGTGACATGAAGTGACAATAATCAACTACCGAACCCCCTCCAAGCGTCCAGAAATGAATTTCACCTAAACACGAATGATCCCTCTGCGACAACAACCGAACAAAAAACAATCAGCGCAGCGGCATCGATACATCCATATCAACCCCTCCCAGGATCCACCTTTTGCTTTGGAGGCAGGCACACAATACCCCCCCCCCCACCAACTCGCAATCAACCACAGTTTAATCTACCGTACCTCGCTCCCCACCCTCCACGCAACTCGCCCAATACCTCACAGCGCTTCGCGCTTGGTGCAGGGAATCTCTGCCTGGTTGGTGAAAACCCAGTGTGCTCCGTCCCGGAATTGTAGGGATGCGAGGGTCCATGGTCATACGACTACGGACGTGCACGACATGGACATATCCCCCTACCCCCACTCGTTATGACCACCGTTTTACTCAACCACCATCACGCAGGCGCCGATGTAGACGATAGAGTAATATTTCAGCCAAAGCGACCTCGTCAAACACGGAGCATGAGGGCAGGGGGCGGGGTTACCTTGTCCGGACAAACGTAGGTTGGAACGTAATCACGCCACAGCAAGTCGGGAGTTGCAGAAATAGGAAGGAGCCATGTGTTTGTGACGGCGGAAGTTACATGCCACCAATTAGTCGCTGTAAAATGCCCTATAAGCCTACGGCTGCCGTTTGTTTACCTACGAACAATCTATACCACCACCATAGCCCCGACACCAGGCAACGTGTAGGTCCACGCCATAAATAGCTCACGTATAGCCGCTGGCCACTTCCATCAGGATGCCGTCTCCGTCGATGCCTTCTTTGCACCGAGCCCGCATCACCACGGTCTTGACGAGTGACCTCGAAGTACCACGGGTATACATCTATCATGAGAAATTACGATGCAGCGAGAGGGGTGATACAGGAATAACAACAAACATAAATCTTCGCGTGCGGGTGGGCAATGGATACTGCCGCGTAGTTTTTGTTTACCATGGAGGTACGTATTGAGCATGTCACAACGAAGTACACAAACATATATATCGACGACTGAACCACGACGTAGAAATGAAAAGTAAAATTGACACCAGCAGATGGAATAAATGGGCAGCAAAGGCAACCCTATAGCACCTGATCCATGAACGAGATCCACATACTTCCAGGCGTAAGTTCTTGCATTGGCCGACCTTTCTGTCGGCGCCTCGCTCAGACATCATCCTGGAATGCTCAACGATCAACGTCGCATAAAATCACGTTACTAGTGTTGAGGTGGGCTTTGGGTCGACCTCGATGTGTTTTCTTCAACCTTAGCGCGTCGAACTACGAAACCTCGGGGTGCCGCGTAGTCGGAAGACCGCGAAACATTCACGGCCCAGGCATTCGCGTACCTCGCGTATTTTAAGAAGCAGCGTCTGAGCGATCACACGGTTTATATCATGTAGAATATTTGCGAGTTATCTTCTTGGGTGTAGATATGAGACGAAATTGTCTCAGCAACAGCAAAGCTTGAGGGCTGAAGCCACATGCAGTAATCGTAGCGCACAACACTAACCAGTGATACACCGTATCGGCCATATGCATAAATTTTGAGCGAGGTGATGGACGCGACAGCAGCATTTGACAAGGTCTCACCTATGCTGCTGACAGACAACTACCAGTGAGTGCGAATTCTACGAATTTATCACTCTTCCACCTCCCCTGACGTTGGATTTCCATTACCGAAACCCCTGCTGCTGCAAGTCTCGTTGCTCCCCCAATCCTGCCCGAATGCAACGCATACTCTACTGGTACTAACCCGTGTCTTCCCGCTAAATCCCTTAATGTCACTCTAGCCTGGTTACGAGCCTACACTCTCCAACTATCTCCATCTAGGGTTTACAGTAAAAACTAGTAGCCTGTATCGGGTGTGTTTTCTTCTAATCTAGTTTAAGGGTGGTTTTTATCGAGCAACTGTTTTACAGAATTTATCATATTTTCCCCCCCAAAAAACCGGAAAAGCAAGAAAAACAGGATTTATGTGGGAACTTTGGAACTTTATCAGAGGGAAAAATATTTGGAAGGCTTCGCATTTCAATAGTTTGACTTGTTTTTTGGAAAATATGAAAATCCTGAAATTTGCTCGAAACTGTTATGTGGAAATTTTGGAAAAAACGTTGCTCGATAAGAACGACCTTAAGTGTGGATAACATCCAGCACTTATTACAAATGATAATTCCAGATTAAAACGCAAGCAAAACAAAGTGCAAGATTGAACGAAGGAAATCTGGGTTTATTGGAGAGGTATTGAATCGTTGGCATTGTTGAAAGAGGAGACCAGGAAAGGTTGATCAAGTATGTATCATGGTGGTGCAGTTAGTTGAACTGGAGAGACAGAGGTTGGGAAGGTTTGAGACAGGAGGAAGGGAGACCATCTAGTATGGGGCTCTACTCGTGGTGTTGACGAGCAGGGGTCTGGCACTAGGTGGAAGGTCGGGGAGTTGAAAGAAGAACCCCCCCGCCCTTCCCTCCAGTACTTGTTACAAATAGTAACCCCCCAAACATTGATCGACCACACCATCAGCTCTATTAAACCAAACGCGAACAAATCGTCGCAAGAAAGCAGCCGTGAAGGTAGCGAAAATAAATGTCAACTGACCAAGCCGACCACGTACGTATCGTTTTAGGATGGAAAACTATCACGACCAAGCGTGCGGCCTGACTGTAAACATTCGGGGGGTTGGAATATCGAAGGCGCCACGCAATAAAGAGTAACTTCTAGGTCGCGTCGCCTGCGATGTAAAGCAATATCCACCAATATAATGTCTACGACAACACCAATGCACAAAATTGTACATTGTACTTTTTAGACAGAGCACTCCACCCAAACCAAAAACAAACCACAGAAAACAAGTACTAATATTTCCATATGTAAACGCCCGTTCCAGTCCCGGGCAACATTGTATTGTGGAAATATAGCCATCCTATTTCTGCCCTTCAACAACTCTCGCAGGTTTGGGTCACTTTCAACTATCCTGCAGAGCAAGTTGCTATCGAGATCTATACTATTTGTACCAGATAAAAAATCGTAGAACACAATGGGTTAGATACCGCGACAAGACTCACACCCCCAAAGGCACACACGTGTGAGACTGTTTTATCAACATCTGCCTCGCGAATCCCAAAGAACAGGTATACAATCTTACGTCTTCCGGCGAAGAAAAATCTGCCGCTGACCCCGTGTCGGTTAGATCTGGGTCGTCCCGGAGAACACTGGCAGCGCCCTCTCCTGTTGAGGATGAGCTCCCGTCGTCTTCCGTCTGCTCCCCCTCTGTACAAATGTGCAAAATAACACATGCACGGAATAGGTTGGGGCGGGACTACATACATCTACGAAGACAGTGTATGAAATCGTGATACTCGTAAATACAAGTCTGTAAATCACATATGTAGTTCGAGGAAGCATCATACGCAGGACGCCAACAATCAACCGAACCATTGACAACAAGCATGATCCAATGGTTGATAGAGGTAGTACTTTTCGGCTGAAATTATTTGTGAACGACGGAGCTTCTTAACCCAAAATCGTCGAAATTCCATATTTGTGTTGCAGCATTTTTCGTTGTATCGTTAGGCCATGGTATTGCTCATCGGGTAGCGTTTTTGTTTTCGTCTAAAGTCCGGTTTTGGGCGGGATATAGAGCTCCTAAAGTGGCCGCCCCCAGAAAAAACACGATGCACCTCTATCGTAGCATGCGTCAAAGTGACGATCAATTTACTAACTTAATAATAATCATCAGCGAGGCCGTATTTATGTCATAACCAAGGCTGTACACATGTTACTACATAATGGTAAACAACATATAACAGCCGATTTTTCTAATTGAGAATTGCCTTTCCGATGAGAATGACCGGAAGTATTGTTTTTTGAATTGTAAGAGATGTACTTCCCTTACAGTCTTTTGTTTCACTGTAAACTATTGCCAGTTGTGACACCCGTCGATGACAAAAAAAAAAAAAACGAAATCGGCATTGGCAGTGTCGAGATATTGAAGATCCCAGCAAATCTAGATATATGGACGAGGTACATCGCTCATATAAATGCAAATTCCCTTAAATCCTCGATTTTACGAGCCTGACAAAGTTGATTTCAATTAGTTTTCGTGGATCGATACCTACCATCGAGGAACATATTTTACAGGTCAAATTTTGATCGTGAGCGAAATACAACTGTTGAACAATAACAAAGTACTAACATCGATTATGATTCACATCCGAAAGGCAATTCTCATTTACGAAAATCGGCTGTTATATATACGAATTCGCGACTACCGAATACTGCGCAAGTCCATAAAAACAAATAACCGGGACACGCGAGAATTCCGCCCTTTTGCATAGCTTTTGGTACTACTGATATAATCGCCGGGAAATTGAAAAGCGTCCGTTCTCGTGTGCCCATTACACTTGGACAATTCTGAGGGTCAGTGTAACTATGATACAGTGTGATAAGAAGTACACTTATATGTGCAATACGGCCCACACTAAGCATCATACAACAATCGGTCCCGAAATACTCTCGGGTACTAAAATGCTACTCGCACCCGTGACGAGTATAATGTATTGACCAAATGGGTGCTTGTAGTTGCCACGTGCATTGCACACCCCTGATATGTCGAGTACAAAGGCAACTCATACGAAAACGATCAATTCAAATGGCAGGCCGGGATCTACAGGAGGAACATATCAAATTACAAGTCATTATTTTGCGGGGGAGCATCTATATATTAAATAGGACCATGTATTGCGATAGTAAAAATTGGAAAATAATTAGGTTTTTGTCTACGAATACCGTGGTCCTATTGACCAGTGTACATTTAGTATAACTTACCCATTATAAAAAAAAATTCCAGCCTGCGTCGGCTTTAATTGTTGTTAATGTGTAGCACTATGTATGTGGCGATTCAGGAACAAAATTTACGCGAAATCGTATATATTCTCCAGTCTGTGACTGGAGTGGTCATTTGGAAATTCTCCAGTCTGTGACTGGAGTGGTCATTTGGAAATTCAAAACTCGTAACAGATTTCCCGTGAAAAAAGTGGTCGAGATAATCAAGTGAATAAGTGACCCCCAAAAAGTGGTCGAGATAATCAAGTGAATAAGTGACCCCCAAAAACAGACCCCGGGTACCCCCTCGTCCGCTTGACCCTCAAAGCCCGTTCTTGGCGCACGGCAGCAGCGTCGCGCTAGTTTCTGCACGCCTCGACAGCCTAGCACAAACCATGCGCCTCTGCGGAGTATCAGCATCAGAGGTGGGGTGTGTGCGACACGCCGAGAACAGCAGCAAGCACCGAGCAGATCAACACGCAACACACGCCGAGCACTGAAAGACAGACTGGAAAAGACTAGGGTTGCACCCGCGGCCTCAAAATTTGGAAGCTCGGTAACGCGATCGCGCCCGGATTTGGGGGGTTCAGACGGAACCGGAACCGGATACCCGCCTGGCTTTAGCCGCGGGTACCCGGTACCCGGTACTCCGGGTACCCGGATTACCATGCAACTATCTTCTCCCGCTTAATAGCATTTCCAGCGGGCCTGAACGGTCTGACAGGTGCATGGTAAGGCGGACGGTTGAGGAGGAATAGGCTGCATTCGTCTACTAATCTCGATGAAGTCATGCCAAAGAAAGAAGATGGAAGGGAGAAGGCTGCCTCTCCAAATACCCAACGAAAATAATTTGTTCCGGCCGATTCCGGTTGCCGACGGTTCGCGGGTACCCGCCACCGGGTAAACCGGTTCTCACGTCAGACGGAATGCAACCCTAGTCGCGTGTATGTGCGAAGGCGATAGGAGAAAAGGAAAAGGAAGAGTCTAGGGCACAGTGTAGTATAAATCAACGTATATCGCGCAGTCTTGGGCTTCGTGAAGGCACAATCAAACGGTACCGGTACCGCGGGTACCCCCGGGTAACCCGGGTCCAAACTACCCGGGGTAAATTAATTTGTCCCCGTCCGGTCCGGTTCCGCGACGTTCGGCGGGTACCCGCCAACCGGGTAGCCCCGGTTCTCAGTCCAGACGGGGTGGCAACCCTAGAAAGACCATCAAGGAGTTCCAGCATATATCAGCAGTTTAACAGGGGAAAGGTGGGTTGTGATGGCGCGCTGCGGGCCAAAGAATGTCGGAGAACATGTCAAGCATAGGCAAAACGGGTGCGCCCTGTCAAGGGTGTAGGGCGGGAGTGTACAGAGCTAAAACCTAGTAGTTTGGTTCAGATCACAGGCATGTCAAGGCAAACCTGCTGTCTGTCAAGGGTTGAAAGTCCTGTCTCCCGACATCTTTGGCTGCGGGTATGTACGAGACACATGCGATGTACCACGCCTCGTCAGCTCGCAACAGCAACGGACAGTGAATGGCGACTCTGAATCGGTATGCATCTGCCGTACGCAGTGTGTGTGCCTTTGTGCCTTGGACTTCTCGCCGTTCGTAGTTCGGCCATGGTCAACAACAGCAACAACAGCAGTAGGAGCAGCCCTCCTGATTCGGCCATGGTCAACAACACCAACAACAGCAGTATAGGAGCAGCCCTCCTGATGAAATCAGAATACCCCAACGCGGCGGGCCCTAGCTTGTGAAGGCAGTGGTGTCCCCGGAGATAGTGGCCCCGGAGAGCGCAATTTCCAGCGCGAGCGGGTCTTTTCCGAACCCAGTGGTGTCCCGACTGCCGTGGTTCGAGTAACCGGACGCCGTCATACCCGAAGCAAGCGCTCATTCTTCGGATCTAGCGGTACACGCGAGTTGGATCCTGGCGAACTCCCAGATCTGGTGCCGCTTGGTTACCGACCAACGACAGCGCGTTCAACTCCAACGTCTGCGAGCACAGAAACGGAGGGTGCTATGCCTTTAACCCGCGCAGGTTTACGTGCGGAACGTATGGCAAAACATGCGGTCGACAGCAGGTGCGCAGCAGTGTGTTTATGTTATTCGCGTAGCTGTACTACAGGTCTGAGTATTTACGGCTTTGTGTGGTACATCTCTGTACGATCAGCACTATCTGAACATGTTTGGTGAATGAAACTTGTAACCCTGACTGCTCGTCGTACTTGTGTTTTTGTTATTCACGTACTGGTATCATACCAGGTATATACGTAGCTGTACTTACATGTTTTAGTATTTTACGGCTTTGTGTCGTACATCTCTGTACGATCAGCCCTACGAGTACCTGCACATATTTGGTGAATGAGACTTGTACGAGTAATAAATCCAGTCTGGACCAGAGTTCTTGATCCTGATTGGGTGTCCTGTACTGTATGTGATATGTGTGAAAGTATAATACCGGAGAGGCGCATACCCTCACATCGAGTCTAATAACGCAACATGACACTACATACGTACTGTACTGAAGACTTGTTACATCTCTGTACGATCAGCACTGTCTGCACATGTTTGGTGAATGAGACTTGTACGAGTAATAAATCCACTACTGTATGTGATATGTGCCGGACAGGCGCATACCCTCACATCGAGTCTAATAACGCAACATGGCACTACATACGTACTGTACTGAAGACTTGTTACATCTCTGTACGATCAGCTCTGTTCTCCCTTTTCTTCCGTACCGACCTGTACTGATGCTATGTATCTATCCTGCTCAAATATGTATGTGATCCGTGTGTTCCCCAATATATTTCCCACATGTTAACCTGAGTGAGCGCCGGTTCTCCATTCTACCACGTTTTCTCTCATATTTTTGCTATTTTAACCTGTTGCTATGTCCACCCTTTTTACCTCTGCTCTGTTCTCCCTTTTCTTCCGCACCGATCTACCTGGTATGTTTTTCTCTGATTCTGCAGGTCAACCTAGGCTTCTTTCGATTCACCGCCTTCGTTCTTCTCCTCGGCCTTGGACTGCAAGCTTTTACGGACACTCCAGTCTTTTTGCTACTCTATTCGGCTTTGGGTCTGCCTTCTTTGAAGACTTCCCTTCGGCGTTTGTTTTGTTTCACGCAATTGGTGCGTGTAGCAGGTCCGTAAGGAGTTGTAGACGCGTGCTACGATAGAAATTGCACTCTTTGGCTGAGCCGTCTTCTGAACGACGGGTGTTTCCTTCACACAACTACGTCGTGAGTTTAGTCTTGTTTTGCAATGTATACGACGGTATTGGGGACGTACTTCTCTCGAACTTGTTGTAGCACCTTCGGCGTTACCTTTTGGATTCGCTATGATGGCTTGAGATTAGTATCTGTTTACGATCTGCCGTCTCGCGTGTTATCTTCTCCCTCGTTTTTTTGGTTGTGGCAATCCTTGGCGTTTGCTCGTAGCGTTGCACGTTTAATTCTTGATTTTCTCTTTCCGGTTTGTACGGCGTGGCCTCACCTCTGGTTGGCTTTCCTGAGACTCCGTTGTCGCACTGCATTAGTACGTGTTGTTGTCACCCACGGCATTAGTACGTGTTGTTGTCACCCACGGTTGGTTGTGTTCCATCACAACGGGTCGTATCACGTTTCCAGGGAACTAAGCACGATCATTAACATCTGAGCGCATTTCCTGTTTTGTAACAGTATGCACGTTCTTCTGCCGGCGTACATAACACGGCATTCCTACGTACGTCTTGCGTGTCTGCAATGGTATAGGCTTGCATGGCTGGTTAGTATTCGTTTTCGGGGTTTTTAGCTTCTGGTGTTTTTAACTTCCGGCACAGTCAGTTGACTTCGGGCCTCGGGAATTATAAAATGCTGCTTCTATTCTGTTCCTAATTCTTCACAGTGTGAGAAACACCAACGTTGCTTACTATTAATAGCCAAACCTGCAAGGGGTGTCTCACCCAGTCTTACTGGGCGTGCGTGACCGTACAGCAGCAGAGTGCCAGCGCTGTGGCGCATGTATCTCTTATTAGTTTGCCTTGGGAATATCCGCAATTTTTTTTAAGAAAAATGGCTAAGGTATAGGCATGTTACACGTACGACCTATCGCGTCCCGTCGTCGGCATATCTTACACATTACCCGGGGACTCGCGTTTTATACTATTTTTTAAATTGAATTAATTGAAATGCTCCCTCGTTTGACACGTGCTACGGTAGTAGAGGTAGCACCTTTTGGCCGAATCGTTCTCTGAACGATCGGCCTCCTTAACCCAAATTCGTCGGACTTTCATTTTTGTTACGAATACGGTTTCAGAGTATACTTCGGTCATGAGGTTTCTCATCCGTTTTCCTCCATAATCCTTATTTCGGTGGAATATGACGCTCCTTAAGTGAGGAGCTCAGACAAAACATCGTGCACGTCTAACGTAGCATGTGTCTTTTTCCTCTTTTGAAACATTTGGGGTTTCGTAGATCCGACAATAACTACGTTTTCTGTTTTTCCATTTCTCCATTTGTTTTTCCAATATCTTCGAACGTGAACCCTTTGTTACATTCGTTTTTACATTTTTTTCCCCGAATTTCGGACAACACTTGCTCAATTACAATGAATGGCCCTTTCATTAGTCCTTATTTTTTAGTAAGACTGGAGACTAGCAAAGCGAATGATACTCATTCGATTGCGATACAAGCACAATTTTAATATATATATATTTATTCATACGGCAGATACGGCAAAAATATCGTAGCATTAATGTACTACGAGACAAAAGCAGAACGCATGTACAATGCTACCAGGAAGTACACATGTTTGCATTACACATACCTGGTAGCATTTTATCTCACCTCCTGGTTTAGTGGCATCCAAGTGGTACCGGGTGAATACGCGATGAAGTCGGTCGCGGAACGCGTAATTGCGTTCCTTTTCATGACATAAGTTCAATATGGAAGAGAGCAGGGCAGCGTCCTCGATACGTGACCGGCGGCGAGGTCCCGTCTTCGAGGTGATGGAGGGTGGAAGATCGATCCCACCAAGGCTGAAAGCAAATAAAAAAGTATCATGTGGCCTGGGCGCGTAACATGTCCCAGCGTCTTTCCGTCGCTTCCAGCGCCCGTCGCTTCAGGGTCGCCGGCACAAGGAGGCATGGTGATACTACCTCAACCAAGGAGGGGGGCACAGGAACGTCACGGTACGCCTGAACCAACGCATGCGGCGTAGTGGGTAGCCATGACAGGGCATTGCTCTTGGTTACCACGGCATCATGGAACCTCATGGTGTTGCCAAGATATAATTTGACAATGATACGGAGGCCCATGAACGTTGATCGTCATCCAAAACGAAATTCTCAATGACATGCCCCGTTGCCTTCATCTGTGAAGCAGCCACTCGCGTCCGGGCTGCACTATTGGTGTTCGTGTCCGCCCGAGACTGAATTTCGCGTGCCTGCCTGGGGCCATGTTTGTTACTTGGTCCGTTACTTGGTCGAACTACTCGCAGCCTATTATTGTCCATTGACTATAATATACACTAAAATCTTCGACGAACAAAAACATTCAGGAATTCGTGGATATTAACCCTGATCTACGACACGCGTGTGCGTACCTCCTCGTCGTACCTCAAGATACCCGTCTCGAGTACGTAGACGTTCCACTGACTATGCCTCGCGCACTGGCGTGTTAAAGCACTCATGAAATTTGGCTGACAGACACATGTTGTAGAGTGTGTCGACAACGGCTAGCACATTGACCGGATAGTTTTTTTTAAGATGCGCTAGACCTTGTATCGAACACCAGGAGGACCGTTCTATACGACGATATGTCAGCGCCTGTTGATTCTGGTTCACGATTTCTGCCAACAAAACAACATACGCGCAACGGAAGACGGTCAGACCACCCTGACCATGCGACGAGACGCTGAGTGAGGTGGAGTTCGTAGCACGCGTCACCTTTCGCATTTACAAATACTCACCAGTCGACAGCACCATGACCACAGTTGTTAGCCCAAGCTCGGCCGATCCTGTAGTCGCCGAGGTTGTGGAAATCGACCACGTTAAGCTCTCGCAATCGAAAGACGCAACCAAGGCGGATTCCTGTCCGGTTAGAAGTTTCCATGATGTGGTCACTTCCATGGAAGCTTCCATCACTTCCATGGAAGCACCCACCCGCTTCCATGGAAGTGATGGAAGCTTCCATGGAAGTGATGGAAGGTTCCATGGAAGTGGTGGAAGCTTCCATGGAAGTTTCCACCCACTTCCATTATAAAAGCAAATAATGTAGAAGACCGTTCCCACCGCCAATATATCATCGACATGTACTACTGACTTGTGACGAGTTGTTCGGGACCTGCCCTGTCTCACCACGAGTTGGGGGGCTGTTTGCGACACTTTGGTGGTCGACGGAGACCTGGGCGTTATATCGTATGGCCTGAAAGTACTAGTTTGAGTTGCGTGATCCCGGAGGGAGGCAGCCTCAACTGGGTGCCGAACCCGTCTTGAGGGTCTACAGTTTGATCTAATTATTTTCTGCCAGAGACGTGCTGTTGTTCCGCTATTATTACAGGGTATAGAACATACAACAGGGGGGTCAATGTTATCGGGCGGTATAACATCTGTGAAGACGGTGTTATTGATCTAGCTTCAAGGATTTTCCAGCATACGCTCGTTTGTAGGATTTTCCCCTTCCCGTTGTTACTGTCTCGCTTTATTTAGGGATATTAATGTTGAAATTAATTTTGATATGTTAGGTATTGGCACTTCCGTTTTACCTTGGGCAGTGCTTCGTTATGAAAGAATCTGCCGTTTTACCTGGAAAATTGTGACGGGTGGATGGGGACCTCGGCTAGAGTTGGGGGGCTGTTTGTAATACCATGGTGGTCGGTACTGGTCTAACCGAGACCTGGGTTTTTGATTGTGCGAGGAGTTGTTGGTTTGAGTCGGGGTGTTCCCGGAGGGAAACATCCTCAACCGGATGGCGAGCACGCCTTTGGCCAGTCCATCCTAAGAATGACAGGAGTCTGTAGTACCCACGATCCGGGTAACAGGTTAGGTATTTCTGGTGCCCGTAATGAAAACGATGCGGCCCATGCACGTGCTCGTGGAGTACGAGCAGTGGTTGATTAGTAGAGGCGGGTGATACAAGGCTCCTGATCCAACCTCTCATTTCCTCTTCACGGCAACGCGGCATGCCACGGAGCACTAAAGGAATTCCCAGCCAGTCTGCCACCGAATGTGCGCAATATCTACCAAAGATGCCCAACGTGTCCATATACTGATAACCAACCATTCTGTTTCACTGTGGAGTCGTACACAGACCGTCGCTCAGAATGTGGCACCGATTAGCTTCTTCTTGCACCTCCGCACTTTCCCAGGCTACTTTTGGGTTGCGGCGGTGCACTTCCTTCCGTATATACGGCTATTGTGAGTATTTGCATCCACAAGACAACAGCGACAGTAGCATTGTTCAAATATCGCGTAGAGTGACGAAGGAAGTGGAAGCTGGCTTTTCCGGAGTTTGTTGGAGTGTTCTTTACTTTTGTTGGCTGACATACTCGTAGCTTCTGTCAAGCGATACACACATTTTGACATGGGAAATATATGTGGTTATTCGGTCGTCGTGTGGCGCGGTGTGTTTTGTGTAGGCCTATCCCCTATCCTAACGACACACTCTCCGCCGTTGGGGGCAACGCACGACAGAAACTTGCATCGGTACTCTGGTTCCACAGGTTGCGGGGAAATAATGGGCACAAAGTCAACGTTGTACGCAAAGCGCGCAGGCCTGTTGTGGCGTGGAGCAGAGATTTCTGCGAGATGATGTGAACGCTACCCGCAATACAGTGCACGATATTCTAATGTTTCAGCCACGTGCGGACTCACGACTATTTGGCCCTATATCTCGCATCAGGCCACGAACGCAACTCTTAACATTTTCACGTTTGGTTGTCACGGAACACCATCGCCTTCTTGCCAGCTTGTGTTTATAGTGACCACATATGCTATATCAGGTACCAAGTCAGCTATGTCCCCTCCACAGAAAAATTATGATCCTCTGCTCCTTCTCGCAGAGAAATCAGCTACTACCGTAGGTGATGCTGTGTCGATTCTTGATTAAACTTTGTGTATCTTTGGCCAATTTACTTGTACTAGCGGTACGGCCACGGCTCCGCCCGTGGCGCTAGCTTTGCGTTGCCCATAGTACTCGCATTAACAGTGTGCTGTGATGTACCACTCTGAACCGGAAAATAATAACCACCATGCGGGGCGGTGTCGACCCAGGGGGTGTCTGTTTTCGTCCTCGGGTTTATGGAGTTGTAGCTGTCCGCAAGGATTTCTGATCCGGGGATGCGACGTTATCATCCCTGGGTGCGGTGGGACCTCGCCGTTGCCCCGAGGGGTAACTCACGCTGCGCGCTGGCTCCATGAAAGCCAGCCAACCGTAAATCATTCCGTGGGGTTGGGTTTCCACACCTTGTGGGGCGGTATCGACCCCGGGGGTGTCCGTTTTCGTCCCCGGGTTGTTGGAGTTGTAGATGTATGGAAGGGTTTCCGACCCGGGGATGGGACGTTATCCTCCCCGGGTGCGGTGGGGCTTCGACGTTGCCCCGGGGGGCAACTCTCGCCGCACATTGGCTCTATGAGGGCCAGGCAACCGAAAATTAGCCGGTGGGGTTGGGTTTTCCACACCTTGTGAGGCGGTATCGACCCGAGGGGTGTTTGCTTCGTCCCCGGGTCGTTGAAGTTGTAAATATATGGAAAGACTTCTGACCCGGGGGTGGGATCATATCCTCCCCTGAAGCGGCGGGACCTTGCCGTTGCCCCGAGGGGTAACCCTCGCTGCGTGCTGGATCTCTCGGCTCCAGCGCCTCAGCCAAATCAGCGATCAGCCAATGGTGGTAGGGTTTGCGGGGCGGTTTCGAGCCCGGGGATGTCATTTTCGTCCCCGGGTTGTTGGATTTGTAAATGTATGAAATAATGTACGACCCGGGGATGGGACGTTATCATCCCCGGGTGCGGCGGGACTCGACGTTGCCCCGAGGGGCAATTATCGCCGCACGCTGGCTCTATGAGGGTCAGGCAAACGCAAAAAAAAACGTGGTTCTTCCACACCTTGTGAGGCGGTATCGACACGGGCGGTGTCCGTTTGTGTCCCCGGGTCTTTGGAGTTGTAGATGTATGGAAGGATTTATGACCCGGGGATGGGATCATATCATCCCCGCGTGCGGCGGGACCTCGCTGTTGCCCCGAGAGGCAACCCTCGCTGCGTGCTGGCTCCATGAACTCCAGCGCCCCAGCCAAATCAGCAATCAGCCAGTGGTGGTGGGGTTTCCACACCTTGCGGGGCGGTGTCAACCCGGGGGGTGTCTGTTTTCGTCCCCGGGTTGTTCGAGTTGTAAATGTATGGAAGGATTTATGACCCGGGGATAGGAAGTTATCATCCCCGGGTGAGGCGGGACTTCGACGTTGCCCCGAGGGGAAAATCTCGCCGCACGCTGGCTCTATGAGGGTCAGGCAACCGTAAGTATTCCCGTGGCATTGGGGTTTCCATACCTTGTGAGGCGGTATCGACCCGTGGGATGTCCGTTTGCGTCCCCGGGTCGTTGGAGTTGTAGATGTATGAAATTATTGCTGGCCCGGGGATGTGATCATATCATCCCCGGGTGCGGCGGGACCTCGCTGTTGCCCGGAGGGGCAACCCTCGCTGCGTGCTGGCTCTATAAACTTCAGCGTCCCAGCCAAATCAGCAATCAGCCAGTGGTGGTGGGGTTTCCACACCTTGCGGGGCGGTATCTACCCGGGGGATGTCTGTTTTCGTCCCCGGGTTGTTGGAGTTGTAAATGTAAGGATGGATGTATGACCCGGGGATAGGAAGTTATCATCCCCGGGTGCGGCGGGACTTCGACGTTGCCCCGAGGGGCAACTCTCGCCGCACGCTGGCTCTATGAGGGTCAGGTGTTCCCGTGGTATTGGGGTTTCCACACCTTGCGAGGCGATATCGATCCGAGGGATGTCCGTTTGCATCCCCGGGTCGTTGGAGTTGTAGATGTATGGAAGGATGTCTGATCCGGGGATGGAACTTTATCGTCCCCGGGTGCCGCTGGCTCCCTGAGCCTCAGTCAATCAGTGACCAACTGATGGGGGTGGGGTTTCCATACCGTGCGGGGCAGTGTCGACCCGGGAAAACGCCGTTTTTGTCCCCGGTTGGTCTGAGTTGTAGAGATGTGGAGGGATTTCTAATCCGGGGATGGGATCCTATCCTCCCCGGGTTTGGCGGAACCTCGGTGGCTCTTTTCAGCACCGATGTTCTAGAAAGAGGCAGCAGCCACTGGCATGGATTTGGGCAACCAATCAGCTGCCAGAATAGTAATTCAAAATTGTAAGTCAGCAGGTAGGCTGGCTAGATGGCTGCCAGAACTGCGTCGGGATTGCGCCACGGCCACGGCTCGGCGCGGCATGGGACCCAGTGTTCTGCGGGTTGTGGCACCCAGCCTCCCTACCCATGGGGCAAGGTGGGGCTGAAGCGCTCTGGATAGCGCTGCTCAATTACAGACAGACAGACAGACAGAATAGCAGCATTTAATAATACTAGCGGTACGGCCACGGCTCCGCCCGTGGCGCTAGCTTTGCGTTGCCCATAGTACTCGCATTAACAGTGTGCTGTGATGTACCACTCTGAACCGGAAAATAATAACCACCATGCGGGGCGGTATCGACCCAGGGGGTGTCTGTTTTCGTCCCCGGGTTATTGGAGTTGTAGTTGTCCGCAAGGGTTTCTGATCCTGGGATGCGACATTATCATCTCCGGGTGCGGTGGGACCTCGCCGTTGCCTCGAGGGGCAACTCCCGCCGCGCGCTGGCTCCATGAGAGACAGCCAACCGTAAATCAGCCCGTGGGGTTGGGGTTTCCACACCGTGTGGGGCGGTATCGACCCCGGGGATGTCCGTTTTGGTCCCCGGGTTGTTGGAGTTGCAGATGTATGGAAGGATTTCTGACCTGGGGATGGGACGTTATCATCCCCGGGTGCGGTGGGGCTTCGACGTTGCCCCAGGGGGCAACTCTCGCCGCACGTTGGCTCTGTGAGGACCAGGCAACCGAAAATGAGCCCGTGGGGTTGGGTTTTCCACACCTTGTGGGGCGGTATCAACCCGGGGGGTGTTTGCTTCGTCCCCAGGTCGTTGGGGTTGTAAATGTATGGAAGGACTTCTGACCCGGGGGTGGGATCATATCAGCCCCTGGAGCGGCGGGACTTCGCCGTTGCTCCGAGGGGTAACCCTCGCTGCGTACTGGATCTCTCGGCTCCAGCGCCTCAGCCAAATCAGCGATCAGCCAAAGGGTTTGTGGGGCGGTTTCGAGCCCGGGGATGTCATTTTCGTCCCCGGGTTGTTGGATTTGTAGATGTATGGAAGGATGTACGACCCGGGGATGGGACGTTATCATCCCCGGGTGCGGCGGGACTTCGACGTTGCCCCGGGGCAACTCTCGCCGCACACTGGCTCTATGAGGGCCAGGAAACCTAAAAATAACCCGTGGGGTTGGGGTTTCCAGACCTTGTGAGGCGGTATCGACCAGGGAGATGTCTGTTTTCGTCCCCGGTTTGTTGTAGTTGTAGATGTATGGAAGGATGTATGACCCGGGGATGAGACATTATCATCCCCAGGTGCGGCGGGACTTCGACGTTGCCCCGAGGGGCAACTCTCGCCGCACGCTGGCTCTATGAGGGTCCGGCAACCGTAAAATGTTCCCGTGGTATTGGGGTTTCCACACATTGTGAGGCGGTATCGAACCGGGGGATGTCCGTTTGCGTCCCCGGGTCGTTGCAGTTGTAAACGTATGGAAGTATTGCTGGCCCGGGGATGTTATTATATAATCCCCGGGTGCGGCGGGACCTCGCTCTTGCCCTGAGGGGCAACCCTCGCTGCGTGCTGGCTCGCTGGCTCTATGATCTTCAGCGCCCCAGCCAAATCAACAGTCAGCCAGTAGTGGTGGGGTTTCCACACCTTGCGGGGCGGTATCGACCCGGGGGATGTCTGTTTTCGTCCCCGGGTTGTTGGAGTTGTAAATGTATGGAAGGATGTATGACCCGGGGATAGGAAGTTATCATCCCCGGGTGTGGCGGGACTTTGACGTTGCCCCGAGGGGAAACTTTCGCCGCACGCTGGCTCTATAAGGGCCAGGCAACCGAAAATGCTCCCGTGGTATTGGGGTTTCCACACCTTGTGAGGAGGTATCGAACCGGGGGATGTCCGTTTGCGTCCCCGGGTCGTTGGATTTGTAGATATATGTAAGGGTGTCTGACCCGGGGATGTGATCATATCATCCCCGGGTGCGGCGGGATGTCACTGTTGCCCCGAGGGGCAACCCTTGCTGCGTGCTGGCTCTATGAACTCCAGCGCCCCAGCCACATCAGCAATCAGCCAGAGTGGTGGTGGGGTTTACACACCTTGCGGGGCGGTATCGACCCGGGGGGTGTCTGTTTTCCTCCCGGGGTTGTTGGAGTTGTAGGTGTATGGAAGGATGTATGACCCGGGGATAGGAAGTTATCGTCCCCGGGTGCGGCGTGACTTCGACGTTGCCCCGAGGGGCAACTCTCGCCACACGCTGGCTCTATGAGGGTCAGGCAACCGTAAGTGTTCCTGTGGTATTGGGGTTTCCACACCTTGTGAGGCGGTATCGATCCGGGGGATGTCCGTTTGCGTCCCCGGGTCGTTGGAGTTGTAGGTGTATGGAAGGATTTCTGACCCGGGGATGTGATCATATCATCCCCGGGTGCGGCGGGACCCCGCCGTTGCCCCGAGGGGCAACTCTCACTGCATGCTGGCTCTATGAACTCCAGCCTCCAGCGCCCCAGCCAAATCAGCAATCAGCCAGTGGTGGTGGGGTTTCCACACCTTGCGGGGCGGTATCGACCCGGGGGGTGTCTTTTTTCCTCCCCGGGTTGTTGGAGTTGTAAATGTATGAAGGATTTCCGACCCGGGGATGAGGAACGTTATCATCCCCGGGTGCGGCGGGACTTCGACGTTGCCCCGAGGGGCAACTCTCGCCGCACGCTGGCTCTATGGGGCCAGGCAACCGTAAATGTTCCCGTGGTATTGGGGTTTCCACACCTTGGAGGCGGTATCGATCCGGGGGTGTCCGTTTGCGTCCCCGGGTCGTTGGAGGTGTAGTATGTATGGAAGGATATCTGACCGGGGATGGAACTTTATCGTCCCCGGGTGCCGCTGGCTCCCTGAGCCTCAGCCAATCAGTGACCAACTGATGGGGGTGGGGTTTCCATACCGTGCGAGGCAGTGTCGACCCGGGAAAACGCCGTTTTTGTCCCCGGTTGGTCTGAGTTGTAGAGATATGGAGGGATTTCTAATCCGGGGATGGTATTATATCCTCCCCGGGTTTGGCGGAACCTCGGTGGCTCTTTTCAGCACCGATGTTCTAGAAAGAGCCAGCAGCCACTCGCATGGATTTGGGCAACCAATCAGCTGCCAGAATAGTAATTCAAAATTGTAAGTCAGCAGGTAGGCTGGCTAGATGGCTGCCAGAACTGCATCGGGATTGCGCCACGGCCACAGCTCGGCGCGGCGTGGGACCCAGTGTTCTGCGGGTTGTGGCACCCAGCCTCCCTACCCATGGGGCGAGGTGGGGCTGAACCGCTCTGGATAGCGCTGCTCAATTACAGACAGACAGACAGAATAACAGCATTTAATAATATATATAATATAGATAGATTAGATGCGTGTTGTCAATGTCCAATCCCCTAAGTACACCTGCGCTTACAACATCAGTTGGGCGCGGATGGGGATGCGATTTACACTACCAGCGCAGTACTCGGAACCGAATTTTGATTTTAGAAACCTTCCCTGTGAGGGAAGTGGCGACTATCGACGATTTTGTTACTGGAATCGACTGACACTGGAAAGTAGTTCTGCTGAAACTACCGTATTGCACCAAGTATACCAGCCTTCTTTAGTGTACCACCCAACTGCAGGAAGCCACCACCGGTGGAAAATATAAGCAGATTGCCGCCAAAGGTTTTATCACCGGAATCGGTTCCAGTAGATGCCGCCCCTTCCGGCGTTATATGAAATCCACAGATAATAACATTGTACATGGGGTCCAAACGAAGAAACGAAAATGTGCCCAACAGCGCCGCACTCGGGGGAGCTTTTTGGAAGAGCGACGGATCCCTTCGTGACGAGCTCCCCGTCATCGCGAACAGAACGCGTCTGTGGCACCGATACCTCAGACTTCTCTAGCACCGCCTGCTGACGCCCCTCAAGCCATTAGTCGAGCCACGGTCGCACAATGCTTCTCCCGGCCATCAAAACAGTACGCACGGTACATCCACGATTGTCGAACGGGAGTCGTTTTCCTTACCGGGGAGATAAGGCATACAATACAAGCGCCTCAACATCGTGGGCATGTGCACACGGCATGTATTATGTGTTGTAGTGATGCGCGTAAAATATTGGCATTTGTACCTGTACACAAGGCGGTGCTGTCACACCGTTCGTATCACCCGCCCTGGTACTGTACCCCAAGTACCCGAAATGCCTGGAAATGTCTAAAAATCTGTGTTGTCCCAGCTTGCTGCATCACGGCCCCTCTAGTTCCTAGCTGAGTACGCAAAATGTAGCAAATCTCCCTGATCGGACCTATGAGAGTGCTATCCACACCCACAACCAGAAACCACCCCCGGTGATACATAAAGCAAAACTAACCAAAACAAGCATGCCTTGCATCACTGATATTCGTTAGATATCACTCTACCGCAGGATACCACCCCGATCATTAAAACTAGTACAATACACTCCGTGTTTCACCCGGGGCGGCTTCTTAGACTGAATACGGTAGCCACCCACAATACTTTACCTTTTTAGTTTGGTTTTGTACGGGAACGGGCCACCCCGCGAATGTTCCCTGCGGGGGTTAGCCACCACTGGAATTCACGGTGGTAATGATTTTTGCCCAGCACGGGATTTCACGGGGTGCGAATCAGCCGCCGCGATATCTAACGGTTTGTTTTTTGTGCGTGTATCAGATACCACCAACACACTTGTAGTACCTTTCCATGCACGTACACGATACTTATATGTATTTATGTAATAATTTTATTCGTTTTCCATCGAATACAATATGCAGCACGACCTTCAACGTCGATCACTGATAAACATCATACACATCATGCACATAGCAATATCCCCAGAAACAAGAAAATCAAAGAGAACCTAAAACACGAAACCTATGCATGCATGTAGCCTTACCCCGTTCTGTGCCTACGTTTGATTCATGCGGAGTCGCCTGCAGCCCATGGCCTTATCGTCGCTTGTGCAATGCATGCACTTTATCGCACGTGTTTGAAGCGAACAAACAGAACGAATCTTGACCAAAACAAAACAAGTAGTTTCAGAGAAAGTCGTTAACAGTGACCTCGACTACTTCAGGAGAAATCCCGGCATACACTCCACAACAAACAGCCCCCGTTCCTGCAATTCATGAACGTACCTGCGGTATAAGCGTGGTACCTGCAGGTACGACGAAATATACAGAACTGAAAAATGCAAAGTGAAGAACGAAAATATGCTACAAACACACGAACATGCAAAACCGAAAATACAAACATGCAAATACAAAAACACGTAGTGCGAAAACCAAACATACAAGCATTCAAGGTTGTGTTCTGCAGGCAACGTACACAACCGCACCCGGGGTATTTTTTCCGATATGACCCGTACCGGACCTTCTGTGACTTGCGTACGGCATTCATACCCGTACCCGATATTTATGTAAGTTCTGTATGCCCGAGGCACAATATCCGGGGTCCGGGTATGCCCTTTGCAATATATCCAGGTGCAGGTACGGGTATACGGGTACAATATTCTAGTACGTACCTACCCGGAACTTTTGTGAGTTCAGGAAGACCTTCACACCAGTACCCGGGAGTTCTGTCACAACACGTTTGTGTTCTGTAGGGCACATACCCAGGGTATTTACCCGAGGAGTACAGTACATAAACACGGAAACATACAAAATACAAAATACAAAAATACAAAAACACAAAATCCTAAACTATATGCATACAACCATGAAAAATATCAAGCATACAGAACACAGCATATGGTACAAATTACGAAAACACAACGATACCTATTTACTTCGTAAGGAACAAAAAAGCAAAACTGCTTATGATATGTCTACTCCAAAACTA
Source organism: Saccharina japonica (assembly GCA_008828725.1). Classification (NCBI taxonomy): domain Eukaryota; class Phaeophyceae; order Laminariales; family Laminariaceae; genus Saccharina; species Saccharina japonica. Next base: position 128,028 of record MEHQ01000832.1, on the reverse strand, counting down.
TAACATACCGAAACGCAAATATTAATCATACCAAAATACAGAATACGAATTTCACCGAACACCCGGGACGAACGTATGGCGGCGCACGATGATCGTACCTCCACGTTGACTGTAAGATGTTCACCCTATTGTACGTGTTTCAACTAAACAAAATTGCGTGGGGACCCAGTCCACAAGAGACACGCGAGGGTACCGCCGGCGAGAATCCGTTATCATGGTACTTTAAACGGCATTCGGCGAGTCGATATTCCCGGTGGGATCTACGGCACATGAACTCAAAAACTTAAACCAGGATAAACGAACACTTCCACGTGGACCGTTTGGATGGGAATACCAAGCCAGGGTATTCTACGGGACGTGTCCGGGGGGAACCTCAGGAATAACGTAAACGGGAACGGGTATATTTCCCGTACCTCGTGACATCCTGGAGAAATCCCCCCGCAGTTAAGCTCCCAGACACTGCGCCGAAAAGCACAACACCACCTCATCGTCGAGGCTCGAGGTGACTGTCAAGCCTTACACTACCCCCCCCCCCCCTCTCCCGAAGCAATTGAACCCTAAGCTTATCATGTTCAAGAGCGGAAATTACATACATTATTCAAGGCGCGGGACGCTCGGGGGTGGCTTCTCTTGATAAACGTTTCGCATGCAGTTCCTTAAATATCAAATTCTTTATACTCGAAAGCGGCACCCTCCTCCTCCTCCCTGCATACTCCTTCCTCGTATGCTGGACGCAATTCTCTCAAGGACAACGAGCCTGTACGGTGGACAGGCCCCACCCTGACTGCAGTCTTATTCGCATGCATCTCTTTCGTTAAGAGCACCGTCTGAACCAGCACCGTGACGACCATGAAAATGTTCGCGGCGATGAGAACGCCTGAAAAGGTCAAGAGATACTGTGCACTGGCAGTATTTTCGTCGACGTCAATCTTCGAAAGGAACGCCACGTACATACTGGCCACGACAACGCCGTTTCCCCAACGGTACAGGCCCATGTCGATACCTTTTTGGAAGGGAGACAAGATCTCCGAAATGAACACGTACTTCACCGCAAACATGAGAGCCACAGATATCTGTACCGTTCTGTTGGGAATGAACGCCGCAATGACAGTCAAAGCAATCCGACGACCGCACTCTACAACCTCGTAGTAGTATCGAGACGGCTTATATGCGGCCCATACACCGTTAAACGGCTTCAGGTGCAACATAGTTCCCCGGTCGGGCTTGACGAGGTCACGCCGGTGCCAAATCAACAACGCCGTGAACCCAGCAGTTATTCCAATAGGATATACACCCACCATGATGAGCGCGTATACCTTGTACCAGCTGTGGCGAGCCGTCAAGCAGGAAAGGCTGTAATCCGCCCGAAGATATGTATTTCCATCGTCTAGCTTGTCACAGCCGAATGTTTGGAATATCCTGTAAGATACCGGGGAGTAGACTAAGAAGGCGATAAAAAGCACCACAGCCTGATGCTTGTGCCGCACCTCGCGTATTGCAGACTCAGAACAGCTGTTTCTTTTTTCCCCTATGAAGTAACTCCCCGCCAGGACGACGAGCGCGAGAAGCGGCGTGATCGTGGCGAAAACCAGGTGGTCGTAAAAGTCATTCCCGACCAAGCAAGAGTACGAAAATATGAAGTCCAAGTCGAGATTGATCGGATTTAGCTTAGCGACAAAGGTCTGGTAAAGCTCCGGGTAAACGTCACCTGCGATGGCGTCAAACTGACGAGAGGGTAAGAAGCAACCGGGACAACGTGTGGATTATGCGGGCGGTCAATCGTAAGTACCAGGTATATTAATAGATATTTCCGACCAGCCCCCTAAACCACACTTTAGTAGCGTGGGCGAGCATTTTCAACGGCTGCAAGGGACTGCATCATTAAGGTTGGACACAACCTAACATAATGGCATGCATTGTGTTGAACGATTCAACGGCCGAACGTTAAGCGTCCGTAGCAACACCTTCATCACGAGCTGTCTTGCTTGGCAAGGCACGTAGAAACTCGTGGACAACTTGCATGTAGATCGTTTGGTGTTGGGTGCATTTCGTGTACACAATTGCGTTGAACTGCGTAATATGAACAGTTTAATACATGCCAGATACCAGACACGCGAGTGACATCGCCACTGGAAGAGTGTTGAACTGAGCCTGAAGCACGAGTGCCATTAAAACCGTACGCTACATGCTCCGGTCTACCGAGTCTATCAGAAGGTCATCGATAATACGATTCTCTTCCCAAACGTTCGTTCCCCGACATCAGTGGAAGCATGAATTCACGTAGTCTCGGAACCGCAACTCCGACAACAATAGTATGTTTATATATGCTACCGTGGTATAGGTCAAGACAAAATTAGTGCCTGTTAACATACTCTAGACTACGTCGCTATCACGTGTGGAAACCACCACTTCGGATACCTGAGAAATGATCTGCCAGACTGTCACCACGATTTTGATAGCCCGAATTGGAAGCATGTTGACCAGAGAATCTCGGCAAAACCTCCATTTTCTCTTCCACTGGCTTTGATTTATCTCGACCCCCTCGTCGGCCCCGTCGTGCACCACTTTGCCCAAATATGAAAGCAGTGCGACGGCTAATAGTAACACCGCCAGGCTCAACGCCACCGCAAGTCCCACGGCCGACCTCGTCATATCCCCGGAGCACTCACGACAGCTGTAGGCAATCCCTGGCGCAAAGTCTTTGGCACAAACGGCACAGTCTGGAGCACCAAGTGGGGAGAGGAAGCAGGGAATGAGGCGCCTTTCGTCGACGTTGCGAATCAGATGCGCGATATGACGAAACGATGGTGCATTGCAATCAAACAACGCACAAAGTGAATGCATATTTAAAGTTCAAGCTCCACGCACAAGGAGGAAAAACTGTATAGGGCGACGTACGTGGATATACCAATAACCTGAAACCTTCAGGTCACAACGTCACAACTGGCTCCACGACTTGTGCTAAGTGTGCTAATTTGGCTTAAGGAATGCTATTTGCTAAGTTGTTGGCTAATGTGCTAAAGTGTACGTGCGTGGTGGGTGGTGGTGGGTGATGCGTCGGTGGCTTGGGGTGGCGGTGGGCCGTGGTGGCGTGGGGTGGCGTGGGCGTGGGTGCGGGTGCGTGGTCGTGGGACTGGGGGTGCGTGGGTGCGTGGTGCGGTGCGTGGGTCGTGGTTGCGTGGGTCGGTGGTGCGTGGTGCGTGGGTTGCGTGGGTGCCGTGTGCGGCGTGCGTTGCGTGCGCTGGCGTGCGTGGCGTGCGGCGTTGCGTGCGCGTGCGTGATTGCGTGCTGCGTAGCGTGCGTGCGTGCGCTGCGTTTCGTGCGTTTGCGTGCGTGCGTGCGTGCGTGCGTGCGTGTGTGCGTGTGTGTGACGTGGGCGCTTCAAGTCTTTTGGTGTCCAGGGGTTCGATTCTGGCAATATGCTGGTAGTGTGCCACTGCCACTGCCTGTGTTGTGAGATCATCAGCAACAAGTATATCGTACGTACAGTATGCATTTTTATTTTTTTTTGTCCATCCCATTCATTATCTTCGCACTTCCGTCTTTCTCCCTCCCTAGTCGTAACTCAGATCCGGGGTCACAAAGTAGGCTCCTCTCCCTCCTCCCCCACTACGGTTCTTGCCTTGCATTTTTATCGCGAGAAGATGTCAGCCCTTTCTTCCCTCGTCAACTTTCGTCGAATTTTGCTTACCCACGCTATAATATGCGCTCTCGACAGTCGGTGTCATTTGAGAATAGGCTCAACCCAACATGAAATAGGTCTAGGCAATATGCAAGTGCTTTCTCACATGGCCCCGTGTAGCCAGATGTGCAGTACTTGTCGGTATCGGTGCCGCCGTGGCAGGCCCCCTTTTGGTAGCACGGCAAAATGTCGTGGCTTTCGTTCGAGGTACGGAAGAAGCCTTTTTGGAGTGTCAGAGTTTGGATGGTTGTGCCAGGTGATGGGGCGGTAGCGCCCACGGGTGACTTTGCGCAGACAGGTTTTCCGTCTATTCGGACCTCTTGGCGGGTGCTTACGGCATCGCCAAAGGTTGAACATCGAGAACAGGCTTCTTCGAAGCACGAGCTGCAGAACTGCGTCTGGTTTTATTAAAGCGACAGGGGTATTGAGTAACGAAGTAAGTCTAGATGGACCACATGAGAGCTGAACGTCGATATTGTGACAGAACGCGCGAGTCGTTACGTTTCGAACAATATTACACAGCGTAGAGATACGTACGTGAACAGCCAGAACAATATTCAAGCAGGTTGTTTGTTCTCAACGCATTCAAGTAGGCGCTTGGCATGTGCGACCAATTCCGCATTGCAATACATTTGGTTCGACCTGCAGAAACACGTCCATATACTATACCTGGTATAAAGCTACTGCCATTGTTCAGAGCCTGCACCAAACCCCGAACACTAGACTACATACCGTACCGTACAACAACATGTAGTTAGTAGAGACGACGTGTCGACGCGTTCTGTAAGGTTCTGTATTCTTGTTGAAACTACTTGCTACAGCGATGTATAGATGTGTAATTTATCGTCCTTGCCTCATTCGTTTCGATGTAGCCGTACTGCCCGACCGGGCAGTAGTACGCGTTCTCCGAGAAGTTCACGTTGGACATGACGCCCAGGAACCCCACGCTCATAATGGCGGGGCCTTCAACCACGGCCTCGTTCGCCACAAAAATGGTGTTAGAAACACGCATAGACCCTGTGTGGAAGATCGCTCCTCCTGAGACCCCTGTGCAATCGTCGGAGGCCGTTAAAGTAAGAGGTAGATCTCTTAAGTTCGACCGCGAAGCTGCTTGTGTAACGCAGTACATGTATCGCCACACCTAATGTTGTTACATGTGCAGCGAAATAATGTAAACTATGTCCACGCTCACCAAAGGTTGAACGTACAGTCTATCCGTACAATCCACCAGTGGAGGAGGGGTGGCCTTGAGTATGGATTGTGTCAGGGCAGGAAAAGGGGGACGGATTGGATGGATTGGTGGTATTCATCGAAGGGTGTCAGGTTTTTCACTGTGTATGAATAATGCCCTGCACATTGTCGGAAGGAAAAATAAGTAATAACTGTACGATTTCAGGGATCGTTATGCATGTCGCCAATACGGCGTGGTAGCAGAGGCTCACGGTAGATCTGATGAGTCATTCAGGCTGGTGTTCGTCCACTTTGGAAATGTAGGTTGTAGACTAAATATATGCGAATACAACCATTGGGTCATTTTTTTTGCTTCCATCCCATTTATTATCTTTGCAGTTCAGTCTCTCTCCATCTTAGTAGTAGCTCAGATGCGGGGTCACAAAGCAGGCTCTTCTCCCTCCTCCCCCCCTGCGGTTCGTGCCTTGGTTTTAAATCGCGCAGAGGGTTCAGCATTCCCAACGCTCGTCGATTTTCATCGAACTTTGCTAACTCATGCTCTCGCGCTTTCCGCCAGTCAAGATAGTTTTTGCGAGAAAAAGCCCCTACGAGTACATAAGAGTATGCACTCGGGGGGGGCTCGAACCCACGACCTTGACTCTAACAGGGACGAGATTCACCTGTCCTTCCACCGGGGACACCGGAATGGGTTAGAACAATAGAGTAGATGGAGTACGTGTTGTGAGAATATATAACGTGGTGGGTTGTGTCTTGCAGTTCAACGTACGGGATTGTCACTGTGTGTCACAATGTCTACAGCTATTGGGCCGTCTTTCTGCGGTTCAACGTCTAGAGCTACACTTTGATCTCGAACAAGCCGATCTCGCCGCATTACTCCAGAAGATTTCCGTTCAACTTTCAGCTGCCATAAAGTATTCACCTTTTACACTGGGCGCACTTGTATAGGCTATCCATATAGGCCATTCATAAAACAGCAGATCGTCTGCGTTTACATCGTAACAGCTAGTACATGCGCCGAACGTTGAATAAATTTGAGTTGCCAGGCAGGGGTGCATGTACACGGCATGCTTTGGTTGAACCAAACATTTAATTCTATGAGCTTCTACATACTGGTCAAGCTGAACGCCACACATAATGTTTTCTCCCCATCAAACTTCATGCCGTCTTTTCGAGCCACACCCTGAACGTTTAACACTTGTTGTAGGAGCGCCTACCAAAGCGTGACCGATTTAGTTCCCGTAACATTTTTCCATTCAGGAGTTCTGGCGATGTTGTAGCCGCTTAAGATCCCAAATGTCCGGCGAAACAAGAAGAAACCATTCCACATGACTCGTACAATATCGGCACAAAATGCCAGGCGCTGGTTAAAGAAAAAGGCGTGAACATTTGGGCTTTCGTGCTGAAAACGTGCATCTCGTGGACCTGTAAGATACTGGCCTGTACTCATCTGTTGTAGTTTCAGGGCAGCATCGGCTGGGAGCGTTTGGTCTAACAGTTCTGCGAGTATCTGCGCGAACATATGCACATCCATGCCTTTGAATGCCTGCCGCTGGCTAAGTGTGACACAGTACCGTATACCCTTTGTTTAGGGTCCTCGCACTGGGACCTTGTAATACAGGTTCGGAGAAATAACACTTTTGAAAAATGTTCAGGTTTAGCCACCACCAAACTGAACTGAACTATATTGTGATTTTGTAGGATTTTTGTGATACAAAGTCTGAATAGGCCATAAGGAGGCCATTCACGAGCGTTCAATGTTGGGTTTTCATCCAATGTATTATCTTCGCGCTTCTTGCTCCTACTCCGTCCTAGCCGTGGGCCAGATCCAGGTGCACATAGAAGGCTCGTTTCCTCCCTGCCCACTACGGTACGATCTGTGCACTGTTATCGCAAGAAGGGGGCAACACGTTCTTTCCTCGTCGACTCGCGTCGAATTGTGCCTACCAACGCTATACTACTGTAGGCGCTCTCGACACTTGGTGTCATTGGATAATAAAATTACAACATACACATGCTCGAACCCGCGACATTAACTCTAGTGGCAGTTTAAGTTAATAACAAGGCCACCGGCGCGGTTGGTATTACACGCGTGCACACGCACTGCAGTTACTAAATAACGACATATATGACAGATAAACTCAACCACGCCATTTTTCCGCCATACTTTCAACTTATTCGGACTAAACTCTAACTGAAACTAATACATTTTGACGCCGAAAGTTTGTTTCCCTTTGCGTGGGGGTCATGTAAGATACATGTACCCTGGTACTCCACATGCGACGTCCTACTAGATAGAGTGGCGGGTCAGGTTGAAGCAGCCGGTGTATCAGATATTGATGAGCGCAGATGAAACATTGGCCAGGTAAGGCCTCCATAGCACGATGTCGTATCAGACCTGGTCAAATGTGTTACCCTAAATAGCGATTGTGTGCATGGGTAACTCTTACAGTAAAAAAAACAAGGAAATTCCCGGTGACTCACAAGCAAAGTTGTTATTGAAGACAGAAGCGTTGAAGATGTCCACCCCGGGGCCTGTGTGCAAGTAAAGCGCGCCCCCGTCTTCAGCCGTGTTGCCTTCGAGAACACACTCGCTAAAAAAGGTTGGTTTGTCGTCTACAGCAACAACAGATACGGCGCCGCCGAGCGATGCTTTGTTAGACTTGAACATCGTATTGCCGACATGAACTTGGTCACATGTCTTAAACGCGAGGGCGCCTCCCACGGCGTCGGCAGAGTTATTGACAAACACTACGCTCCAGCTAGAAGTGTCGTCACCGCCCGCATCGGAGTACAAACCGCCTGCAACACGCCAAGACCACGATAGAAAGTGCGGGTTAGATCCCTTTCAGCAAAATGCTAGCCAATACATACAATATCATTGCGGCTGCAATTCGTTGAGGGTGGGTTACAAAGTGTACCGACACTGGGAGAACATGTTATCACACCAATACGAATTTCTACATATATACATTTGCGGCGGTACCCTCCGAGCCTAGAATGCTGCAGTGATCATGATAATTGCGGTGGAGCTGGAATTTGTCCATCACAAACTTGGTCCGAAACGAAGCAGCATCTTCTGTGGCGAGTGTCCGGTGTTATCTGTTAGTTGCTCTCTTACGCTACTGTGGTTCGGCCCGCTTGTTGTGCATGAGTGACCGCCGGAAACATTCATTTTTTTACGCCCGAAGTGTCCTTATGATTGAGGTGCAACTGAGGCCAGCACTTTGATATGGAATCCAGCGTAAAGTCTATATTTAGTTCTCGGTGTTGAGCCTGGTCGATAAAAACTTACTAATCGGCAGCGAGATGCTACGCTTCCGACCCCTCCTGCGTCTTAGACAATCGGACGCCCGTCAAGCCAGTAGCAGCCCATCGCATTAAAGAGAGTATCCCGGGACACGGTTACAACAAGGGAATGCGCTTCTATTTGGCGTTTCGCTAAAGTGGCGAAAGTGCGACGGGGAGCTACTGTAGGTCCCGCTCCTCTAGTCACCATGTGCGTAAGTGATACACCCGTCCCGTACACGAAACCCCAGTCCTACCACTATCCTCACAAAGTGCGTCGTACATCGCTAAGGTTGAAAAAGTGGAAGTATCCTAAAGCGCAAAGTATCTGTCCCCCGAGTCACCTTTCGTGGTCATATCACCGTTGTATCGTGGCATAAATCCACCCCTACCAGAGAACCGCGACAGTTGATATGGCACTGTCCAATCTCCCTTTCGAAGTATCAGCAGTATACATGTCGTTTCGATACTGGTTGAAATTCCACGCTTCACGTAACTACTTGGCTTCGTTGATGCACAATGCGAGAGTGGACAACACACACCGACGGTTTGGCTTGGTCACGCGATAGGCTTCAGGACGCCCTTGTGATGATCAGGAGGACGCACTGGTTTTAGTTGTCTTTTGCCAGGGCAACCGAATGTATATATTTATACGAAGTATACACCCTGGCAGTATCTACCCTTGCCTGAGACTATACAATGGGTTTCAACAAGCGGCTCGAGAAAACCAACCACAATCGCCGCCGTCTCATTTCCTCACCTTCATTGCCTGGCAGGCCGCCGCGACGTATCTTGCTACCCCTAATAGTGAGGTTGCTCGACACAGCACGAATAGCTCCTGGGAGTATCGGCACAATGCAAGGGTGGGTTGTTTTCAGCGTTATTCGTTTTGGTCGAAAGTATTGCCGGGAAAACGTGGCAAGTAGCTCAACGAAACCAATGGCGTTAGATGTTGGAGCGCATTGAAAACTTGGTGCACATACCCAACGTCAAGATTACTCCGCACCTTCGACTAGAGAGGGGCTACAGTAGTTGCGAAAATATACTAGGTGCTCGTGAATATGCATGATATTTCAAACTTAATAACGTTAACCACTGTGCACCGAAGCGATGAGACGGGCCAATATCTTGAGATGTAGTTATTTTGTGGAGAACGGTGGGAGTAATCAACTAAAGCTGACCGATTCTTCCGACAATTATACACAATACGGTCTGCACCGTGCTTGCAAATGCGCTGGTCGTGATATGACTAGCGGGTTGAATTTTGCTAAAGCTTCCTTGATAGTGCTGCTTCGGCGGGATTGTCAGCCCGTGCCTGGCGTGGGGGGAAATACCGGGAGTGGATGTTTCGTGCGGTATTACGTCGACGACCGTAGTCTTGTCGAGGTACAATGGTCGCCGGACGGTCGCCGTCGCCGTGGCCGGCGGGCGGTGCAATCGCTTGCGTCATACCATTTTCGCCTGCTGGGCGAGCGCAGAGCATCTGACCCACCCCTCCTGTCTGCCAGTAAGATCACGAACTGGGATACGCGACTCGAGGTGTTGGGTTAGATTGTTGACACGGAGGCGTTTACAGTGACGTTGCTGCCGCTGAAGATCTGCAAGCTGCGTAAGCTCCTTGCGGCATGGCTTCTGTCTCTGTCTTCGGCTTCCGCGAATCAAATGTCACAGCTCGTGGGTTTCGTTATTTATGCATAGTTCACTGTCCGTCCGGCGCCGTATTTCGTGCAGCGCATGTTGGCCTCGGCGAGGATGCCGCGCATCGCCGCCAGCGCTGACTTTGCGTGCCGGATGGCCAACCCTGGACGGCGTGTCGCCCTCGGGCTCGAGTTTCACGGGGGTCTAGAGTTTTTGCGTTGGTTCGTGGCTGAGGGGCTTGACGTGTGGGGGGGTTCACAGTCGGCTCCGATTTATCACTTTTTCGAGCGCCCGACCCGACGTACTCTGTTTTCGGATTATTCGAAAACAGCTATCGGTGGTTGCTGTCTCGAAACTGGTGTGTACTGGCGCTATTAGCTCAGCTCCAGCAAACAGTCTCGTTTTAGCGGTTCGAGCAAGGCCGTTGCAGGCGCGAACAACAATTATATCAACGTTCTCGAACTGTTGGGCATGGTGGTTTCGGCGTGGGTTCTTGTGTCCCCGTGTACAGAACGCCTGTCCGCGGCGAGCAACTGCGTTATGTGGCGAGGAAACAACGAAGCTCCGGGCTCTAGAAGACGACATTTGCAAAAACGACTGCTTTGGGGTTGCGGTTGCTTGGTACAGAGTGGTCGGGGTAAGTGGTTATCTGTGTTCCTGTCTTTTGGGAGCGTTCGCCCTTTTGTGTCTTTTGGCCGTCCCTTTGTTTCTGTCAAGCCGCCACCCTTACCCCCTTCCGCTGTTGTCCTTTTCGGTTTTGCGGTTGATGCACAGTTCCACAAAGGAGGCCTCCCACGCGAGCACTTCCTCATCATCATCGACGGTGACGAAAAACCCCAGGCTGAGGACTGCGACAAGTACGTATCCGCTGAACTCCCCGACCCCGACCTGCGGCCGCGTCTCTTTGATCCGGTGGTGTCAAGCATGATGCATGGTCCCTGCGACAGTAATTGCCGAAAGAGCGACGAATTCTCCGAAAACTACCCCAAACATTTCCACGCAGGGGCCTGTTCCGCTGAAGGCGTGTACGTCGTGCACCGTAGGCGTCAGTCCAATGAACGTCAAGGGAGGACCGTGAACCTCGAAATCGGTGGTGTCGTCAGAAAGACTTACACTGAAAGCCCGCGAGGCGTGCTCTTCCACGGTTGATTGGTGGACAACGGATGGGCGGTTCCGTATTGTCCAGCGCTCACCCTTACGTTCGATGTACATATCAACGTGGAGTTGTGCACCTCGGTGCAAGCAATCAAGTACATCAACACGTACGTCTACAGAGGCAAGGATTGAGCTCTCGCTGGCCTCGCTCAATCGAACGGGAGCAACGGCGAGATTGCGAGCTTCGTCGAGTCACGCTATCTCGGCTCTTGCGAGTGCGCATGAAGCATATTCGCCCTTCCGATCACAGAGCGTTCTCCATCCGTCCTGCACCTTGCAATGCATGAACCCAATGGATAGGTTGTCTACTACTACGAGGGTGGAGCGACGCAGCAATAACAAGCCTCGGTTAAGACGGTGTTTACGGAATTGTTCGCCTACAACGCCACCGCCCCCGATGGGGATATTGCACTGCGACCTACTGTGCGTTTATTTCACGGGGCACTTCACATGGAATAGGGAAATAAAACGGTGGCAGCCCAGGCAAAAGTAGGGCAGGCAGCAACAGATGGGGCGTACTTACAGTTCAATCACCGCTCAGGGTGAGAGGTTCTACATTCGTCTCCTCCTCGGTCACATGCCCCGGGCTACATCCTTCGACTCGCTGCGCACTCTCCAGGACGGAACTCTAGCGACTGCGTTTCAGGAAGCGTGTCACTTGATCGTCCTGTTAACGGATGACCTGGAGTGGGACCGGTGCCTAAATGAAGCGGCAATCTACCAAGCCCGGATAGGCAAGCGTAGAGAGCTATTCGTCACGATGCTTAGGCACTGCGACATCATGGACCCTAGGAAACTATGGGAGACTCACCGCAATACTCTTGCCCGGGACATCCTCTAGCGGGCTCGCACGAGGGATGTCACTCACCAGATGGGCAGTGGGTTTCACAACCTTGCCCTGCTTCACATCGTGGACTGCCTTCGCGCTGCGGGTCCGGCGTTGAGAGGTACCACCTCCCGACGTCGGTGGACCACGCCCCTTGTGACCCGCCTCGGCAAATATTGGAGTAGCTGACAGGGCATGACTATGACCTACTCCAGCAGTTGTACGACACCAATTTAGCCCAGTTCACCCACGAGCAACACGAGGCCTTCGAGGCAGTTATGAACGTCTATGCTTCTCTCGACGATGAGGATGGTGGACTCCGGCGCGTGGTTCCCTCTCACGCGGCAGGGCAGGAGGTCTTCTTCGTCAATGGACCAGGGGGCACCGGCAAGACCTTTGTTTACACCAGTTTGTTGGCTGCCATTCGTGCCAAGGAAAACATTGGCGTTGCTGCTGCTATTGGCGGCGTGGCCTCCACCCTTCTCCCCCGCGCTCGCACTGCACATTCCTTGTTCACGATCTCCATTAACATCGACCAGCATTCCTTTTGCTTCGTAGAGAAACAGAGCTCGCGGGTCCACATTTTGCGCGGAGCGGATGTGCTCTACTGGAACGAGACCCCCATGGCCCATCGGTACTGCCTCGAGGCCATCGAGCGCTGTCTCAGAGACGTCATGGGCAACAACCTTCCATGGGGCGGGAAAACCGTGGTAATGGGAGGCGAATTCAGACAGGTACTTCCAGTGGTTCGAAGACAGATAAAGGCACAGGTTGTCAACGCCTGCATCAACCATTCCCCACTCTGGGCGGGTGTGCATGTGCTGCAGCTGAGGGTCAACTTGCGAGTGTTGAGGGCTGGAAGGCATGACTTTCGCCTTCGGGACTTCTTCGAGTGGCAGATGATAATTGGCGACGGCATGGAGGAGGATGTTCTCCAACACAAGAACGCGTTTGCGGCGGACACCGTGCGAATTTCCGGGTGAACTCATCATCGCCAAGGGCGATCCACGCGATATCATCGACGGCATTTGCCCCGATCTTGGCGTGTTTTTGGGCCGGTGGGAGTCGCGAACTAAGGGCTGCCCTGGAAAGGAAGCCCGTGCTTGCGCCGCGAAACGACGATCAACGCAAGCTCAATAAAAACATCATGCAACGTGTTCCGGGCGACGAGTTCAAGTCTCTCAGCATTGACGACACCCAGGTCATGAGCAGCATCGTCAACTAACCCGTGGAGGTCTTGGACACGTTGACGCCAGCAGGGAGGCTCACTCATCGTGTTGCACTCGAGATCGGCACCCCGTTCATCTTGCTACGCACGATCAACCCGGCATCGGGATTGTTTGACGGTACACGTTGCCTTCTCGTGAGCGCCTCACCGCGGATACTTCACATCGCAAGTACCACAGGATCCAATGCGGGCAAGACGGCCTTCGTGCCCCGTTGCACGCTAACTTCCAACGGGAGTGCGCTGCCTTATACCCTTTTTCGACGACAATTCCCGAGGCTGCGTGCTTTGCCATGACCATCAACAAGGCACAAGGGCAAACGTTGGACCCAGTGGGTATAGTTTTGCGCCGCCCGGTGTTCCCCCGCGGTCAGGTATATATAGTCGTGTTCATTGCAACATCACCGAGGGATCTCCGTTCAATGGTGATTGGGGGGGGCAAGGAGCTGCTGGATAAATCACGACCCATCTCCACCTCCAAATACGTCAACAAGGAGGTGCTCATCGGTTCGGGCCAGGTACGCTGCGGGGGGAGAGTGGGGAGAGGGTAGTCACCTCGGGGGGAGATGTGAGGAGATCAACCACGAGGATCTGTGTGAAAAGTAATTTGACATTCACGGGCCAACTCCAGGCATACTGGGGGGGGAGGTCACCTCGGAGGTAGACGTCAGGAGAGTCACGGCAGTGACCTGTGTAAGATGTGTACCTCAACGGGTTGGGGATGTACACGTACGGTATATTTACTGGACATGGTGACCGCAATAATCTACAACGTTTACGTTTTATTCCTTTCCTACAAAATGTTTCCGGAGTGATCCTGTGTACCGCCCATACACTTACATGCTGCAATGGGCTCCGCAGGGCTAGCGGCACAGGCGGAGCCGTGGCCGTACCGATAGTATAGACATACTTACTTTTGTCTTTTACTAGCGGTACGGCCACGGCTCCGCCCGTGGCGCTAGCTTTGCGTTGCCCATAGTACTCGCATTAACAGTGTGCTGTGATGTACCACTCTGAACCGGAAAATAGTAAACAGGGGCGATATCGACCCAGGGGGTTTCTGTTTTCGTCCCGGGTTATTGGAGTTGTAGTTTTCCGCAATGATTTCTGATCCGGGGATGCGACGTTATCATCCCCGGGTGCGGTGGGACCTCGCCGTTGCCCCGAGGGGCAACTCGCGCCGCGCGCTGGCTCCATGAGAGACAGCCAACCGTAAATCAGCCCGTGGGGTTGGGGTTTCCACACCTTGTGGGGTGGTATCGACCCCGGGGATGTCCGTTTTCGTCCCCGGGTTGTTGGAGTTGTAGATGTATGGAAGGGTTTCTGACCCGGGGATGGGACGTTATCATCCCCGGGTGCGGTGGGGCTTCGACGTTGCCCCGGGGGGCAACTCTGGCCGCACGTTGGCTCTATGAGGGCCAGGCAACCGAAAATTAGCCCGTGGGGTTGGGTTTTCCACACCTTGTGGGGCGGTATCGACCCGGGGGGTGTTTGCTTCGTCCACGGGTCGTTGGAGTTGTAAAATTATGGAAGGACTTCTGACCCGGGGGTGGGATCATATCATCCCCTGGAGCGGCGGGACCTCGCCGTTGCCCCAAGGGGTAACCCTCGCTGGGTGCTGGATCTCTCGACTCCAGCGCCGTAGCCAAATCAGCGATCAGCCAATGGTGGTAGGGTTTGCGGGGCGGTATCGAGCCCGGGGATGTTATTTTCGTCCCCGGGTTGTTGGATTTGTAGATGTATGGAAGGATGTACGACCCGGGGATGAGACGTTATCATCCCCGGGTGCGGCGGGACTTCGACGTTGCCCCGAGGCAACTCCCGCCGCACGCCGGCTCTATGAGGGGCAGGCAACCGGAAGAAAACCCGTGGGGTTGGGGTTTCAACACCTTGTGAGGCGGTATCGACCCGGGCGGTGTCCGTTTGTGTCCCCGGGTCGTTGGAGTTGTACATGAATGGAAGGATTTATGACCCGGGGATGGGATCATATCATCCCCGCATGCGGCGGGACCTCGCTGTTGCCCTGAGGGGCAACCCTCGCTGCGTGCTGGCTCCAAGAACTCCAGCGCCCCAGCGCCCCAGCCAAATCAGCAATCAGCCATTGGTCGTGGGGTTTCCACACCTTGCGGGGCGGTATCGACCCGGGAGATGTACGTTTTCATCCCCGGGTTGTTGGAGTTGTAGATATATGGAAGGATGTACGACCCGGGGATGAGAAATTATCATCCCCGGGTGCGGCTGGACTTCGACGTTGCCCCGAGGGGCAACTCTCGCCGCGTGCTGGCTCTATGAGGGTCAGGCAACCGTAAAATAGCCCGTGGTATTGGGGTTTCCACACCTTGTGAGGCGGTATCGACCCGGAGGTTGTCCGTTTGCGTCCCCGGGTCGTTGGAGTTGTAGATGTATGGAAGGATTGCTGGCCCGGGGATGTGATCATATCATCCCCGGGTGCGGCGAGACCTCGCTGTTGCCCCAAGGGGCAACCCTCGCTGCGTGCTGGCTCTATGAACTTCAGCGCCCCAGCCAAATCAGTAATCAGCCAGTGGTGGGGTTTCCACACCTTGCGGGGCGTTATCGACCCGGGGGATGTCTGTTTTCGTTCCCGGGTTGTTGGAGTTGTAGATGTATGGAAGGATTTATGACCCGGGGATATGAAGTTATCATCCCCGGGTGCGGCGGGACTTCGACGTTGCCCCGAGGGGCAACTGTCGCCGCACGCTGGCTCTATGAGGGCCAGGCAACCGAAAATGTTCCGTGGTATTGGGGTTTCCACACCTTGTGAGGCGGTATCGACCCGGGGGATGTCCGTTTGCGTCTCCGGGTCGTTGGAGTTGTACATGTATGGAAGGATTTCTGACCCGGGGGTGTGATCATATCATCCCCGTGTGCGGCGGGACCTCGCTGTTGCCCCGGGGGGCAACCCTCGCTGCGTGCTGGCTCTATGAACTTCAGCGCCCCAGCCAAATCAGCAATCAGCCAGTGGTGGTGGGTTTTCCACACCTTGCGGGGCGGTATCGACCCGGGTGATGTTTGTTTTCGTCCTCGGGTTGTTGGAGTTGTAAATGTATAGAAGGATTTATGACCCGGGGATAGGAAGTTATCATCCCCGGGTGCGGCGGGACTTCGACGTTGCCCCGAGGGGTAACTCTCGCCGCACCCTGGCTCTATGAGGGCCAGGCAACCGAAAATGTTCCGTGGTATTGGGGTTTCCACACCTTGTGAGGCGGTATCGAACCGGGGGCTGTCCGTTTGCGTCCCCGGGTCGTTGGAGTTATAGGTGTATGGAAGGATTTCTGACCCGGGGATGTGATCATATCATCCCCGGGTGCGGCGAGACCTCGCTGTTGCCCAGAGGGGCAACCCTCGCTGCGTGACGGCTCTATGAACTCCAGCGCCCCAGCCAAATCAGCAATCAGCCAGTGGTGGTGGGGTTTCCACACCTTGCGGGGCGGTATCGACCCGGGGGATGTCTGTTTTCGTTCCCGGGTTGTTGGAGTTGTAGATGTATGGAAGGATTCATGAACCGGGGATGGGAATTTATCATCCCCTGGTGCGGCAGGACTTCGACGTTGCCTCGAGGGGCAACTCTCGCCGCGCGCTGGCTCTGTAAGGGCCAGGCAACCGTAAAATGTTCCCGTGGTATTGGGGTTTCCACACCTTGCGAGGCGGTATCAACCCGGGGGCTGTCCGTTTGCGTCCCCGGGTCGTAGGAGTTGTAGATGTATGGAAGGATATCTGATCCGGGGATGGGAATTTATCGTCCCCGGGTGTCGCGGGCTCCCTGAGTCTCAGCCGATCAGTGACCAACTGATGGGGGTGGGGTTTCCATACCGTGCGGGGCAGTGTTGACCCGGGAAATCGCCGTTTTTGTCCCCGGTTGGTCGGAGTTGTAGAGATATGGAGGGGTTTCTGATACGGGGATGGGAGCCTATCCTCCCCGGGTTCGGCGGAACCTCGGTGGCTCTTTTCAGCACCGATGTTCTAGAAAGAGCCAGCAGCCACTGGCATGGATTTGGGCAACCAATCAGCTGTCAGAATAGTAATTAAAAAATTGTAAGTCAGCAGGTAGGCTGGCTAGATGGCTGCCAGAACTGCATCGGGATTGCGCCACGGCCACGGCTCGGCGCGACATAGGACCCGGTGTTCTGCGGGTTGTGGCACCCAGCCTCCCTACCCATGGGGGCAGGTGGCGTTGAATCGCTCTGGATAGCGCTGCTCAATTACAGACAGACAGGCAGACAGACAGAATAGCAGCATTTAATAGAGCTATTTGAAACTCAAAATAGGAGCTTATATATGGTTCTTCCCGAAAAAAGGTCATATCGAGTTTCAAACGTCGCCAAAATAGGCGCTTATTTTCGACATAACGACCAGCGTGATATTTGGCTCTTCTCAAAATATGTACTTGGTCACTTTTTCGAGCAAGTACATAAGTTTTACTTGGTGGGAAGTTTCTCAGCAATTTATCCTACAATCGAAGCACCACAGCAGGGCACAAGCATCACAGGACTAAAAGCAAAGCAGCACAGGGCAGCAGCACAACTACCCTCGACTTACGGCCTACGCCCGAGCAAACTGCCCATAGTACGAGTATGGACCCGCTACCAGGAGGCTACCAAAACAGCAGGCGTGCTGCCACCGGCGAGGGTTATCCCGCACAGCCGAGGTCACCCCAGTTCATCGGTCTACGTCCGAGCCTCAACAGCTACGGTTCTCCTCCCCGCCTTCCCGGATTCAACACCGGGGCCGGTGTGCGCCAGCCGCTGGACTTGCGCACAGACATGCCGTGCACCAACGCCCAGGTTACGGGTGGTGAGCGTGCGCATGGTGTGTTGGGTCCGGACGGCCCCTGCGCCCCAAACGCTGCCACCTCGTTCCGTGATGGGCCCGGCCCAGCAGGCCCTCAAGCTTTGCCTTCACTTGCTTTGACTATGCCAGCACCTGCACGTGCTCCAGCCTGGTGTGCACTCTCCGAGCACACAACACAAAAAAGTCCCTCATCACGAACGCGTGCTGCTGAAAGTGGAAAGCCCAAAAGAAGAATAAATCCTGGAAAATTATGTCAGTGTCCTTCGTAAAAGATCCACCGTTTTTAAAAAAAATGGCATATGCTGAGTTTTAGACGTTGCGGTAAATGTGGCTCTATAGTGCCAAATATTCAATGGCCTGACTCTTCCCTTTGGAAGGACATAAGGCATAAGCTCGAGTTTCAAATAGGTCTAATAATGTAGATAACTGTCTGTCTGTCTGTCTGTCTGTAATTGAGTAGCGCTATCCAGAGCGGTTCAGCCCCACCTTGCCCCATGGGTAGGGAGGTTGGGTGCCACAACCCGCAGAACACTGGGTCCCATGGCGCGCCGAGCCGTGGCCGTGGCGCAATCCCGAGGCAGTTCTGGCAGCCATCTAGTCAGCCTACCTGCTGACTTCCAATTTTGAATTACTATTCTGGCAGCTGATTGGTTGCCCAAATCCATGCCAGTGGCTGCTGGCTCTTTCTAGAACATCGGTGCTGAAAAGAGCCACCGAGGTTCCGCCAAACCCGGGGAGGATAGGCTCCCATTCCCGGATCATAAATCCCTCCATATCTCTACAACTCCGACCAACCGGGGACAAAAGCGGCGATTTCCCGTGTCGACACTGCCCCGCACGGTATGGAAACCCCACCACTATCAGTTGGTCACTGATTGACTGAGGCTCAGGGAGCCAGCGGCACCCGGGGACGATAAGTTCCCATCCCCGGGTCAGAAATCCTTCCATACATCTACAACTCCAACGACCCGGGGACGCAAACGGACATCCGCCGGATCGATACCGCCTCACAAGGTGTGGAAACCCCAATACCACGGGAACACTTACGGTTGCCTGACCCCCATAGAGCCAGCGTGCGGCGAGAGTTGCCCCTCGGGGCAACATCGAAGTCCCGTCACACCCGGGGATGATAACGTCCCATCCCCGGGTCATGAATCCTTCCATACATCTACAACTCCAACAGCCCGGGGACAAAAACGGACATCCCCCGGGTCGATACCGCCCCGCAAAGTGTGGAAAACCCACCACCACTGGCTGATTGATGATTTGGCTGGGGCACTGGAGTTCATAGAGCCAGCACGCAGCGAGAGTTGCCCCTCGGGGCAACAGTGAGGTCCCGCCGCACCCGGGGATGATATCACCCCATCCCCGGGTCAGAAATCCTTCCATATATCTACAAATCCAACGACCCGGGGACGCAAACGGACATCCCCCGTTTCGATACCGCCTCACAAGGTGTGGAAACCCCAATACCACGGGAACACTTACGGTTGCCTGACCCTCATAAAGCCAGCGTGCGGCAAGAGTTGCCCCTCGGGGCAACGTCGAAGTCCCGCCGCACCCGGGGATGATAACGTCCTATCCCCGGGTTATAAATCCTTCCATACATCTACAACTCCAACAGCCCGGGGACGAAAACAAACATCCCCCGGGTTGATACCGCCCCACAAGGTGTGGAAACCCCACCACCACTGGCTGATTGTTGATTTTGCTGGGCGCTGGAGTTCATAGAGCCCGCACGCAGCGAGGGTTGCCCCTCGGGGCAACAGTGAGGTCCCGCCGCACCCGGGGATGATATGATCACATCCCCGGGTCAGAAATCCTCCTATAAATCTACAACTCCAACGACCCGGGGACACGAACGGACATCCCCCGGTTCGATACCGCCTCACAAGGTGTGGAAACCCCAATACCACGGAAAAAAATTCGGTTGCCTGGCCCTCATAGAGCCAGCGTGCGGCAAGAGTTGCCCCTCGGGGCAACGTCGAAGTCCCGCCGCACCCGGGGATGATAACTTCCTATCCCCGGGTCGTACATCCTTCCATATATTTACAACTCCAACAACCCGGGGACGAAAACAGACATCTCCCGCGTCGATACCGCCCCGCAAGGTGTGGAAACCCCACCACCACTGGCTGGTTGCTGATTTGGCTGGGGCGCTGAAGTTCATAGAGCCAACACGCAGCGAGGGTTGCCCCTCGGGGCAACAGTGAGGTCCCGCCGCACGCGGGGATGAGATGATCACGTCCCCGGGCCAGCAATACTTCCATAAATCTACAACTCCAACGACCCGGGGACACAAACGGACACCCCCCGGGTCGATACCGCCTCACAAGGTGTGGAAACCCCAATACCACGGGAACATTTACAGTTGCCTGGCCCTCATAGAGCCAGCGTGCGGCGAGAGTTGCCCGCCGGGGCAACGTCGAAGTCCCGCCGCACCCGGGGATGATAACGTCCCATCCCCGGGTCATGAATCCTTCCATACATCTACAACTCCAACAACCCGGGGACGAAAACGTACATCTCCCGCGTCGATACCGCCCCGTAAGGTGTGGAAACCCCACCACCACTGGCTGATTACTGATTTGGCTGGGGCGCTGGTTCATGGAGCCATCACGCAGCGAGGGCTGCCCCTCGGGGCAACAGCGAGGTCCCGCCGCACGCGGGGATGATACGATCCCATCCCCGGGTCAGGAGTCCTTCCATACATCAACAACTCCAAAGACCCGGGGACACAAACGGACATACCCCGGTTCGATACCGCCTCACAATGTGTGGAAACCCCAACCCCACGGGTTGTTTTGCGGTTGCCTGGCCCTCATAGAGCCAGCGTGCGGCGAGAGTTACCCCCCGGGGCAACGTTGAAGTCCCGCCGCACCCGGGGATGATAACGTCCCATCCCTGGGTCGTACATCCTTCCATACATGTACAAATCTAACAACCCGGGGACGAAAATGACATCCCCGGGCTCGATACCGCCCCGCAAACCCTACCACCATTGGCTGATCGCTGATTTGGCTGAGGCGCTGGAGCCGAGAGATCCAGCACGCAGCGAGGGTTACCCCTGGGGGCAACGGCGAGGTCCCGCCGCTCCAGGGGATGATATCATCCCACCCCCGGGTCAGAAGTCCTTCCATACATTTACAACTCCAACGACCCCGGGACGCAGCAAACACCCCCCGGGTCGATACCGCCCCACAAGGTGTGGAAAACCCAACCCCGCGGGCTAATTTTCGGTTGCCTGTCCCTCATAGAGCCAATGTGCGGCCAGAGTTGCCCCTTGGGCCAACGCCGAAGCCCCACCGCACCCGGGGATGATAACGTCCCATCCCCGGGTCAGGAATCCTTCCATACATCTACAAATACAACAACACAGGGACGAAAACGGACATCCCCGGGGTCGATACCGCCCCACAAGATGTGGAAACCCCAACCCCACGGGCTGATTTACGGTTGGCTGGCTCTCATGGAGCCAGCGCGCAGCGCGAGTTACCCCTCGGGGCAACGGCGAGGTCCCACCGCACCCGGGGATGATAACGTCGCATCCCCGGATCAGAAATCCTTGCGGACAACTACAACTCCAATAACCCGGGGACGAAAACAGACACCCCCTGGGTCGATACCGCCCCGCATGGTGGTTCTTATTTTCCGGTTCAGAGTGGTACATCACAGCACACTGTTAATGCGAGTACTATGGGCAACGCAAAGCTAGCGCCACGGGCGGAGCCGTGGCCGTACCGCTAGTATATATAAAAATACATACACCGGACACAGTTGAGCGCTTTAATATATAGATAACATGACGTTTACGTTAACTGGGGTCGGTCGTTACGAGCGGACCGTAATACAGCTCTTTCTCGCGACAAACGGCCCAACTTTCTGCCCAACTGATAAACAGTGCAGTCCAGACCTTCAACAGCTGCCGATTCGAAACAGCCCAGCTCTTTAAAGACTGGTGTTCCAGAAGCTTCTATTGTTTCACCCGTTTGACCCGCTCGTCTCCGCTTTTACTCGCCTGACACAAGCTGTCTCAGCGAGTCACAAGCCCCACTTTCACACTCCTCTTGCAAAGCGCACATTATGAACACCACCGCCGCTGCCGCAAAGAGAATTACCACTAATCGCCGGGCGAAGAAAGCCGCTGATGTCAAAGCAGCTGCCTCGCCAACCCCAGTTGGCGGAGAAGCTACTGATGTCGGCAGCGGCGAAGATGCTCCTGTTAACATCGCTTTTGGTGTTGGCAGCAGCGGTAAAGCTGGTGCTGCTGCTTAATTGCCACTACTGTTGCTGCTGCTGCTATGTGCTGCTGTTTTGTTCAACCGGTACACAGAGTAGTAGTAGCTGCTGCTGTTTTGTTCAACCGCCAAGTACGACCATGTAAAACACAAAAAACTATTTGTTCCTCACTTGACATCATACATAATTAACTGTGTTGCTGCTGTACAGACAGGTCTATGAGGTATTAATAGTGCTGTACCATGGTTACTTGCCCAGCGAATAACTTGTTGTTTTTTGCACTTCCCCAAGAGGCACGCTTTTCCAGGAAATAGTCCTCTGGAAGAAATTGCTCCTATTATAGGAAGTAAACAAGTCGTACCCGTACGAAGGGAGTTCTGGGGTACGAGTATCATACAACACGGCATACATCACGAATCCCACACGAACACCACACATAAAACATAGAACAAACATTCTATGTAGCTCGCAAAGTTGAGTATCAACTATTAAATCGGTTGAACTCACAGCTGACGTATATGTAATAAATTTATTTTGTCCGCAATATTATGGACACTTTCAAGCAAATCTCGACATTGTGATCTATGTACAACACACAAGACAGAGTAGCACAGGGAAACAAGAACATGGGGGGCAATGGGGGAGGTCCTGCTCAGGTGCTCTCCTCTGCTGCCTGCTGCTGCTTGCTACTGCTGCTGCTACTGCTGTACGAGCCCTGTTTTTTCGTTTTGTATTTTGTGTGTCTTCTACAAGGGCTCCGCGTGGATGCCGGCATATATTAAAAAAATTAAAAACAACAGCTAGCTGTGAGCTCGAGGATTTCGTCGAAGCTCATCTTTGCTAGCTGAGTGTAATACTTCGATCGCGCGTACTTACGGATTTTATATGTCCTCATGTAGGATGTACATCCCGTATGAGTGGGACACAATCTGAGGCTGTAGAATTCAGGAAGTATGTGTCTATTTGTGGGGGGAGAAATAATTAAAATTAAATTAAAATTAAAATTAACTTAAACAGTCTTAAATAAACGTACCAGGTATACTATAGTGTGGGTCTACTATTTGTAGCTATGTATGGTATATAATATATCATATGAAATACCTGATCAAGAATTCCTCGTTTACTTAAAATAACACCTTTTTACTATAATACGTATTTCGTATGCGTAGGGGGGCGCTATAATTATATTTATGCTCGATGCTGTAAACGACGTATTGTCTGGAGATAAAATGAATTTATAGAGTAAACGGAAAGGAAGCACGAGGTACGAGCGTCGAGAGCTCAGGTTTTACAGTTTGCAGTATGTTTGCTGTACTGATGAGATTGCATACGTTGCTGGTGTTTTATGGTTTCGTGAGGGCTGAGATCGTATGTATGTGTTGATAGTGTGTCAATTTACCTGATCAATGGATCGCGTTATAGGGTGTGGATCGTGGCCCAGTTATTATTTCGTGTTTTTGTTTTTGTCCGCTATACCGGCGCTGCCCTGGCATAGTTCGGGGTACCACTACGCATATGTATGAAACATCAGTGTGTGTTGTATTCACATGAAACCCGTTCTTTCTACCCTGAAATGCGTTTTACAACCCAACTACATCAGTACCCCCATTGTCTGTCCTGATTCCTTTTCTTAGAGAGATACAAATGATGTGGTCACAGACTGAGACAGAGGAAAACCAAACAAAATACACGCAAAATAATGGGTAAAGCAAGTGAAATGCCAACGTACCGGGTACGAGAACACAACGACACGAGCCAAAAACCAAAGAGTAAGGACAAAAAGACAATAAAAACGAATTATGAAATACAAATGATGCACGGAGTCAGAAGCGCCCCTAGAAGAAAAGCATGCGTGCCCAAGAGAACAGGTAACTGCTGCACGGGCGAAGCAACACGAAGAAGAGGAAGACACTGGCATATAAGTACGTATTAATAATGTAGGAGGTATGATACTACAGTTGTGTACGTGTATATTCGACCAGCAGGCGGCAGAATGGTGAAAACTAAAACGAGATTTTATTATTGGTTTCCTTCTTCGTCTACACAATAAACGCTTTGTCCGCACTCCTCGGTTATAGGTGAAGCTGCAGCAGTGCAGTTGTTGCTTCTGTGTTGTTTTGCTGCTGCTGCTGCTGCTGTGCAATATGTTGACGCTCTGCTGCTGGCGAGGGAACCCGTTTTTCTTGCGTCGCCCTTACTATATTAAGACACTCCGTAGGAAAGCCTTTATATATATATATACAAGGTTCCCCTCCGGGACGTGCCTAGGGGAGTGGCGCAAGGACGAATCGAAAACCTACTACAACAGCATGCGATATTGTATCATACGCATATCATATTGTATTCAATTCGCAGTACATAAATACGACGTTATGAAATATCTGGGTACTACTGTTCATAAATGTAGACCTTTTTAGACCTGCACCTGCATTTTTGGGGATAAAAAACATACTCGGAAGTATGGTGGAACCGTTACTATTGACTCGATCATTCTTAGAGATCCCGCCAAACATATTTGTCAATATTTAATTGTTGTGGAGCTCAAGCTAAGGAAGGCCTATCCCGCACAAAAAAACCGAGGACTCCCGACGAAAACATGTTTGAAAATACTCCAAGCGTGTACGCTGCACATACACGCATGACACACGGCACACACCGCACACGCACGCACACGTGACACATGTACAGTAGTGGTGGGATAATATTTGCAGAATAGGAAATGATGCACCGAAGAAAGGGCTGGAACTCTCGACGACACCTGCCTAAGAAACCCACTTGGTTTTGTTACGTACAATACAAAAAAGTAGGGGAAAAAAAGCAGAAAAAAGCGTATAATATATAGGCATCAACAGGCATCGAACTCAAGCCTTCAAATCTGAAATGGGACACAGTAGTGACCGTTTGACTATGCTTTCAAATATACCTTTTCCATGTACTGGTACAAGAGTATTATTTGTCGCGGCGAGCGACAGAGGCACAATAGGCCGCACACCGCACATACATCATGCAAGCACAGCAGCAAGCAGCAGCAGAAGAGAGAGAGGTGGTGGTGTGCCTGATGACGGATGCAAACCTGCATCAAGCAACCACTATACTTAATAGCCACAGCAGTATACGGTGGACCCGCCACAGGCACGTCCGCTGCTTGTGCTTCTAGTCGGGGCTGGGGCGTTGTTCGTACTCGTTGCATGGTGTTTGGTGTCTCGTGGATTTCTGGAGTGAGCTTCGGGAAACAAGCACAAAACACGAAGAATATCAGGACAGTGAGGTACTCCTATTTATTCAAAGCGGTCATTACCTTTCCGGTCACAGTGAGCGTGGGTCTGTCACACACAGCAGCAGAACAGAAAAAGGTACGTAGATAAATGGTGTGGATTCTAGACCGCAGGTTCCTCCGATAGACATCTAGCCACAGCAATACAGCGCAAAGGGTGTGTCACACACGCACGGCGTGTCACACACGCACGGTGTTACCTGCGGGTGCTTATGCAGAGTTGCAACGTTGTGCTCTCTGCATGTTCTGTTTTCAACCTATGGTATACTGGTATGTCGGTGGGCCCTCCTGTGTGCTCATGATGATGAGCTCGTGGCAATAAGGAGAAACAAATAGAGCAAAAAACAAAAAACATAATATTATTATTTACTGGCACGTACGTATAAAATAAGGCCTCATGCAGAGAACCCGAGAAATCGTCTTATCCACTCCCGCGGGAAAAACAACTTTGAGCGCCCGCCACGCGAGCTACAGTGCTCGGATCGAGCTCAAACCTCGACCAATGTGTCCGGCCGGGGCTCTCGTGTCGGGGTACTTAGCGTTTTGCCGAAAAGCGCTCGTACGAAGAGAACAGTTGCGAAAAGTACGAAAAATTCACGAACATAACTATTCAAGGGGCTTCGTCGGTGCCCTGGACGGCCGCCGGTCGCAGCCTTGCGTGATACCGGAAGTGATAGCAGCATTGTGGCTCGTAAGGATGGGGGTCAGACGTAATGCCAAGAGTTACACACGTTAGCAGCAGCATTGTGTCGAAGGATAACAATCAGACGTACTGCCAAGAGTTGAGAGCGCTCTGCACACTGCCCACGGAGAGTGACAACCGTACTACTCGTGCTAAATGTGATCCTGCTGCTGCTGTACTCATACGTGTGTGCTCGTATATATCTTTGTAAAAAACCTGACATGTGCGCATTGTATGCTGTACAGTTCTCTGCCTACTGTGTGGGCCTACACATCTTCGAAACAGGCGAACAACGGCGACAACAAAAACAAAACAACAACTGATACGACATGCGTGTATCTGTGATACTGGTCATCATACATATTCAACCCACCTACTTTGGACTGCTCACAGCTCGTGGTAGGTACTGTTGTAGTACAACAGTAGTATTTCATAGTACTGATACACACGTGTCTTCGATATATACCCGATGCACGTAATCTACGCGCCTCCTCCGCCAAAAAACAAAAAACAAAAAACGATAACAAACGACAAAAATACGTGTTTCCCCATCCCCGTTTGCAAATGCCATTTTTTAATATTGAAACCCTCAACAGTGTGGCGAATAATATTTTTGAGGCGATTCTCTTGATAGCCTCGTATCCCCGATCGCCCTTCCTTCGCCGACACGTCTCCGATTCAAGCGCACCGAGACTCTACGTCCTCTGTCTCAGAGAGCCCCGTCGTCTCCGGGCGCGCTTGACGGGCACGCCATTTGAGCTCGTTCGACGAGTCACCGACACGGGGATTAATTTTGTATCTGTGATTCAAGTTGGCACCACTCTGGGCGTAAATGTAGGGACCGTTTAGTCTTGATATTTATGGTACAACAGTCCTTATATTTCCGTCCAGAGTACTGTCGAAGTCTTGCAAAATTGTTAATTTCAAGCTTTCGACCTCTCTTTGTTCGACCGTGCTCCCTCTACGTGCGTGTGACGGCGAGACGCGAAACCGGCCAACCCCCTTCTTCCCCCCCTTTGTCTGCACGCCTGCGCTCACCAAAGCCGATTTTGGCCATGGGATCGCTTGTGTTCACGATGCGGAGCCAGGCTTGCTCCTCTCTCCGAAAGAATAACAGTGAGCGGCGTACGCAGACGTTTCGTACGTCATCGCGAGGAAACCTGGACGGCGTGTTTGTTCCGGGAGTACGAAACATGTCGTAGATCTCGACCTTGCGTTCGCCCGCAGAGGCCCCCACGAAAGCGGCGCTGGCAGGGCGGCCGACCCCCCCGAGGCACCGGAAGCCGGAGAGTACGCCCCCGAAAACATCACGATAAAATATTATGTCTGTGGCGAAGCGTTTGGGTCAGAACGCTGAGAGGGCAGAGAGGGCTCGTAGATGGCGGAGATACCCGTCGTAGATTTCGACGTTGAGCCCCCCCGCGAGAGCTACGGCGCCGAGCGAGCGTATCGTCGGCGCCGGCCGCTACGGTCGAGGCGGGGGCACGTCTTAGCGAAGAAACCGCGCGAAGAGGCGGTCAGAGGGGGGAGACATCCGCAGACCTAAGGATGTGCATATGTGATAAGCGAACTAACATAGATAGATTTAATAGATATATTTATATACGGAAGTGTACCTATGTTACAGAGGAAGCATGTACACTTTGTGTTTACCGCTACACATGCTGTACCCTCCTTGCCCTCCATCTAGAGCAGTCGGTGGGACAAAAACACCTCCTTTCTTCGGGTAGGAAGTAGTACTACCAGAACGGTGTAGGACCATCGCCGAACTTTTTGTCGCTGCCTCCGCGACAAGCAATGGAAGACCATTGGGCACTTTTTGCATATAACGGTTACCAGCAGGGTCATACAATGACCAAGCACAAATTCATATAATGCTGTTCTTCCCCAACTTCCACTACCGCCACGAGCTTTCTACATGAAATAAATACATCAGTATATATACACTGCGTGTATTCAGTGTCAGACAGCTCCCCCATAATAGCAAGCATCAATGTCGAACACGAACAGTGTCGAGCACACGATACATCGTTTTAATCTGCGTTGTATTGAACACAAATATACGTTCACACACTGCTTGCAGTAACTTCCTTATGGAACTGGCACTGCGTCATGCCAGCAACCACATAGAAGAAACGATACTTTGGACCGCGGTGATTTACCACTGTTGACTCGTGGGTGCCGATTATGTGGTGACGGGTGTTGTGGATTACAGCCGCGATCGATCGCCCTGCATTGCTTTCGGACTTAGTTTTGATTGCCCATACCTTCATGGATCCGTGAGGCGACTTAACGCCCAAAGAAAGCACTTTCCATGCTGCCGTGCTTCGATTGCTTTTCCTCACATATTACGACGAAGTTGCTTTCCTCCAAGAACATAACGCCAGATACTGTATTAATAGTAGTCACCTGAACCTCATCTCAAGCAATGTACGAGGGGTGTCCTTTCTCACCTCCGTTTAGGCGAGCCGAGTTGTTTGTGAACTTGGCGTTACCGTTGATACCAAAGTCCGACCTAGCTGTGTAAACGGCACCTGCAGGTGCAATAAAGGGAAACAGTGGGTAAGTTTTTGTTTGAAAATTCACTTCACAACGACGCCGGCGGTGCACGACCGGGCTCACCATGGCGTTTAGCCTCTCTATGGGCCAATTGAAGAGACAAAGATATTCCGCCGAATGGAAACTCGGTAAGGGCTCAAACCCACGATGTGTCCACGCAACGAGCAACCGAGCACTGCACCCAGCATATTATTTAGTTTAACGACCGCCACGCCAAACAGTGGATACAATGGGCGATTTGTTAGAAGTGGTATCTGCATGCATGACGAGTAACATCTTCCACGACCGATACTTGACGGCATCATGGTCAGGTTTGGGTTTATGGCAGAAACAGCCGAGGAACAGTGAATCCGGATCATAGTAATTTCGGGAGCAATAGCGCAGGCAGTATCGCGGAACCCAGGGTTGTCACGAGAGAGGATTGTGAAATGAAATGTTGCGTACCAGATATATATGTGGTAAGAGACGAACCGTGTTATTGGTATGGTTAATATTATTTCACGCTGCTATACTAAGTACCTGGGCGTCACCTCGTGTACGTCGAAGCATTGAGACTATCGCATAGGGAATCGTGGGTAGGTCCAAGGGAGACATTCACAGATGAAAATCAGGTGACGTACGGACAGAAGGGGAAACTACACCAGATATATGAAGTCGCCGGGTTCTTCGGACATATGAACACGGTACGGCTTACATCGTACGTCAAGTAATTTGGTTAATCGTTAGATGAGTAGGGGCTTGGCGCTTCCAAACGATTTGCTGATAGAAAACGATTAAGATTCACCCACAGGAGGTAAGCTCCACACATATTGGATATGTTGAAGATAGAGAGATAGATATAGAGGACGGACTGCTGCTACGGTAGGGGGGTACGTAGCACTTTTGAGTCCTATAGTTTCAACCGGGTGAGAACCACTTGGCCGGGTAACCATCGTACTACTGGTGAACGTCTTCAACGCTTTTGGATTCGCGATATAAAGACCGTCTCATATTTATTTGCTCCTATGCGATAATATCATATGTTTGCGTCCGATTCAGACTGAGGTGCAGAGCCTCTCGCCCCAGTGGCGTAAATGCGGTAGTGCAAATGATGGCATCATACCCCCCTTACCGTAGATGCAGTCGAAGCATGTAGGCGGCGGGGGTTCGTGTTGTGCTATCGTAATTGTCCAAGTTTAGGCCCTCGAGCAAATGCATTAGTGTTGCTGCGAATTGCAGTGCACGTACAAATTATTGCAAAACCGGTTTGGAGAAGAGGTTCCCACAAGGGTATACACTACGAGTACGCATTTATTTTGAAGGCCAACCGGCAACCGCAGTATTATAAACTCACAACATTGGATATTTGCACGAATATTATGCTTTACTGCCAACCTTAGCCGGATGAGCGAACTGGCCGCAACGCCTATGTTTTCTTAGATATGAACCCACAGGCAGTGAAACGTGCCAGTCTTCCGAAATTCATGACATACCACGTCCAGAACATGAAGGTCGCCCATATAGAGCTCTGTGCTCTACTGCGTATATGTATTCCATTTGCGACCTGACGCCTAGGGAACAGCCTGGCTGATAATTTCTGGAAAATATGTGCTTCCTCACATTTTGCGTTACTTACAAGTGGCGATATGTGTTTGTCTTAATGGTATCATCACTACAAGCGCAGCCGATCCACATTAATCATCACCTCTCCTGTCCACTCGCACGATGTTCGTGCCTTGAACACTGGGTAGCATACATATATAGGTCTGTCAAGTTCCCTGCTGAATTCCCGCACAAGGCAGACATTCGATACTCAGTAAAGCAGACATACGAACGCTGTGCATTCGTATCGGAAGTTAACAACTCAACGCAATGAAGGCCGCGGGCCGAAGGTCGGACTGGCTCCCGGTTCTATTTGGCGCATTCGAGGAGGGAGAGAAAACGCCAACACAGCCAGCAGGGAAACCCGAGCAAGACGGGTTGGACAAGGGTGTCGGGGTTGGACAAGGGTGTCGGGTGCAGTCATTTTTGGTGTAAACGACTGCAGCACGGATGATTGATTTACCGGTGTTGTTGTGAACAGTTCAAGTGGATAGAACATGTCCTTAGACGAGGCAGTTGGGGAAAAGGTTTTCTATACGTAGAACGCTTGTTTGTTGCATGATGAGCCCCATCAGGGTATTAGGAGCGACACGCAAGTCGGCCGCGCTGGGTGACAAGTTAATCAAGGCCACAGTAGAGTGTTTGCCGAGAAGCGGTTTCAGAAGCAATTCCCCAAAATAAACACTGAAGGCAGGAATTGCGGTGTTTCTTGGAAAAAAGGGAAATTTCTAGGGCTGTGAGTTGGCTGACTAATAGTTGCCAGCTAGTTATTAGCTGGCTAGTTTTTTAAGTTAGTTGCGGCGGTGCCAACTATCCAACTATTTTTATTTTTTGGGTTTCCTTGCTTGTAGGAAGGCTTGTTTGATACGGGGTGCGTATTTCTCGGCGTCCCCAAGCAGTACCACCACGCACAGAGCTGAGAGAGAGGTCTTCCACAACTCATGGCGCATCAACCCATCGCCATCGACGGTGCCGGTGCCGATGGCAGGGCCGAGGGTGCCGGCACCGCTGAGCCTGGCCTGTCGACGGACCATGGCGGTGATGGAGCGTCCGACGAAGAAGTGACTACTGTACCGAGCGCTTCTCCGAAGCGAGTGCACGCGACAAGGTAGCGGTTCGCTACCGCGTACAGAAGGAGCGCCGGTTTTCCAAGCGCCCCAAACAGGGACAGGGATTCATACTTTTGATGCGAGATGATTTGCGGGGTTCTGCATCTTTGTAGTCCATCCGGGACAATATTTCAATATTTCCAATACATTCCCCGCACCAAGGTACATTTCTCAGGATGTGTTGAGCTGTTCGGAAATCTGGAGGCACCGTCAGAAAGCTCAACACTGCGCGCAGCTTCTCACGATTGTTTTTTAATTATTATATTAATTTGCCTCGTTTATGCCAAAAACGTGTAAACAAGCCCCTTGTTTCCCTGGGTGTATTACTTTTCAAACCCAAATTCTGAGCACTGATTTGGGGAGGTATGACCAAAGGCCGCCGGCCGTTTTTTTCATATATAAAAAACAGCTTTAGAGGGAGAAATATGAGGGAAACAATGTATATCGAAGGTCATTTTCCCCTGGTTACTACTGTTTGACAAAACGTGCGATATACTATTAATAATAGAATACGGCAAACGATTGATCTCGTCCACGCCTCCAGGCCGTTTTTTTTCATTTGTAGCAATACAAAATTGCGTGAGATTTTCATAATTTGGCCCAAAATGACTGATTTTGGTCGATTTTGGCCAGTCTTGGAGAAATAGTTTTTGATGCATTGTTACGTAACTACTTGGATTTAGTGTGGAAACATATTTTTCTTTCTCGTTACGTATCAGCATCGATTCCTCTTGTCTTTGCGGTCACGAATATATGGTTGTCTCATTAAAAAAAAGTATTTTTTCATGAGTTATGACTACTTCGTAAACGTCATTGGAAATATTTTGTGCCGGACGGACCACACGAGTATACAGTAAAAGGTAGAACTCTGGTCTTATGGTTAATGCGGTCAACTGTGATGGCGGGACTTTGTCCCAACGTGCTATTACTGTAATAATACAAGTATGTCTCTGTCATGAGTGTGTCAACTGGATGATGAGCACCTCTTGCTCGGGTGTTTGAGCGATGCTCGTCCTGAGCTGTGTGTCGATCCCAGTCTATTTCGGTCGATCCCAGAATATTTTGGTCGATCCCCGTTTAGTTTGGCCGATCCCAGTCTATTTTGTGTCCTATTTTTAGTTTGTACTGGTGATGTGCTACTGCCTGCCGCACGAGTATGTGTGTGTTGTCTTCACATTAAACCCGTTCTTTCTACTCAACCACATCAGTACACCCAGTGCCTGTCCTGATTCCCAATCCTAGAGAGATACAAATTCTGTGGTCACAGACTGTGAAACAGAGAAAAACCAAAACAAAGTAAACACAAATTAATGGGTAAAGCAAGTGAGATGCTTCACGTGCCGGGTACGAGAACGTACCATATATTTCTGGTGCATCTCTTTAATATCCGACAAACTGAGACGAAGTGTAGAAATATACTTGTTTCGTGATCAAAACCAGAGATAAACTTGGCCCTTTTATCATGCTTTTTGGGTGTAAAATGAAGCCAAATAGCGTATTTTTGGCCTCCGGCGGCGCCTTCAGCGGGATCCTCCGGAGGCGCCTCCGGCGGGCCCTCCGGGGCGCCTCCAGCGGGGCCCCCTCGGCCGGGGGGGGCTTTTTTGGCTCGCTTCGCTCGCCTGACTTTAGTCGACTACTTGGCTGGCTAGCGCCAGCCAACTAGTCAACTAAAGTCAGTTAGTTGGCTGGCTTCGCCAGCCAACTAATAACTAGGCGGGAACTCCAGCCAACTCACAGCCCTAGAATTTTCGTATTTTAGCAAATGCAGGCGTTTGACCTATTTATCCTGTACCGTTCTCGTCTCCATACCATCGCCCTATTAATAACCGAGCGTCTTAAATGTCCCACATGCACGACGCACCACCGGCTGCGTTCATATATCCACACTATCGACACAATTATCCAACCGCTGGGAACACAGAGACTCGGAAGATGTACCTTGAGTATGACCCGGACGAGCGCCGTTGGATTGTCCCAGCGGCCCGTTGTCAAGGCATACTCTGTGCCCACTTGTTGTCGTGGAGCATGCGTCTTTCCGAAGTGACTACTTCAATACTATTATAGCCGAATACTCGTGCTTTTTCTGCCTTGCTCTTATTGTGCGACATCATGATGACAGCTCGTGTTTCATTTTAATTCCGTAACGATGCGGTGGGAGGTCGCCACAGGTCGACCTACCAAAACGGGCGTCGTGGGGCACACCGGTGCAGTGACGAGTACAGTCCAGAGCACAGCAATAGCGTCCAGAAGAATAGCTGGTTCCGAATTCGAAAAGTACAAAATTAATCTTCTTGCTGCTTTGCGACTGGTGCTGCTTGTTGTTATACCTGCCGCCGCTGCCTCTGGTGCTAGCTTGCGCAAATCGGTGCTACTATGTCTGTTTTCGTGGGGTAGCAGCGACGGCACTGCGGTTACCTTTACCATCGTCGGCGTTGCTAGTATTAATAGGAGGTTGCTTCTCGTGCGCCTGTGTTCGTCTTATTTGTTCTATACACTATAACGATTGGCTGCTCCCCCGTAACCCCCCTGTCTGATGCGGCACGAAGTGTTTTTGGAATGTGTTTCGGAGTTTTTCCCCACAGAAGCAACAAACTCATGGTTGGGAAGAAGCTCACTTTCTCAACCGAAAACTAAATAAATGTAAGAACATGATTTCCACCAACACTATAATTACTGTAAACAAATAGGTGCACACTCAAACACTTCCCTTCACAGTCGGCTCAACTCCACTGCACTGTTTCATGATGGTTCCTTGGCTGTGGTACTGGCTTGCTTGGGAGTGCCGTAGTCTGTAGAATTGTTGATTATCTCACGGTTGTCTCAGCGTCGACGATTGAAGTGAAACACGAGGAGACCAGATACTGCCAATGCTAGACCCACATTGTTTGAGCCCCCCCCGTTTCCCCAACATTAAATAAAAAACGCTTTGTACGGTTAAGTTACATTTCAGTTGTAGTGTATTCACTTCATAGCTGCAACTTTATGTGCACCATCGCTTACCACTGGCAGGAAAACACGAATTATACAATGACACCTGCCGTGAGGGAATGGCGAATGACCTCACTCAGCGCTCGCTCGCTCGTTTGATGCCGCAGTAAATCTGGAATAAATCGAGATGGGTCCTAATTTGGAACACGTTGTGGGTTCCGACTTATTTGAGAATGTCTGAGATAACGTACGGGAGCCACAAGCATTGTATCGGACCTCTATTCAACCGGCGAGAACACAGGAAGATGGAACAAATGAAAATCACCCTACCCACCCTATATGCTGGGGAGTTTCTATGCTACAATATAATTTCCAAGATTGCTGCCGCGCTGATAAATCAGCGCGGAACTACATTCCCAGCGAGACCCTCCTGCTTTGCGCAAGGGGGCCTCACCAAATCCATTACTTGCTTTGAATGATCAATGATAGTGGAGAACAACACTAACGAAGCAATGGCCAATTTGGCTTGTATTTCGTTTTCTGAGTACAAACCATGGCTAACGAAGAGCTTTCCGGCCAGGTACCACTACTGCTGTATGCAGTAGTCACACGCAAAGCTTCGCAAGCGATGGACGATGCGCGTCTATTCTTACCTCCACTATTCGCGGGATTGCTCGTGAAGGTGGCGTTACCGTCGATGCTTACAACCGACAATTTAGCCTTAAAGGCACCTGCAGGCACACGGTAACAAGAAAACAGTGGGTGGGTGTTTGAAGATTAAGCTCAGTAGCGGTACGTCGGCGGCGCAAGACGTGGGTCCTGAAAACCCAAAACGCCCGTGAGGACCAAAAATAGAGACGAACAGCTTCCGCCGTACACGAAGGCAGGCATTGGCACAGACTTGGCCCCACGAAACGCCGATGATAAACAAAGCACGTTACCCAAAACGTCAATAACAACATCTAGTGAACATGTGTTATTTTAGAGGTAGTATCTGCATGGACGACGAGTAAATTATGTTAGAACCGCTGTGCATAATCGGGTCATGTTTTGGTCTGGGTACATGGAGGAATTGACAGTGCAGCGGTGCAACGAGGGTGTCTGTACACCCATGACGTTTTTCAGTAGAAACGGGGTCCACCATAACAGAAAGATTGGGTGCCTTCTGATTTGTACATTAGTATTGTAGCACCGTGTTGTATGCAACGCGGCGTTCGCTTGTCCATGCCAGACTAATAACCACATCAACGTCGAAGGAAGACTGTACATGGAATTGTATATTAAGTTGAGGAAACACATGACGGGCGGGTATCAAGTAGCGTAGTAAGACAGTAAACAACCCATGGACAGGGAAACAACTACAGCTCTGCGATAACACAGTCAGGAAACTCAATACACGATGCCGAGAAGATTGCCGAAGCCTACCATAGCCCTGACCCCTGTAGCCTCCATGATTACGGCTACAATATGAACAGCAACGGGGTACGTCGACTTGCAGAGCGACAGGACTATACGAACGTTCGCCATCAGCTGACCTGCCTTAAGTAACCACGTGGCCAGCGCACTACAACATTAAACACAAAAAACAGCAACACAATCTGCTCAGACTCAGACAGCTACAAAGAGGGATGGTTTTCAGAAGCAAGGTTATCAGCGATAAAGGCATTGTCCTTTTTGTCAGGAGCGAAGTATTCACATGACCCGCCAAAGGAAGAGCACGAACGTACTCTGCGTCGTTCCTAAACGGTAAAACACACAGAAGGCACAAGCATAAGCAGGGGTGGTTGCAATTATCAAGACGGCCCTCGTTCCTATTGATACGGCGACACGACAACCTATCAAGGGGGAGGCATGTTTGGTAAACGAGAATAACGAGGTAACCATACCTCGTTAAAGGTGGGCCGCGAGGATGTCTACAAGGAGCAACTACGTCGCTGATAACGACGACGGGGAAATTGTAAGAAATACAGGGGATTACTTCTGCGCCAGGATTGCCCAGGCAGCCGAAAGTGGTTAAGCACTTGGCCGACGGGTAGTGCTCAAAACAATCGACGTTTATAGCAGCTGGGATATAAGCGCGCAACGTCCTGGAATCGAATGCCGCGTGCAACAACGTCAATATCGTGGCGTGTAGATGGTTGGTTATTACAAGCACAGGTTCAAGGTAACCAACGTATTGTGTGAATCGTAGGATAGATGGGCGCAACAGTCTAAATACAGTTGTATTATGCGTTGTTTTTTTTCCGGGGGGGGGGGGGGTATGATAGCAGATCGGGTTGATGTTCCTTGGGCTGACGTTTAGCGGAACTGTTAGAGAACGCCATGAAAGCAAGAAATCTACACGCAATATGTATGTCCGATGGGTACCGTAGCTCGTTGATTCTGCCGGGAAAACGAAGGGTCAGTTAATACATCAATACTCATTGGCGTGCGTTGTACCAGGACCGATTCCACGAAGAGTGGAATGTCCTAAAGTGACGACTGGCGAAGGAGATGAACGAGATTGGCGTACACTCTGCCGTATTTCTGGCATTACGGGCGTCGGGGTTGTAGACCGGCACACATATCGAAATCGTGAGATGCTCTGCGGTCGAAACGGCAACACCAATTTTTCCTTTCAGAAGCAGATTGGTATCGGGAGAGGGAAGAAGGTAGAAGCCAGCAGATTTGGGACCCTACAAAGCCGAATAGGCATTTGCCATATGGTGATGGTGACAAGGGAAGACGTTTGGAAACAAGCTAGAAGGGTCTATTGGAAATAACTTATATTGACACTATGATACAAAGGGACAAAGGGGACTTCCGAAGATCCTTTGATGATGTGGTATTATGTACGATTTCCTTTTCCCCCACATATGTGTCTGCCCTCCTCCCTTATCAACAACAGGTAGGAAACCAGTGATATCAACGAGATCGAGAGGGAAGATGTCACTAGCGGACACAGGTTCAACCCGCAAGAATATGAAGACAGGTATTTGGTAGTGAAAAAATTTTTAATAGGGTTCGACGAAATATTATGAAACCACGTAAGCACGGATCGTCTGGCCCCGTGAAACAGTAGCGAAGCAAGATGGGTCGAGTGGATCGAGCGT
The DNA here is from genome assembly GCA_008828725.1 of Saccharina japonica. Taxonomy (NCBI): domain Eukaryota; class Phaeophyceae; order Laminariales; family Laminariaceae; genus Saccharina; species Saccharina japonica. The sequence goes on along the minus strand of MEHQ01000832.1, from coordinate 90,753 downwards.
GATAAGGCAAGAGCCACTAATAATGGCTACGGCAACAATAACACTATTACGCAAACAGGAGAGACTATGAAAGTTATCAACACTACCTTGACCCCCTACTACCGTTAGTACATATTCCCCACGGTCATTGCACAAGCGAGAAGGGGGTTCATACTATGCGGTATAAAGTAGGATACCTTTTAGGGGTCCAATTCGGCACTAATCTACAAAGGCGCTGGGAAAACAATTTGTACGTGTCCAGCTTTCTTGTTTCCGATAACTCTGGCTGTATATGGATGGTTGAGCAGCTTTATTGATGCTGCACAGCCTAGGATAGTCAACACAACGAACGCACTCTTTGCCGTTAACCTTTCGCTAGTAAGCAATCGGGCATGTCGAACATGGCCAGGAAGCTCGACGCGAACCGACTATGTACGTAGTATCCGATGTTTGTGGACGACGCAAGAGTTTTTATGACGACCACACGACGATAATAACAATTTCCATATTCTGGTGAGAGTTCCTGTTACGTGGAACGGTATTGGATATAAATACAATGTCAAGCACGCCGTACCGATCGAATTGCTGTGTGGACTCACCCAAGAACTGAAATATAGGGTGGTATCCACATAATCGCGTTGCACGAATATGTAGAGTGTATTGAGGGGCTGCGTCTGCTGTCGGAACGGATTGATTCTTAATTTTGATGCTGATGCGTGGTGTTCATATCTACGAGATGTATGAATCGTTGCAGACTGTATAGATACAACACACAACTTCTACATTGCATACCAGGCGCACTGTTCAAAGGTGGATAGTCAACGGTTTGTAGCAAGCACGAGTAGAAGTACCGAAGCCTGTATACGTTCGGAGGAGCACGCATAAGCAGTTAACCCAGCGGACGTTCAAACGGACTCTACATGGTCCGAGCAACAGCGGTCTCCATTCTACGAACAGGTTTTTTAGGATCTGGGACCCAGACATGCACTGGTACCTTTTATAATGTTCACGTATCTCCAGAACTTTTGTGTCTACGGGGAAATCTGAACCGTACAACTCGCGCACTAAGTTGCAAATCACTCCGGCCATGACGGGAACCCTGACACTATTCAAGCAACCGTCGGTCTCTAGTTGAAAACATGCACAGACAACATTCATTTGTTTATGTTTAGGCCGAGTGCGGACAGCATCGTTCACCGAAATCGAGCATTTAGGTTTGGGCCTTTAAGCTTGTGATTTGTTCTTCGGAGAACGAGTGTTCGTCAACTCCCATAGCGCCTGAGATATCGAAGTAATGTGAAACAACATTGACTACAGTGGTGTACCCTTTTTAAGACCATGAGGTTTAAGGCCATAACAGATATAAGATCAAAACATCCGGCTTGTCACGAGACAAAACAAACAAGACCAAATTGATCCCTACCCCCCTAACCCAGTCTTACATCAGGAAAATAACGCCTGAGCGCTTTATACAAGGCGCCTATCTTGACCAGAAGAGCCCAGGCCACGAACGCACGAGCGCTCGGCTGCTGTCGTACAAAGACCCTCCCCTGGCCCGTGCCCAAACTCAGAAGAAGCGGACATGTTCGGCGGTCTGAAACAACGAACATACACAAGTCTTAAACGAATCTTACAAGGGCTATCGTTCGGCCGCTGGGCAACGGCCCACATCATGACTGTACGCTACATGTTTACTGCCACTGTTCCTTATGTTTGTTTCATGGATGTATCCGCATGCCGGCAGAATTTCATGACTCAATTCTATGTCGATGCTGTGTGCCGTTCAGGTGCGTGGGGACCGCATTCACGCATCATACGTGAGTGCATGCTATAAGTAAAAGCAATATCGTGCACGATCATAGTTTCCTCCGATTCACGAGTGCTTTCTGCCTTATCCCGGGTTCGAGCCGCGACGTTCTTAAGAGGAGCGGGACTAATAAAGAGACGGTATCACCTAAAAACGAAACTGAGTGGCTTGTCGCGAGGGGGTCCTCGAATGGGTACACCACTGTACTCCAATGAACGCATTTCTTATCGACCTGCCATGCAATGCAGCTTGTGGGTCAACACATACATACTCAATAAGTTCCTTCTGTTCTGCTCCAACGGTTACTACGACAGAGTATATCCAACCTAAAAGGCGATTTGGCTACGGCACACTCGTGTTTCCGGACTGGCACATAACACCAGCTTGGGGCGATTTCAGAGTTGCTCGATGCAGCCGGTGGCAACCCTTCGGGTGTGGACAAGCGTTACGATGCGGTAAAGTCGTCAGCAGAGATACAAGTATTGAACGTGAAATACTGCGCAATTGTCTTGACGTTGTAGATGCAGAAGCGGAAAATGGGGAGGGGGGGGGTGACGGTAAAACAGTCGGTTTTCTTCGTTGGTTGTTTAGCTCCGGAAGAAGATTCAGACAGGAAATGAAATTCGTATATCACGGGATTCGCAAGTCGGGATGGGGAAACCCACTGTACGAGCCCAACGGACTGACCCCCCAATTACTAAGGATTGGAAGTGACTACGTTGGCATAACACGACCTCTTTGAGAGAGAAAAAGGGACCTGAACCGATTTTGGTTACGGCAACGTAGGCCAATTTCATAACAGTACTGTATAACACGCGTGAAATCACAGCCCGGTGAATATATTCTGACCTTTGAAAGACCTATCGCCGGGTGCGCTTGCGTAGGTGGGTGTGTTACCGATGGTACCCCCGGTGATCAATGCAAAAAATTGCATCCCTACTTATTCGGTGTGTGCTAACGAGGGGGTATACTAGCGAGGTGTAGTTATAACGGAACATTTTCTGCTAACAAGTTTAAATATATTCGGCCAGGTGACCGGGGGTGTGATATCGAGGGGGCATACAACCGGTATCTTGGGTGGCGAATGGGTGTCAGCAGACCCGGGCCACATGAGCAGATTAACCCTAAGTGTGTGTTAAGGGACGGTGCAGGGGCTGTGTTAGCAAGGGGTGTACTAATGCGTGAGAGGCTTCGGTATGAAAACAATGGACTTCCCCATTCTCACGCAATGCAGGTGATCGTACGGCCCACGCTTAAACCCGAGGTTGGCCACCAATAACCCCGCCCTGGTGCAATTCAGGAGAACAGTTCCCGGTGCCATATTCGATGATTAATTTTCAGAAGACCGCACCTGAGTGCACTTATCCCACTGAAACACGGCCTGATGACATCTTGATATTATGTTTTTTTGCAGCCCACGCCCATCACACACAATACCGTTGCCGTAACAACGTAACAGTCACGGGGGTTTCAAACGACAATTCGGTGATTGGCCCACTACCATGTAGTGGGAAAAATACAAACCAATCAAACGTTGCAAGAACTTCTGTAAACCTGACGACAACCTCACACGCTATGCATATTTCGCAACAGGGTTTATCACTATCGTGGTGCATTCGGGTACGTGGCGGTATCATATCCATTGTTGCCGTCGCCCCAATGTGCTAATGTTGTGGTTGCGCCCCAACGTCGGTCGCCCCGATGGTCTAGAGGTAACCTCGAACGCTTCTGAACGTTGGTGTCTGGAGTTCGAATCTCGCGTGGGTCGGACTTTTGAGTTTATTTGCAAAAATAAATAAAAACGGAATCAACTGCTGAGAACGCCAATTAATAGTAGCGTGGGTAGGCACAATTCGATGCGAGTCGACGAGGGAAGGAAAGGCTGAAGTCTTCTCGCGATAAAAATGCAAGGCAAGAACCGTAGTGGGGGAGGAGGGAGAGGAGCCTACTTTGTGACCCCGGATCTGAGTTACGACTAGGGAGGAGAGAGAAAGGAAGGGCGAAGATAATAAATGGGATGGACAAAAAAAAAAAAAAAAAAACGTCCCGCAACGCACCCAAATGGCCACCTTCTCGCCGCCGCGGGCGTGTTTGGTCAATGCTTGTTCAGCGGTGAATGTTGCTGCATGTTGTTTTTAATCGTTCTCACCAGCAACGGTGAAACATTAGCACATGCCCTAATCGGCTTATCTCCCCAATCACCCGCGTAGTTGCTGGAAAATGGGGTGTCGCTATTCAAGGAGACGTTCAATGAGTCCGCGTACATGGTACTCGCGGGGGATATGTAGTAATGCAAATAATATGTACACAGGGGGTATGTTACAATGCGATGTAAATGTAAATATGGTTAGGAATAGGGTTAGTTTGACTCATCCTGCGGTAGGAGTTGTTTGTTATGACCGATTGAGCTTCTCACAATCATACCTACCTGGTACCGGCGATAATATGTTTTTTTCGTATGTTGTGTTTGAGACTAGCTCCATCAAACTCTGGTCGGGTCGCGAGGAAATCCTTTTTCGAAGTCAGGGTCCGGGTGCGACATTGAGCTCACATGAACTCTGAACATACGCCGCCCCCCCTACCGCGGCACTGGTCGTTTAGAGAAAGGGGGAACAAGTCTGGTTGATTCCCATAGAGTGAAGGGCATGAGGTGTTTTGCTATGGTGCCAGGTGGACGATCAACACCAAAGATGTGCGAGCAAGTGGCTCTTTCGTGGCCTGAAAAATGCTCGACAGTCAAACGCACGTCACGAACAAGCAGACTCATTGCGAAACAACGGCGATCCTCGTGACGGGGTTTGTTATTAAGATATACCCTGGTACATACTTTTTAGATTGGCGATGTTACAGAATAGCATGCGTAATGCCGAGCTCACAGTAACGATCCAGCTACGCCAATTGGAGCAAAACGAGCTGTACCGATGGCTCGACAAGTGTAAGGCTGGCTGAGTCTCCCAAGGTGAGGCATATGATACACGTTAACCGGTTACGGTACGATTTGTAGCCAGAAGTAGGACGGTGCCACGTTCCCATGGATGTTGTCAGCTGCAGAGCAAAACAAAAGGAAGAACTAATCTACTTTAGCTTTAGTACTAAGGGCCAGGACACCGGGCACAAATCGGCGCAGTGGCGTTTGAAAATGAGGTGTGGGGCTTGGACATTAACCGTTTCCTCAACGCCACGTGCGCGGTTGCTTTAGTACAGTGGTCAGATTTCGTACTGCAGTAGGGGCCAGCACACCGGGAACACATCGGCGGAATATACGTTCGGACATCAGTACGCCTTCGCGATTATTGTGGTTGATACCGACGGTGCAGAGGCACTTCAAGACGAAGTAAGTGGTTAAAACCTGCATGTCGCTTGTGGGCATGTCGGCTGTGCCGGAATTTGGCATCTGGTTAGATCACGTAACGTTCCATCTTCGTCTTCAATACAGAACCGCTCACTTACAAATTGACATTTGATTTTTCGATGAGAGTGACGCCAAACTTGGTATTTGTTTTTTAGCTGGTGTACTTCCCTCACGAGCCAAAGCTATAGCTCATAATACACGTTTTTCGAGTACGTGTCGATGGCATATACACATTTCACTAAACAATAAAGCACCCGTCTCAACAGGTTCATCAAAAAGAGGATACAAGCGAACACTCAATTTGTGGGGAGGTGCCTCCCCAATAAATACCGATTGTTTGAAGAATCGATATCTCCAGACTGCCAAGGCTAGTTTGAAGTTTCTTTAAGCGATTTATAGCTGGCACAAATGGCTATGTTCTACAGTTTCAATCTTGACTTACAGAGAAAATCGACAGCTTAAGAAGCTTAAGTACATCCTCATTATCAACGGAAATATATTATCATGACCGAAAATCGGGTGCTATAGGCCTGGCGTATATAGTTGAACCACTTGATGTACGCGCGCCGGACATGGGCTCCATTGCCGATAATATGTATGTACTCTGGCCAGAAGACAAGGGCACGGTAGACGAGGTAATAGACGAGGTAACTCGTGCATATATATTGTATGCGTGTTGGCGCCTGGAGATATATAATATATTGTATTCCCCAACCAGTTGATGGGTATTTTATATGATGAGGCGTTGCAAACATGCGGTGAGTACTACGTTTGTAAATCACGCCGATAATATAGATTTTGCGGTCGGGAATTGTGGGCACTTAACGACCAACAGAGCGAACGGTTTTGACGCAAAAAAACAAATGTTGCACCAGTTTCGATATACTTGTTCACCGTAACCCTTTACGCAAGTTGACATGTGGACGGCATTCAACGTCATAACGTCCATGATCTAAGGGGGGGGGGGGGGGGCAACGAAGCCAGTCATCAGGATTGAGGAAAAGTACAGTACAATCTAGTCGATAATGTGTTCGGCTACTGTTTCGAACCCGTGTTCAATTTTTAGGTGACCCGCCGCCTTTTTGGGCAGCCCGCCAGTAAAACACTGCGTCCCATATCCTTATACTGCAGGTCGTGCGTCTTGTACGTTGTGGGATATACGTATGCAACAGTTAGTAGTTGTGCCTGGCGGCATAGAAAACGCACTCGAGACGAACCCTTTGCCCCCCTTTCGATGTTCTGATGCGCAGCACAGCGTGGTTGTCCTTTATTTCTGGGACTCTAGACTACGATAAACATTGATAGCATGTCCCGAGGTGCCGTCGGAGGTACGTAAAAAACGTACCAGTATAGGATAAGTACACAGACACTGAAGAAGCAGACATGGTGCCAGTATAGGATAAGTACACAGACATTTTCTCGAGACTGTCGCTAACTAGTGTTGGTTGTTTGGTGGATCGCCCTTGGTCGGTCGGTCGACTATGCGGTCTCGGCATGAGTACATCTGGTTTTTATTTAGTGCCATGTATGTTGTACGAACAATATGTTTGCCACGAGCAATGATATGGGCAATTATGGAGGTCGAACATGAACGCGTGCATATTGACGAGATTGCAACGGGATGGAGCATAGTGTGAAACCTGAAGGAAACGGGTCCCGAAATCCCGAAGAGTGCGAAAACCTTTCGTACAAGCAAACACACTTGGAATAAGCCGGAAAGGCCGTTTCGTTCGTTACGAGTACTGTTGAGATTTGTTCGAGGAGATACCAGGGTATTGCAACGCCAACGGAATGGATATACTTTACTTCCCGAGTTTGCGGTCAAGACAAGCTGTGGATGGTTAGAACGACCGACCAACCCTAGCAATATGAGAAAGAGAAGACCACATTGTATTGCAGCGGACTACATAGCGAAAACGTTCAAATGAGGGGACTACTCCACTCACAACATACATGGTGGATCCTGTCTTCAAAAACAATACTCGGTTGGGTTAACTTCGCAGCTCGGTTTTCATCACAATACCAATTGACACTCGATCGACGGTAGGTACTTTATTTAACCTACCTGCTTGCCGACGAGGGCGTGGTTTGCAGATGCATGTTGAAAGGGTGAAAGCTATGTCGCTGATAGTTGTGTTTTATCCTTCTCGCCAACAAAGGTGAAACGTCAACATATATATATATATATGCAATAATCGGCTTACCTGCCGTCAACAGTGCGCTGTTGCCGGAGAATCGGGTGTTGCCATTCAAAGCAACCTTCGATTCATCAGAAAACACGGCACCTGCGGGCAAAGACGATATTCGAATGCAAGGGAAATTGGGCTTGAGGAATGGTGGAATATGTCTGGTCATATCGCGGTGAGGGAAGGGTGGCACATACATAAGTGGGCGTGCCGAGTGTACCAATCTCCACCCATCGTTGATAATACGCCCCAACACAATCCAACCCCCGGAGAGAAATAAAGCATGACATTAATAACACATGTCAAGTATCACCTGGGCACGTTATATACCACCCAACCACAGGAAGCCAGATTTCCTACGCAGCATGAAGTGGTGGTAGCACTCAGGAAGCGCTGCAGCGAGCGGGGTTACAGTAGCGGTTACGACGATGGTATAATCTACATGAGCAGGAGTGGCGGTAGCATCGGTCTACCCAGTAGCGGTGGTGGCTGTAGCGGCAGCAGCGCGGTAAAGGCAGCGATGAAATAGCTGCGCCAGCGTGGCACCAATGGCGGCGGCACTGAAAAACATACCGGTGATGGTAGCGGCGGTAGCTTCAGTGCCGAAGCGGCAGTGTTGGCAGCTACAGCATATGCGGCCGCAATCACAGCTGTCGTAGCCATTGCGGTACACCGGGGGTAGTTGCGACATTAATTGGTAACTTCCATGGACGTAAAATATACTTCCAAGGAAGTTGCTGAATTCCAAGGAAGTAAACTTTACTTCCATGGAAAGTTTTGTACTTCCATGGGGGTAAACCTACTTCCGTGGACACTTTAATGGAAGTAAAGAGTATGTACTTCCATGGAAGTAAATTTCTCTCCCATAATCCGTGGAAGTTTCCGCTTCAACAGAGCCTTTGGCCACTAGAAAAGTCTAGTGTGGTTCCGCGCTGCGCGCTAAACAGTTTTTATTTTATAATTTGTAATTGATCAAAGTTTTGGTAGTTGGGATGTGCGAAGTTTTAGTGGGACGGTGTACCATATGGAAGCAGTGGGTGAATTCTTGTCCTCGCTTCCATGTTTTACTTCCATGGAAGCAAAATAATAATTCACTTCCAATGTACTCACAGTGAGGTACAAAAAAGTGTATTGAAGTAAGTTTTACTTCCATGGAAGTAAAATCAAAAGTAGAATAATGTGATAGATCGTGCACGCATGACTGATGTGTATTATATGCACCGTCTATGCTGCAGCTGGTGCAGGCTACAAGTGGACGTAGTAGAATCTGCGATGCCTCAAGCTCTTGCGATGATTACGCCGCAATATGTTTGCCCCGTTGCAAGTACAGACACGCAAAACTCAATGCCCCGACTACGGTTTCGGGGTGTGAATACAATGCTGTACTAGCAGCAGTACACGACCAAGGCGAACTCGGCCGCCAGTGCAAACTATCTGGTCTGGACTGAGCCACTTTCGAACGTCTTGACCCAACTAAAAGTATTAAATACGCTAGTTTGACAGCCCCATCGCTGACTACAATCTCGTGTTGCTGATCCAGAATACAGACTCCCTAGAAAGCATATCCTCGAATATTTGTTGTGTTCCCACCGCGTTGTAGACGATGGATCTTAACCTACTGGCCTATAATGATACGGCCTCACGTGGTTGCAAAGGCTGGCGCTGTTAGGAATTTGGCCAACGAAGAAGTGTGCAGAATGCCCAAGGCAGGCTTTGATGTTCGATAAGGGCGCTCGCAGCCAACAATAGCATAAAGCAATCGTTGCAAAGGAGAGCGAACTAGTGTTAGATGTGTGACGGCGCTATGCGAGTCAGTCAGTAAGCGTAGACCTGCAGAAACGACTCTAACCATGGACTGTGTCGACAGTCCATGGGATACTGAAAACAAATGAGTTATGAATATGTGAGTAGAGAAGAATGACTACGAGTACTCGAGGGCTGTATCCTATGCCACAACGCATAAATCTACTAGACTATCGGCTTGGGCCGCAGTGTCTCGACGTACGGGGCTGCCGTGTCGCACAACTGTTTATACGTGTTTGCTAGTCTGTTGTCGCCGATAACGGTAACAATGGCTCTTCAACTACCCCTACAACCACCACCAAGATCAAAACCATTACTACAAAAACGCAAGAGGTTGTGTAGGTAAATTATGGATTCCTTATGCTTGTCAGTTCCAAGCACCTGTGTTTAATGTCACTCGACCCGGAAACAGCTCCATTTTATCATACTAAATTGATTTGGGAGCTTGACCGACGGACGTAGACCCCATTAATTGTACTTATACTAGACACGTTTTCCGTATGTCTCCGGCGCATGTTTCACGTTTTCCGTATGTCTAGGCAGTTATTAATAACACGGGTGCGCGTTTTGTTAACTAAGGTCAGCGCCGTAGGGCGCAAGAAATTTTAGACATACGTAGCAGGATTACAATACGCGAGCTTCATTTCTTCCTGCCCAACTATAGCAGTAAAAGGGAATATTGGGGTACTTACATGTTTCACAGTTTGTTTATTCATTCTAGATTTAATTACGGTAATCAAAATATTTCTAACTTATCCATATATCCATATATACAATTCGAATATACATACATACATATATATTATGAATGTGACAATACGTAAACAATTGTATTTTCTAAGGGTTAGGGTTAGGTTCTAACTCGTAATGAAGGTCGTGACTACGATGATGGAGAAGGTCCTGAAATCTTACTACGTAATGCAACGGGAAAACATATTGTTTAGATAGATATCTTACCCATTAAAAGAACAATAAAAAAGTTTTAAGTATTTCATACCTGGTACGTATAATGTTTTGTTTAGTTGATTACGTAAAGTAAGTCTGATATTAATCATTTTATTTAAAATTTTTCTATTATCTACTTTATTATTCCTAGGGCGTATCAAGTTTGGCGGGTATTTACCAGCATCGTCACGGGATACGCGGAATATGTAGGCAGCAGCCCGTATCTACCGGAACGCCACGGCAGCAGCAGCTCATGGTGAGTTACCACAGAGGTATCCATCGTGTAGCTATAGCGGGCTTTCGACAGGAAACGGTGTAGTCCGAAAGATGCAAACATACCAAGTGTCATATGTGCAATGACGAACAGAGGTGAACGAAAGAACAACATAATGTTTGGGCCGGGACGAAATACAAAACGTGCAATATTTTCGGCAGCAACGGTCAGGTCCACCAGAAAGTGCTAAAGACAAACGCCGAGATCGACGCGTCATAGAAGTTACGAAATGGAACACACAAGACACATGCTTGTTATTTCAGCCAAACACTGTGCAGCAAGAGGGTTTCCTAGATTGTAGAAAAAAATGCTCGAAACTCGAGTTCGCGTCCTCGCTTCCACAGCCGCCACGAACTTGGTGTGCGTAGCTGCGAATAAATACTTTTGGCCTACTCAAATAGTGAACCCGTCGGCCATACGCACAACTCACACTCGAATATGCTGAAAACATAGAGTGCCGAGAACACAAGTATTATAGTGTTTGCAACAGACACATATAATGGCGAATTTTTCGCCTGCAGGGGTTTTGTTCATGGGACTTGCAACGCGTCAAGGTGTTCTGTCAGCAATCTCCAACTTGAAATTATACTGTGATGGGTGGTAGGTACATATGTTAGCTCGCGGGCGGCGGTTTTGTGATGGCTGGTGTTATTTTCGATAAGGGTTATCGATCGGACCTTATGGTCTATATTTCAGGTGTGCTGCCGGGTGCTCGTTATGCCTTGTGTCAACACATGTGGCACATAAGCGCCCAGGTAAATACATCGCCAATCTGCCATTCTCCGGTTTCGGTTTATAATTTTTTTACGACGGCGCTGCTCTCGTTCAAGTTACCGTACAACTATTTATTCAGTATTCATATATCCTACATGTAACAGATGTGCATCAACTTATCGAGTATATACTGCATCGTCCCAGCGGCAGCGATACATATTATGTATGTAGTCGTACTGTGTTAAACAGATTACATGTGGGGGGTCCTGATACTATGGAAACAAAGAAAGCGAGACATATTCTCATGCAATTTCGGGTTGAAAAGCCCAAGGGTTTGGTATCTTTTGGTTATGAGTCTTTGTGTTATCTAAAGTTCACCAGGTACGTTAATGTGTGGGCGGATACGTCGGAGAGTGCGGTAAACGACAATGCGGAGGCCTTCCACAAATCTTCGGAGCACCTACCTTCTGGTTCGCTTGACGACTAGGACGGTGTTGACTACATATATTTTCAATCACTAGCTTACTTTGGTAGGGTCGACTGGTGAGCTTAGGGCTATTTACCCATCTGCTGCGCTTCGCGGACGTTTCTTTGTTGTGTACGTTTCGACCGCACAAACTCTAAAACCGCACGTATATAATCGACACCTATACCGGGCACAGTTGAACACTTGACTATACATATGGAAGTTGACCTATGTTACAGAGGAAGCACGGGCACTTCGTTTCAACGGCTACATATACTGTGTCCTCTCTGTTCCCAATCCAGGAACAGTCGATGGGGCAAAAACAGCTCAATGCCTCAGGTAGGCAATGGCATTAAGCCGGGCAGCCAGAAACGGTCTACGACCGTCGCTGAACTCGGTGACACTGACCCCCAGGTGAGGAATGGAAGACCCTTGTGCACTTCCTGCATTTGACGGCTAAGGTTCATTAATTTTTCACACGCAAATTCATACCTGGCATGTTGTTCTAGCCGGCATTCCACTACGTGTAATCAATACATTCATCAGTACCTTCTCACTGCGCCACTCCAGTTGTAATAACCTCTCTTGGCAGCAAGTAGGGTCAACGTTGAACAGGTGTTATGCCGAGAGCATCCGAAAATATGTTTTAAACCGCGTTCCGTGGAACACAAAGAGACGTACGCCGTCTCCTTGAAGTAGCTTGCTTATAGAACAGACACTGCGTCATTTCGTCCTGGCAGCAAATACCAAGTAGGACAAATACCCCGGAGCGCAATGCTTGACAGGTTTTTACTCGTGGGTGCCGGTTGTGTAGTTTGGGGTGTCGACAATCACAACCACGATCGAGTACTCCACTACTTTCCAACTATGTTTTTTCGCCCATATATTTTCATGTCCTCACTAGGTCCGTGAGGCGGCTTAACACCCAAACGAAGCGATTTTCATCATGCCGTGCTTTTTTTGCTTTCCGCAACGTATAATGACGACGTTGCGTTCCTTCGAGAACATGATACCAGATATTGTAGTAGTCACCTGAACCTCATCTCAAGCGGTGCACGAAGGCCCCCCATTCTCACCTGCATCCTCCACGGCCGAGTTGTTTGTGAACGAGGCATTACCGTCGATACCGAACTCCGAGGAAAATACGTAAATGGCACCTGCAGGTACAATTAAGGGGAACAGTGGGTAGGTATTCGTTTGATATTTACCTTCATAACGAGGTCGGCGGTGCACGACCAGGCTAAGTCACTCTATGGACGAATTAAAGAGAGACAGATCTTCAAGCTCACGATGTGTCGACGAAACATTCAACCGAGCACTGCATCCAGCATATCGTTGTTTTTAAACAGCCGCTACGTACGTAAACGTGTGGACACCAGATGCGCTTTGTTAAAAGTGGTATCTGCATGGATGGCGAGTCATATATTCTACAACCGGCGCTTACCGACGTCATGGTTCAGCTTGGGTGTATGATATAAACGGCTGCATAACGTGCGTCCGGATCATTGTGGTTTTGGGAGCATTATCGCAGGCAGTATCACGGAACCCAGGTTCGTCGCGAGAGAAGATTGCTCAAATTAGGGTTAGGGTAAACTTGCGTACCAGGATTGTGGTAATAGTAGAACCGTGCTGTTAGTCAGGTTGTGACCATTTGACGATGCCATGCTAAGAACCTGTGCTTTGCCTCGTGTACCTCGAAGTGTCGAGACGATCTAGGGAATCGTTTGTAGGCGCAGAGGAGACAATAACAGGTGGATAGCAGGTAAAGTACAGGAAGGGGGGAAAACTACACCTGTTAGTTGAAGTCGACCTGTTCGACCGACAGATAAACACAGTACGGTCTGCACCCTACATTGGATAATTTGGTTAATCGTGAAATGAGTACAGTAGAGCCTTGGCGTTTCCCGATTATTCGTTGATAAAAAACGATTTAGATTCAGCCACAGGAGGAGGCTCTACATAAATTCCGTGGTTGCGAAAAGTAGACGACGAACTGGTCCAACGAAAAGAGGTCAGACGTCAGCCCTTACGGCTCACCCGATGAGAGCCACTTGGCTAGGTAACCACCATACTTATGGGCAGGATAAAGTCTCTACCTCTTTTGGATTCGTGATAACAAGAGTGTCACATGATAGTTTGATTATCTGCGACAACATAATATTGCCGGTGAGGTAGAGAGCCTCTAGCCCCAGCGGTGTACACGCGGTAGTGAACATATAATGGCACCATACCCCTCTACCGCAGGCAGCAGCAGTCCTTTGTAGGGGGGGGGGGGGTCTGTCTTGCGCAATCGCAGGTGTACACGTTTCGGCCCTCGAGCAAATGCATCGGTGTTGATGCGAATCGCAGTACACTACTGTAACAAATTATCGAAAAACCGGTTCGGTGGGGAAGTTTGCATAACGGGTATACAATACTCCTAAACTAAAAAAGAAAACCGGCAACCTTTACACCATAAAGCCACAACATTGTATACTTATACAATATCATATATTCGTAAGTTGAAGACGACCAGCCTCAAACTATTGAAACGTGAAGATGCTTCCTGGTTGGCATCTGTTCATATCCGAAATTATGATTCCGTTGGATTTCATTGTTGTAACATTCCTGCCGTCTCGTTAATTCGTACCTGGTGTATAGTTTAGGATCAACGACGCCTCCTGCTGCGATCAGCTGGAGACTCGCACCCAGGGTTACTACCCTCGCGTCGATTCGCTAATTATCAAAGCTGCATCTTGCCACAGAGAGTAGTTAACCCGGTAAAATATATATATTACTAAAACAAAGACTGATGTCGCTGTCGGCGTGCCTTGTGCGCACACAACGAAGAGCGGGCGGGATGGTCTGTTTGATCCCCAACCGGTTCCCACTTTATTTCGTGCTGTTCTAGGTCGATCACGATGGAATTGGTCTCATTTCACTCCCTCTGCGTGTTTACAATAGTGAGGCGTTCTTTCAATCCCGGGACACAATTCTTGCGTCCCCGCCGTTTTGGTACCAAGATTACAGCTTGTTGCAACGTTATGTCGTCTCTTTAATTCGCACCGGTATATAGTTTGGGACCAATGAAGCCTCTCTGCTGCGGCATGATATCACACTCATACTTGTTGCTCCTTTCATCTCGGCTCACCACCGTAGCTTATTTGTCGCTTGTTATCGTTCCCACGGGCCTAACTTGGTGACACTGGTCCCGCCACAAGCACTGAAAAACCCTTGCGCCCTTTCTGCATCTGACGGCTACCAGCAGGCCCATTGAAGGATCAAACGAAAATTCATATGTTGTTCTTCTTCGCCGCCTTCCATTACCGCCACGAGATGCCTACACGGACTCAAGAAACACATTAGTACCTACCCACTATGTCAATCCAGCGCCAGGCAACCTCCCTAGGAAGCAAGCGTCAATGTACAACACGTATCGTGCCGAGAGTACCCGAAAAATCGTTTTAAACCGCGTTCCATTGAACACAAAGATATGCACGTAGTCTCCTTGAAGTAGCTTCCTCATGGAACTGACACTGCGTCATTTCGTCTTGGCCGCCAACACCAAGTAGGAAAAGTACACTGCGGAGCGCGGTGCTTTACAACTTTTGACTCGTGGGTGCCGGTTATGTGGTGACGGGTGTTGTGGATCACAGCCACGATCGATCGTCCCCCACCACTTTCCGACATTGTTGTTTGTCCACTTGTTTTCGCGTCCTTACTCGATTGGTGAGGCGACTTAACGCCTAAACGAAGCGATTTTCATGCTGCCGTGCCTCGTTTGTTTTTAATAACATATATCGACGACGCTGCTGTCCTTCAAGAACATAAGACCAAGTAATGTAGTAGTCACCTGCACCTCATCTCAACCGATGCACGATTGGCTCCTTTTCTCACCTCCATCATCCGAAGCCGAGTTGTTCGTGAACGAGGCGTTACCGTCGATGCCGAACTCAGAATTAGATACGTAAATGGCACCTGCACGTACAATAAAGGGGCACAGTGGATGAGTGTTTGTTTGAAACTTTCCTTGACAACGACGTCGGCTGTGCTCGACCGGGCTCATATTGACTTAGAGCCCCTCTATAGGCAAAATGGAGAGACGAAGAGCTTCCGCTGAATGGAAAACATTGGAAAGGACTCAAACCCACAAGATGTCCACGAAACGGGCAACTGCACATTGCGCCCAGCCTGTCGTCTAGTTTAACGGCCACCACGTAAAAAAGTGGATACCACGCGCGTTTTGTCAGGAGTTGTATCTGCATGGATGACGAGAAACATATTCTACGACGGACGCTTGGCGACATCATGTTCCGGTTTGGGGGCATAGTACAAACAGCTGAGGAACCGTGCATCCGGATCATTGTGCAATATCACGGAACCCAGGTTAGTCACCAGAGAGGATTGTGCAACTAAAGGTTGCGTACCAGGTATGTGGTAATAGTAGAACCGTGCTGTTAGTCAGGTTAGGATCCGTGCATGAAGCTATGCTAATAACCTGGGCTATGCCTCGTGTACGTCGAAGTATTGAGACGATCGCATAGGGCATCGTTGGTAGGTCCAGAGAAGACAATAACAGGTGGATATTGGGTCACGTACCGATAGAGGGAAAACTTCACCTGTGAGTTAAACTCGACCAGTCCATCCGACAGATAAACACTGTACGGCCTGCACCGTGCGCTAAGTCGTTTGGTTGATCGTAAGTAGGGCCTTGGCGCTTCCCGATGATTTGTTGATAGAAAACGATCAAGATTCAGCCACAGGAGTAAGCTGCACATAGATTTCGGGGTTCCGAAAAATAGAGGACAGACTGGTGATACGCCGGGGGGTCGAACTTAAGCCCTTCCGTTTGCGTTGATAAGAGCCGCTTGACCGGGTAACCACCTTACCCATGGGCAGGCTAAAGTCTCGTAACTCTTTTGGTTTCGCGATATGAAGACCGTCATATGATTGTTCGCTTGTCTGCGACAGCGTATGTTTGCGTCCGATTTAGAGTAAGGTACAGAGCCACTAGCCCCAGTGGTACACGCGGTAGGGAACACAACGGGATAATACCGCGTCTACTACTGTAGCATCAGTCACGGGGAGATCCGTGTTGTTCAATCGCAACTGTCCACGCTTCGGCCCTCGAGAAAATGCAGTGGTGTTGTCGCGAATCGCAGTGCACTTACAAATTATAGAAAACTCGATTTGGCGGCGAGGTTTGCATACTGGGTATACCGTACTCCTACTTCGAAGAGGACAACTGGAAACCTAGACCATAAAGCCATAACATTGTGTACTTGTGCGAAACACATATATCACCGCCATGAATAGCGATCTTAGCAAACTGGCCACAACGGTAACTCTTCGGAGGTACTAACCGAGAGGCAGCATGACATGTCAGACTTCGGTAATTCATGACTACCGCATCCAAAACGTTAACGTCGCCTACATTCAGACCTCCGAGCGCTACAGTACTAATGTGTTCCGTTTGCGAGCTGACTAAAAGGAAACATCATGGCTAATAAAGATAGGAAACAATGTGTTTATTCACCACCTTTTGCGTTACTTGCAAGAGGCTATACAGTAGTTGTGTGTCTGTGGATATCACGAACACAAACGAAACCGAGACACATTAATGCACTGCCGAATGCCCACACAAGGTCAATATTCAACACTCAGTAAAGAAGACACTCTAACGCTCTGCATTCCTGTAGAACTTTAACAGCATAACGCATTGAAGCGAGCGGACCAAAGTTTAGGCTGGGTTCCGGAAATATATAGCGCATTCGAAGAGTTGGTAAACACCAACACAGCCGGCAGGGAAACTTGTGCAAGACGGATTAGACAGGGGTGTCGAGTGCAGTCATTCTTGGTGTAAGCTACAGCAGCACGGACGATGATTTTCTGGTGTTGATGTGTATAGTTCAAGTGAATGGAGCAGGGGAGTAGTTAGGGAAAATGGCGCCCATATACCGCTTGTTCGTCGCACGATGAGCCCCGTCAACGTATTTCGAGGGACATGCAGGCCAGCCGCGTCGGGCTATATGTAAACTAACACCACTATGGAGTGTTTGCCGGGAAAGTTTTTCTGCTTGTTATATTTCCCAAACTTTACACCACAGGCAGGAATGGAAGCACTGTCTTGGAAAAAGGCACCCTGGTACTTTAGCGAGGGTAGGAGCTTGACCCGATATACGGTACCGTTCTCCTCTCTATACCATTGGCCTATTAATCATCGAGAGTCTTAAATGCCTGTCACGGACCACACACCACCGGCTGTTGTAAAATATCGACAAAATCTACACAACTATCCAACCGATAGAAGCACAGAGACTCGGGGGGGTGAATATGGAGTAATACGCGGACAAGCGGCGTTGGATTATAACAGCGAGCTACTGTTACGCCACAATCTGCGCCCACCTGGTGTCGTCGAGGATTTGTCTTTCCAGAATGACTGCTAGAATACGCGTGCTCTTACCACGTTGTTCGTATTGTGCGACATCATGTTAACAGCTCGGGTATCACTTTCATTCCGTGACATTGCGGTAGAAGTAGTAAAATAAGCAGCTACGGCGACTGTGGCGTGGTGGGGGGTCACCGCGGTTTATCTGTCAACCTACAAAAACGGGCTACATGGAGCACGCCTGTGAGGTTGCGCGTGCGGTCTAGAGCACAGTAACATCGTCCAGAAGAATAGCCAATTCCTGGAATTGAAAAATCCGAAATGAAGCTGCATGCTGATCAGCGGGTGGTGCTGCTAGCTGTTATTGCGGCCGCCGTTTCCCCTGGTGCTAGCTGGCGCAAATGATTGATGCCACTCTTGTCTGCTTTCTGGGACAGTAAGGATGGCGCTGAGGTTTACTCTACCGCCGCCGGTGTTGCGTATGCGTGGCTTCTCGTGCGCCTGTGTTCGTTTTATTTGGCCTATACTAAAATAACGGTTGGCCGTACCCCCCCGCAACTCCCCTGTCAGATGCGGCGCGAAGTGTTTGTAAAATGGGTTGCAGAGTTTTTCTTCACTCGCACAACATCATCATCATGGGAAAGTGGAGTAGTCCACTTCCTCAAGCGGAGAGAATATAAATTTCTAAACATAATTATTGCGAACGCTGTACCTACTGCAAAACAACGGCCCGAATAGGTGCACACTCAAACTCTTCACTTGACAGTCGGCTTGAACACCCAACTCCACTACACTGTTTCGTGATGGTGCCCCGGTAATGGTAAGGGGGTATTTGGGGGTGCCGGGATATATTTAGTTCGTGATTATCTCAGGGTCGTGTCAGCGTCAAGGATTGAAGTGAGACGTGAGGAGATCCGACACCAACAACAGTAGACCACCATTGTTAGAGTCGCCCCGCTTTCCCAACATGCAATGAAAAACGTTCGGTACGTTTGGATCATATTTCAGTTGTGTATTCTTCGCTATATACATTTCGAATCTACAACGTTAGGTACAATGTACAATATAGCCTACCTCTGGCAGAAAAACACAAACACATACAAATCCTTCACTATCGACGCTTTTCTAGGTGTTGCACTTCCAACACGATTCCAGTCCGGCCGTAAGTACGAGGGACATTCAGATGGCCATTAATACCGTGAATATATACAAATGCCTCAATTATTTACGACTCGGTAAAAATGACAGGCAGCCGTCAAGGTGTGCTCAGCGAGGCAGGAGGCAAACAAGACAACATAACACAGGCGGCGCTCAACGAGCTGAAACTTGGAAGGGGGGGGGGGCGATGTCCTTCGTCTCGGCTGTGGAGTCAGCGGGTTTCCATTGGCATCATTTGTGAGAAAAACATCGCAGGTCCGTGGTTTCTGAGTGCAAGCGGACACAAACATACCCGCATTTCTCGAATATCCGTCGGGGAAAACTTTAGAAGCTTAAGTCCAAAATAATTCGTTTTAAAGATTGAAACTATCGAGCGGTGATACGACTTTGAAACGTATTATGGGCAACCACAGCGGGTTCGTTTATAATCGTCAGGCAATTTGCGGGGAAACTGACAAATGAACAACAATGTTACAATTCACACGCGTGTTGTTTCATCACGCCAGCATTAGTTCCGTCGTGACGAGAATTCACACGTGGATTGTCTAACCAATGCCAATAAAGCATGGGCAGGTTCTCTCTTCATACCGTGTTTGAACCATGGATTACGTGGGGGCCCATAAAGTGTAAACGTTCCCGCCACTCCGGACCCGCGGTATGCGGTGAATCGTAATGGTCACCCAGACCGTACACGGCTACAACCGCGCAGTGAATATGAAGGGCGATCCGTGCGAACGTTTGTCTGATCGCACTCAAACGACCTAAAACACGATGAGGATACCTGCGATTGTCTTTCGCTAAACAGTGTGTATGTTTCTACCGGTAGGAGGGTTGATCGGGCCGTTTGAACTGGAAAATAGCTTGGAGGCACGGAATTGCCCGAGGTTGGGCACATTCTGGCTTGTACGATGTGTGCGGGGTGGATTCCCTTCTAAATGTACCTTTGTGTACGATGCCAACGCGCGTTTGTTGGAAGTTACAGCTGGAAGATTCTTCGCACCTGTAAACCAACAATCTTTTATCGTAAGCAAGCCATTTCATAGAATCCTTGTAGCCAGCTTACGAAGTTACCGTGAAATTGTAATTGTGTGCCGGTTGCCACGACCTCAGAGTGTTTTCCTGGGTACTATGAAAACGAAACCACCTTCGGAACTTAACAGAAAATAAGGCATTGGTTCACATGTGAAAACTTGTACCTATCTACCTCTTGCTCGTCGCGGTTCCATTTCACGTTAAAGGCGCTTGGATAAGCACGTTAGCGAGTATGTTTCGTTTCGCCCAAATCCATCGTTGATCATAGGTGCTGGTCGTTTATTCGTACCAGGCATCCTGTGGACACCCGAATATGACAGCTATCCACAGGGAAACATCAGTGACCGAACAAATCCGGTCTTGGTAACAACGAAGTGTGGGTAGACCAGCCGAGTCTGTAAGGAAGCCTAATCGAATCCATTATCGCTCTAACTGATCGGTGAAGGCGCTAAATAAGACTAGAGTGCAGTATAATCGGAATCGACGGAAATAGAGGAAGCCAACGCAAGGAGGTGGCTCCATGTGGCGGAACCATACTTATCTTGAACTTTGAGTGGCCCATCGATCGTTGTGCTTTTTTCTTACCAAACCTACACCACAGAACAGGCGTTGTGAGATACGTAATGACGATCTAGTCCACCCAGCTTTGGCATGCATGCAGTGTACTACGGTCTGTGCGGAGCCGAGGGTACTGCAAGCCACTCACCACACCCAGCCCTCGCTCATTACGGAGCCTAGTCAGGAACGAATCCAGATGTATCCCAATTTGGAACAAGTTGTGGGTCCCGACATATTTGAGATTGTCTGAGCTAAAGTAACGGAGCCACAAGCATGATGTAGGGACCTATACCCAACGAGTGAGAACACAGGAAGACGAACGAAATTCAGACCATCGTATCCACCCTATATGCTTGGAAGTTTCTGCACCGCGATTTATTTCCGGGATTGCTGCCGCGCTAAGCGACCACCGCGGAACTATTTTCCAGGCGAGACCCTCCTGTTTTGCAGAAAGAGGCCGTATCTGATACATTATTTAGTTCAAATGATCGGTGATAGTGCAGATTAATGCTACAGAAGCAACGGCCAGTTTGCCTTGTATTTTATCTCTTGAGCGTGAAACATATCAAAATAATTGATTTCCGGCAAGGTAGTACTACAATAGTGCATGCAGTAGTAATATGTAAAGCGTTGGAACCAATACACAATGCGGGTCAATTCTCACCTCCGAACACTGCAGAGTTGCTTGTGAAGGTGACGTTACCATCGATGCTCACCCTCGACGATAAAGAAGTCCGGATGGAATCTGCAGGTACACAACGACGAGAACACAGTCGGTGGGTGTTTGAAGATCACGCTAAGCAACGGTACGTCGGCAGTGCAAGACGTGGGCGGCGATAGCCCATTTTTGACTTCGAGGGCCAAACAAAAAGACGAACAACTCCCGCCGCACAGGCAGGCAGGCATTTATTCAGAGTGTATATCACGAGACGCCGACGGTAAAACTAAGCCCTGCACCCAACATGTAATAACAATATCTACACAACATGTGTGTATAATGTTTTGTATATTATCTTCGCCTTCCCTTTCCTTGTCCTTCCTAGACGTAACTCAGATCCGGGCTCACGAGTAGGCTCTTCTCCCTGCTCCTTACTACGGTTGTTGCCATGTGTATTTATCGCGAGAAGACTCCAGCCCTTTATTCCCTCGTCAACTCGCATCGAATTGCGCATACCCACGCTACTAAGCGCTCTCAGCAGTTGATTTCGTGTTTTATTTAGTTTTGCAAATAAACTCAAACGTCCGACCCACGTGAGTTGCGACTCCCAGAAACAACTCTCAGTAGCATTCGAGGGTACCACTAGACCACTAGACCATCGAGGCGACCGATTATAAAGCGTTATATTAAAAGTAGAATATTCATGGACAACACGTGACTTATCCTACTGTTGGACTGTCGTTCGTGAGGGCATCATGGTGATGTATGTGTACATCGCGGAATCGGCAGTGCAGCGGCGCAATAGGCGTGTTTGTAGACCAATGGCATTATCAGTACAAACAGGGTTCGTCATAACAGTAATATTGGGTGAAATCCAATTTGCACATGTGTATCGTAGCACCGTGTTGCATGCAAGGCGGCGTTCGCTTGTCGATGGTAGCCTAGTAGCCACATAGCTATCGGTCGAAGACTGTACGGGGAATCGTAGAAAAAGTCGAGGAAACACATGACGGATGGGTATCTTGTACCGTCTGGATGGAGTTAAAAAGGCCATGGACAGGGAAACATATACAGTTCCGCGACAACATAGTCAGGCGACTCAATACATGTTGCCGTGAAGATTACCGATGTCGTCGATAGCCCTGACCCCGGTAATCACCATAATCACGGCTGCAGCAACTATACAAGTTACACCTCGAATATGAGATGGACACGACTATACGCATGTTTGTTATCATCTTCTTTGACATTGTTAATAAAATCACCCCTATAAGGAGGCTTTGCTCACATCACCCCTATATCGTGCCATTGGTCACTAAACGGCACAAGTTCATGGCACAAAATACACGTGTAGGACGAGTTAAGAACGGCGATCTCTCTACATATGATTATTGACGACTTGCAGAGGACATACCTGGTATATGTTTCGATTCGCAACAATTGCAAGATACAGTGCAGCTCACATGGATTACGAGGTAGTTTCCCAGTACAGGATCTCCGCCAGTCACAAATATTCCGGCAATTGTATAGCGTACAGTGTAAAGTGTATAGTGTGTAGCGCACATAGTGTATAGCCGTATTGTAGCACGTCTCAATATTCTGCATCTAGGAAAACCGTACCATGGTTCAGTACTGCACCGTTGCACCCCCATGAACAGATACATTTTACCTCTTACCAGCATTAACTTCATATTTTTGAGTTATACATTTTTGCTACTCTATGGTCGTGGAAGATAGTCAGGACGTCTTTTCTAGCGTAATATAGGCACTGCCACCATCACCACTACCACCACCACTGTTACATATACACATGTAAGAGGTTGCGGGGGTTAATTTTGCCTTATTTATGTTTGTCCACTCGCAGCATCTGTGTTAAGAGTTAATATTCGTTACTCGGAACTGTACCCTCACGATACATATAATATATATAATCAACTCGAAACCATAACCATTGTATACACAACAGAGTTCAACAATTAAAATAACTCGGTTTGGGGTTTTGCGCTACAGGTAGCGGGACTATACTTGGCGGTTTACCTGCTCGAAGTCCATGGTGAGCGTACACCCGAAATGTTCCCCCCTGGAGATTATTGGGGCGGAGGTAATTAATGATTCGGGTACACGATATCTGTAGAGGGCGTGCCGAGCGTAACCGTCTCCACAGTAAATTTCTGATCAAAACGATGTACCAGTATTACTGTAAACACCAACTACACGAAGATCTAAAACTATCTTCGTGACGGTGAACGAATATCATGGTCGTGTACACCCCCCCAGTTCGAAAGATTGTTTCGTTTTCATTACGATAGGTATTTATTTCGTCTTTGGGAAATTTGCGTCGCGGAGAACTCCGCGACCGAAAAAGGAGAAATTAAACCCATTGGTGAAAGGTTTGGCAGGGGCATATTAAATAAAAACACGCGTAAACGTTCAGGGTTCATCTCTAAAAACCGCTGTGGGCATTCGGACCTTTGATGCGGTAAACGCGCAAATTCCGGTATCGCCTCGCATTTAATTAGTTTCAGAATTTGATCGTTTTTTGGTGTTAAATATGACTTAGGGTTGACCATACGCAGTCAGATTTGAGAGTATTTGCGTGAAATGTTGTGCACACATCTCTTGGACCACCTGGAAGCAGCTCGTTCATAAAATACAATTGGAAAAACAAAATATTATTGACCGATTAGAAGGCCGATCATTGGTCGGGGCTCATGACTCGACGGTAACGCCAGTTGTAGGCCCTTAACAAACAGAACTGGCTATATCACCCTATTCCACTGCTGATGGAGGTGAGCATGATATGAAATGTATTTCATTTTGAGTTGATATTGCATGCGGCATTCGTGGCTGACGAAGTTTGGGCATTTCTGCTTGTTCTAACTCGTATACGCCCACTCTCGGGGGGGGGGGGGCACCTGAAACGTGAACTGCGTAGGGCCAAAGGCAAACTCATCGTCGATGAACTTACGACAGTAAACGCAAGACCCGTGTACCCTATCCTCAATGAAGTTCTACCGGAAGGTGAATGGATGAAATGCACCTGCTACAAGGTAAACGTTTAAATTGTTTTCCCCGCAATCCGCATTCGCTGCGGACGTCGCAACGGAATTTCAAGATAACAGGACCGAGCCAACATTCGACCCGGGCTGCGGATCATCCACTTAATAAGCGCAGGTGCTTACAGCATGAAATGTTAGAGAGAGCATGCGACGTGCGCATTGCAATCTTTACGGCAATACGGCCGGGCCATGGAGGGAATCGTACACCTGAGGGCGTTTTTTACTGGCACTAATCATGCCTCCCTCTCCTCTGCAAACAAACACAAAGTTGAAATGAGACCGTGAAGAGGCGGTGAAATCATTAACTCATTGACGCGGGTAATTTGGTGACCGGTGTTACCGTTTCTGAGCGCGATTGATATAGCGCCATCCCTTTTTTCCTTGAGCAGTTGTGCCTTGTATTCGCCAATGCCAAATGCTGACACGTTTGTATAAGAAACGCCCAAAAAAACAAGAGCCGATATTTCGTTCGATTTATGCAGTGCTCGCTTGCAAGCTAGTACTGATGTATGTCGGAGTCATACGTATGTACAGCGTCACACGCCATGCACGATACACGCCCTTTCGCACCTCTAAAGCTAGCACCGAAGTTGTTTACGAACGTGCGGGATAACGGTAAGAGCTAAACTCGGGGCCGACGAATATGGAGAAGGTGAATACAAAGATGGGGTTCCATGAGTTGGCACCATAATGTTTTTGTTGTTTGAATGCCCCCTCGATCGTTGTGCCTTTTACTTACCAACATCAAGCCAGACAAAACAGGCGTTATGAGTGAAATACTGAGGATAAGAGGCGTTAGTGCCGTCCGCGCCGACTCGAACTACGCGGTCGTTTGGGTGGAGTGCCCCGTATGCTGTGGAGAGGACTTTGCGGACTTGGCTTTTGATACACGACCAGCGCGCAACACAACGCGTACAGTCCACGTCTGGCCGGAGATGGGGGAAACGTTGCGAAATATCAACAGGAACCCGGGCGAAGCGGGAGCGGGCAAGAGGAGGGAATAAGCACTAGCGGACGAGGGCTTAGCGAAGCGTATATATACTTGTATACTGCTGTTCTAGATACGGCGTTTGCCACGTAACCGACAACAACACTTTACAGCAGATCGTTCCCGTTATAAAACTTTTTTCAAGATTATAAAAATAATTATTAATACCTGTGATGCGTACTCTCGAATGTGCACTTTATATACTTGTCCTGTACGGTGGGGTCGTTCCTAAGGGTACATTCCCAAGGTAAGGGAATGTACTTGTCTAGTATTTATCGGGAGCCCATAAGGAAGTACTGCCGATGTGAAATGGAGACACCCGAATCAGCCACAACACTGGGTTTATATGTGACGTCAAATGCCCATCGGGTGTGGCATGTGTGCTGTGAGTTTTCACTACATCTACATACACATACAGGTTATGTTTGTGCTCTAATACAGCATCCAATACATTCATGAGGACCCTATCGCGCGGGGATATGGGTTTCAGCGTGGCATTCTTCAAATGTGTTGGCCAAACCCCAACGGTCCTCCATCATAATATATTTAGAGGACGCAAACTTGGAGATTACTTCCACGCCATGTAGAGCGATACGAACAAGGTTGCATTCATCCACGACATTGCTCACATAGGCGGCGGAGATCAATCAGTCATTGATGTTGTCGCACACTGAAATGAAAACCACGCGGGAAGCACAGTTACAACCAGACATTGCGACCACACCGTATCGAAGGGGAAGGTAAATGTTGGTGTATCTACGGTCCTAATGTTGGCCACATCTCACCTACGTGAACGTATACTGAATCTTGAATTCATTAACTAATCAGTCCCTGTACCCCGTTTATCCTACGCCACGTCTTCAGATCTGCTTACCTTTGGCAGAGTCGTCACCAAACAGGGTGCTGCCATCGATGTGGGTATCTGATCCGTTGGCGAAGATGGCACCTGCCGGCAGTAACATCACGACAATGGGGTTTCCAGCTCGAACAAACGAACTAATGGACGCCCCTGGAACATAACTACCGGTAACTCTCCATAGGTAGTTTGAACACGCCCTAAACACGGTTCGATGCTACAGTCAGGGAACAAGGAATATTACTCAGTCACGTTGCAGGATGTCTGGGCTCTGACGGGGGTGGTATTAGGTTCCTATCACATGTCGCGTGGATTGCGGTAACTGTTCTCCGGCGAATAACGGAGAAGAGCTTCTAGTATTGCAGAGAATTTCCGTATTGTCTACGGCCAGGTTGATATCACTCACGCCATACCCGTGTTAGGCGTTGCTGTTAGCGAGCTCCTAATTTACGAAACGATGGTGTCGCGTGTCGATTGCGTGGTGAAGGTGTTGTTGCGCTTGTGATCATAGATATTCAGGCCCGTTCACTACGCGACGTAGCGTGCACTGGCCACGAACCCATAGGCTAACGGGTAACATACCAATTTCCCTTGCATCATCGGCTGCTTCAACGAATATATACTCAAGCCTATGCGATGTCTGGCGGTTCATTAAATGTTACATACGAGAGACATTCATTCGTAGACCCCATTGCTCGAACGTTAATTCACCACAACGTGTTTGTGGCGCCAGATAACATACCAATACGCGTTCGAATAAGGGTTGCAGAGGCGCGGGCGAGCGCAAGCCTCGCAGTTGTACGACTGCTGACGTCCTGCTGAGACAGCGTATGTAGGTGATGCAACGTTTCTACTGGCTTCTTTTACATCGCTATGATCTTTGGAACTCCGAGTATCTTGAAAAAATATACTAGATCGAGCCGATTCCTACAGTAAGTTACAACATAATCACTTTGGTGGAATGTGTCAATCGGTTTTACATTTAGTTTTCGAGACGATATTCAAAGGACAACCAATAAGCCCCCCTCGAACACGGTTGTCCCAAGCACGCCTCGGGTGTGCTTTTAAACAGAGCTGTCCTGCATGTAACGAATAGTTAGCCCGAACCCCAACCCTAACCCTACATATACCCATGACGAAACATATTGATCGTACAGGTAGTTTTTTTGTAGCTCAAGAGCTCTGTTAAGTAGACTTCCACAGGCAACAAACGATTGCTCTGAGCTAGAGAAAACTGTTTGTATTATTGTGAACTTTACGTCTGTATTTTTAGCCCTCAAATGTGCCAGGTACGAGTTGAACCACATTGGGTGATGCTCGTGTTTATGTACTTCGCAGGCTGCATGCATGGTCTGAACACCTGACCAAAAACAAAGCCGATGACTCGCATAATGTTCAACTCGATCTACACAGTCTATCAACGGAACACATATATACATATGCTCGTATTTCTACGAGACACAGTCGCCAAATTTCCTGACCGTGAATGCCTCCAAAATCCATGAGATTGTTGACGAATAAACAGATGTTCGACGTACGCAACCAACGGAGCGAACTAGAGTATTGAGGATGTTGAACGCGAGCGCGCTGCCCGAGGCTACAACGTATCCTCTTGTTAGTTGGGTCGTATGGCATGGAAACAATTGAACAAAAAATAACCCATGTTATCTACAAACCAAACCCAACAAATGCCCGGCACCAAGGCGCACGTTTCCCCAACTGCGGGTTGTGTGGTCTGGCGTTCGAATGTACTCTAGAAATGCCCATTCCCCCGCGGTCATCAGTGAAGCTATACACTTTACTTTTTCGGTTTCTTTATACCTATGTACGGTCGATAAACCGGGAAAACGGTTTTGTTTCGGGGGGGTACATTCATCGCAACTCTACTACGATCACGGGTTTGCGGAGCTCTTGACGTTGCCAAAGTCAGAAGTGTAGTTTGTAAGCCAAACAGAATAAAACCTGAGGGAGATTGTCGGAAACAAACGGAGATTGGGACGTAATATTTACTACACCTTTTCGAGCGAAGAACCTACAGCTCGATTGACAAATACAGGGCGGTAAGCGCATAGGCGTCATGCTCCAGACGGATCTCGTTTCATGTTCGGAGCAAAAGTCTACTTCGCTAGATATCCGTGGTATTGTCTATTCTGGGAGATCTTTAGCCGGTTGTCGCCAATTATTGAAGATTGTTTTCGATTTTTGCCTATTTTAATACTTGTTGTTAGTTAGTTTAGCGCAAGTCATTTGTTTGCCGACGGTACCTGGTTCGCTTGGCCTTGGCGATCACGACGATGGCTGGTGTCTTTTTCAACTTGACATATTTCAACAGTTTTTAGCCGAACTCAAGTTGGACGAATCGTCCTGCACGAACAAAACGTTTGCGTACGCCCAAACGTTGTTGCTGAGGGTTAGGCCTTTGTTCTCCCGGATCTACTTGAATAACACTGTTTTTGTTTCTCGGCGTAACCTGCCAAAAATGCTTTTTGGGGTAATGTTATTGATTGGGGGGTTGAAAACACCGTCGTTCTACAGCAAGACAGGCCAGAGGAGAGTTGCTCCATCAACAGCTGCAGTTGCAGCACGGCAGCACCCAGTGCCGGTCGAAGCTTCAAGAGAGAGCGGTCACCTGTCGACCCGGGCTAAGCGGGAGGACTGGTGGTGGTGGCGGTGGTGGTGGTAGTGGTGATCGCGGTTGGTCATGGTGGAGGAGCCACTTTTTACGATGTTTATGGGCGTGCTCCAGGTACAGCTTTTCGCACCGGTGCTGTGTCCACCACACCTGTCCACAGCTGCCCACAGCTGCCCACCATCCACCAACCCACACAAACTGACGACAGTTAAAAATGTTAAAAATGTCCTGCTGCGCGAGTTCCTAGCGACATCTGTGCTATCTTTGAATAACAGTATTCAATAACCTGTGTCGTATGAAAGGTTTCTTTGTTTTGTTCATTGTTGTGCACATCCGTACACAACATGCGGAACAGGGAATTAATCGTAGCAGTATCAAGCCGTGACTCGGCAAACAAGCTGTTGTGCGGGGGGCAACACGGTGGTGGTATGTAGTGGGAAGTTTCTTTAAGGGACATTTCGCGGTCATTGCCAAGATGGTTACACACTGTACTACTGCCAGACCACGCATCGCACGAACCTAACTCAAATAAATTATTGCTCCTGATAACTGATTAGCACGATAAATGCAGCCAACGTTATACAGTTGTTTGGGTTATCTCCAGCGAGACCTCTCAACCACCTCGTTCTTACGGAGGGAGTCCGACAAAATAAAAACATACGATCAGCATCCAGTAGGAACTTGTGGAGATATGGTATGTGTCATGATAAACAACACATCAGGAAAACCGTCTCTAAACGTACGTAGTATGATGTCTTATGCGTATTTGTTCTTTAGCGCCGCTCACACGCTTCTGTACTATTCATAGTGTGTTGCTATCATAAAACCGATTGGGTGGGGACGTAACGGGGTGTATCAGTTCGTTGCATGAAACGATTGGGCTCTATAGTCTACGGCTGACCGTGATATGGCCCGACAGACTAGGTTCCACTGTCAGCCATACACTCACTCCGAACGTATGATATGTCAGCATGAGTGTGGTCTTGAGTCTCTTCTCTTTGCGGTAGGGAAACTTAATTCGATTCGGTCATACTATTAATCAGAGCATATTCCAGCTGCGACCTAATCCACATGGGCTGGGATTTGCAGGTTTCAGTCCGTTCATCGGCGCACGGCGATACTTTACGTTCTATAGAAACGGCACATACGGTTGAGCCTAGCTTCCATCGATTACCTCGTTGTCTCCAGGCGAAACTCGTGTCACTGACACCGTAGTATAGTGGCGGAAACAGCAAGTCTCTAAGCCTAACAGTTCTACATCCGATGAAGAGCAGAAAGCGCAGAAACTACTGATATCACACGACCTCGAGTATCTTCAAGGTGTTGTATTGTTCCAGAACTCACTTACGGTAGCATGCGCATCGTATGGGCCCGCTAAAAATAAACACGTATCCTGAGCAAGGTACAGATTTTTCGTGTGACATCGTCCTTCAACAACTTTGAGCATATGCTGTTTTATACCCCTGGTAGGATTTAGTGTAGCGCTCGCCGCTGTGCACTTTTCTTAATCAGTGTTTCTTGGCGTCTTCCAAAAAGTGAGCCTTTTGTTCTTATTGGGCTCATTCTTACTCGTGCGCCTATTCTGCATGCACGCTCTTACGGCGGAGTTTTTACGTCCTGCGGTTGAACCCTGCCAGCCACATGGTACTGTATAATGTTTCTTGCACCCTACTCAGTAATCATCGACGACTCCGCCCTCATCTGCAGATTTTATCGGGATTGAATCCTATTTCAATAACTGTACCACATGTACACAGTCACGTTTCCTGAATATCTGACTTCGAAGATTACCTTGGCCTCAATTGGGGCAGTATCATCGAAAATGCAGCACGTGCTAAGATGTGTCTACGAACACGATGAATGCGGGGTTTGGTGGTATATCAAGGGTTATACGCTTGCGTGCGAAGTGCGTGTTTGTAATCTCTCGCAATTTCCAAAGTCGAAGATGCGGGGTAAGAGTCGCGAAAAAGCTATACGTTCACTACAAAGCAACCAGGTAAACGCTTTGAATGCTGTACAGTCAATGTCCTGGTGCCACATCGTATAGTGACATAGAATACGCTTGCGATACTCATAGGAGACGTATATGGACCCTACTTTGCACACGTTTATGCATCTGGTGTGCCACGTCTTATACCTCGCGGGAGGGAAAACTGCTGAATATTATGAATAACCATGACTGTAACATACCTCCGAAGTGAGCCGAATTGTCGTCAAACGAGGAGTTACCACTGACGTGGATTGCCGATGAAGACGCGTAGATGGCACCTGGACGTTGGCACAGGGCGTCGTTAATCTTACGAATACAACAAAAACGCACGGTTCACATGTTTTAAATTAATACAATACAAACAAACAAATTATGCCAATCTGAGACGTGGAACGAGTTCGTAAATGTATACCTGGTACTAGTTACTAAGTTGAGATCACGCCTACCAATATCAATTAAACACCAAAGTATGCCCCGAGGTAAACGTGAACATACACCAGTTATGCAGATGTTGACAACTGTAACGGCGTATTTCTGAACCACGTGTAGATATATGTTCTTCAGGTTTTAGGAACTAACTGAACATTTGAAAATATCGTCTCGCAAATATTTCAATCAGCACAGGCTACCATCGGTGATTCTCTACCGTTAGGTTATGTTTTGTTGGGGAACAACAAACGGTTCGGCGTGTTGCGACGAGGACCCATTGATACGCATGACTAACACATAGCCGTGTCCGGTAACCGACAATCAGTGGGGTATGCCTTCGGTACATTATTACGTGTTCCGTGCTCGTGGGACGCTACGAGTACTACGGCTATCCAAGCAATATAGCCATGCAAGTGCTATGGCCCAGCTTGTCATCGTTTGGGCTGTCTGACGAGCGGTTTGAGGGCTACCTCATTGTTCACTACCGTCACTACCGCGTTTAGGCCGCTCGGGCGAGTGGCTCTGTACCTCGCCTAAACTTGGACGTGGAAATACATCGTTCGCGCAGCGTGATATACTATCCGATGGCGGTAATACCGCGAACCCATATAGCACAAACGCTCAAGACTGCAAAGGAATAGGGCAGCCACTCGACGGAGTGGCTCTGAGCGGCTAAACGAATAGGACTTAAAAGTGACCCCCATACCGTAGCACCAGTCCGGACATGTGTATAGGTTCCCCCCTGTGTTGACCTAACTCCACCATCGAATGAATGATTTGTATTGCCTTATAAAAGCGATATCTCACCTCCTCTCGAAGCGTTGTTGTTAGTGAAGGCGCAGTTGAACACAACAAGAGAGCTGTCCAAATCCAGGTGGATTGCTCCCCCATTATCTTCGTTCCCCCCCTCGAGCACCAGGTGGCTGAGGCGAAGAGTGGACCCGTTGGACACCTTAAATATTCCTGTGCCACGTCCGCCATCGCTGGTCGTGTAGTCGCCGTTGCTGTCGTATAAAGCGCCCCGAAGGATGGGCAAACCAATTCCAGTGACGGTGACGTCCTTCTTGTTTGACACGTCGATGGTCTGCTCGATGGACACGCTTGGATACCACGTGATGTCAAAGTTTCCTGCGCCCGTGCAGGCTAAAACGTCAGTTAGATTCTGGGCGTCCGCTGTTGACGTCACGTTTACCGCAACAACATTCGACGGACATAGGGTTGATGCTGCTCCAGACACGAAGAAGAACACCAACCCGACCACTATCGTGGCCATGAAGTCGATCACCATGCTGCAGAAGCAATGGAAAGGGAAACATTAGCGTCATGGTCAGCTGTTTCGGTACGATAAGAAATGTTTAGCCTCCCTTCAAAGTACCATATCCCCAAGCATACCTTGCGGCGGGGTAGCTGTAGAAGTGGAACAACGGTGACGCTAGGGCAGAGGCAAAATTCCAGTGGCCCTTTGGCGACTACAGGATGTCCGCACGTGTGTACAGCGGCAGGTGTCGAAGGCATCAATGACACCTGCTGCGCCAAGAAGCCCCGAGAACTACCGAATATTAGGTCACTGCAGTTCCTGAACGATGGTACTACAGTAATGATATGGCAATTGGTCGGGCTCCCTTAGGCCCCAACTCGAAAGGCTAGTTGATTCGCGGTTTTAGGCCAATTGAAGAAGCAAAAAGCACCTCTTATGCCTATCAAAACTTCAAATTTGAGTACGTTTGATATATTGAGACTATACTTTTTGTGAACTAAGAAGGCTGATGCGTTCGAGAATGCACCTGTTTTGGTTTTGCACCCCAATTTGTTCACCCCAATATGTTTTCGCGCTTGACGTAAAACATGTCCGATACGATACATCTAACTTTCGATAGTTCGATATGTCGAAATTTATGATACATCCAACACGGCTGATTGTTGAGGCACTTCTGGCACTTGCATTTATAAGTATATATATGTTTCAGGTTAGATTTTGCTATTTTAGAGTCTTCAATATTTTCAATGTTGAGTAGTGTTTTTAAGGCGTTCAAATATAGGTTTATGGGTTCAATGTTTTGTTTTCCCCTTTATATTTGTACGAGCGAGTACGATCGGGGCGCGTCGCACCTTCGGCTGCTCTATTAATTTCACTGCTGTATACCTGGTATATAAGTATGACATATACGTGTATATGATATTGCCTTAGTTGCACGCCGGCTTGTTGAGCCGCTATGCTTGTCCTTTACGATTAACTTGTTTTACGGCGATCGACGAACGACGTGAAGGTTATATGCCCGACCAGATCTATTCGAACCGCAAATAATGAAGTGTGGTGATTCACGTGTAATGCTTTAAAATCAGGTTCCTTGAAAGGGGCCACCAACAGCAGTGGAATTGTTGAAAACCTAGATACAGATACTCGTCGAAATCCGGCACACCCATTGTTCGCGCTGATCCTTCATCCTAATATAGATAGAAGAGGAAACCGATGCTTGCTGAGAGGAAGAAACCAACAGACAAAACAAAACAAAACGAAACAAAATGCGAAAACAAAGAAAGTGTCGTGCGCCCCCCGGTGATGTGTCAGACAAAATAATGCAATCTAAAAAGAAAAAGAAAACAACGTAAACCGCTGCACGAATGGAAAGGGCAAGACATAGAACCACAATAAAAGTACCCTCCGGTCAGCCAATGCAGTTTTTGTACCGGTAGTACAGGCAGGTTCTATCTAGTCGGTCTGGTACCAAAATACCCTATCTGCAATCTCATTCCTGCTTTCGTCATCCACGGTTTCCCTACGACCGTCTTCCCCCCCCCCTCCCCATTCCCATGGGCGCGATCCATACAACAGGTGTGTGGTGCTTCCTACCAAATTCCGCTTAATCTTCTTGCCAAACACAAAACACAAAGAAAGCATACTAAAGGTAAATCCTACACTATTGCTATGTGTGTGTTCTTCATATAAAACCGTTATTTCTACCGATCGACATCCAGCACACGTGTTACGACGATTTTTCATGGGCCCGAGGGTTTCCAGAGAAGGGCTGGGCGTGATGATCGAAGAGCACAATGTTAATTCAACCCGGAGATGAAACTCCCGCCCGCAAGGACGGCGCGTGGGCTGCGTGAGCCCACAACCCCTCCCTAGCTCCCGATAGGTTGTTCGGTTACCCTCGACGCTATACTACGCAAAGAGAGTACCGGTTAGGGCAGCGCTATACGATGGCTCACCGGCAGGGACCGTAGGCTGCGTGGTACAACGGTCAGTCAGTGCACGGATTTGGAATGAGCGTGAACGTGTTGTGTACTTGCCCAGCAAGGACAGCTGGGGAGGGGGGCTATGAAATAATACAATCCGTGTGTTTTGGTGTCGTACATGTTGAGCTGTGACGCAGGCTTGGAGGGAAGCTCCCATCATGAGTGATATGCATGCAGGCGCTATGACTACCTCCTATGAATTGATGTACACACAGCACGTTACTCTGACATTGTGTCCAACCCGAGAATCGAACTCGGGTTTCTGTACTCGAGTCTTGCTAGTATTCCCGGGTTCATCAGTCGACAATCTGCAGCTCAACAGCGTGTCATGTTTCGGGTTTTGATCCTCATCACCCAGCCACCTTGCTTTTCGTGCTCCCAGCGCAACAGCAGCGGAGGGCCAGTGGCAGCCTCCGCTTCCTCAGGGGCCGGTGCCGCCGGCCCTCCAGCAGGGCTCGAACGTCGGGCCACAGCACGCTCTTCCCCAGGGGCCCAATGCGGGGCCGGGACAGCCGCCGCTACCACTGGGACCGTCGCCGTCCGCCAGCGGGGCGCAGCAGGTCCCTGTCCCGGGGTCGCCTCCGCTGTCCATGGGAGGACAACCGTGGGTCAGACAGCCCCAGGACAGCCGTTACCACTAACTCCCGCGCTTCAGCAATTCCTGGTCGCGCTGCGCGTACCAGCACCCGCCGTGGCGCCGGCGGCACCCGTGGCGCAGGTGGCGGTGGGGGCCGGGGATACCCGTGGTTTAAGGGGACCGCAGGGCCCCACTATGGCAATCAGGCGCATCCACGACAAGATGCACTGGAAGGCCACAGGGCCGACCTACAAGGGGACGTCACAGGCGACGCTGTCCATCCTCAACCATCCTGTCCTATTCCAAGACAATATTTCGAAGGATCTTGCCACCATCCACGGCGGGAGCTGGGTGTTCACGCCGGACCGCTTTGCGCCCTCGGACTAGTCCCATCTGCGCCCCGAGCTGGATAGAATGACGCCGTTATTGAAGGAGTTGCTTCAGGAGCGCATAGGGCTACCTGGACCCTCATGCCGAGTTGTCGTTGACTGAGAATGCAGAGGTACCGTCGATGGACGGCTCGTTTTCCCGGAGCCATGCGCAAGAAGTCTCGGCCACGGAGTGGTTGAGGACGTTGGTGCACGAGGGGATGTTACAGTCGGGGGCTCGAGAGGCAGCGCAGCAGCCACCCTCAACAATATCAAGGTGGGAGAAGCAGAGGCATAGAAGGCGGCCTCACGCAGGTTGGCTCTGGTCTATCTGGCGTATCTTGCTGACCCGGTCCGCCCTCACATCTCGGAGGCGACATACTTGTGGAGGTACATAAACGAGGCGCAGCTCGGCGAACTCCTGGAGCGCTTGGTCCAACTGCTCTTGCCGAGTGCGATCGACCAGACCGGCCTCCAGGGCGTGGTGCACGACCGCATCTGACGCATCGCATTCGAGATCCGCCCGCTGCTGGTGGACGATGCCAGCCCGACGAACCCCATGATAGCGCAGGGAGAGGTGAACACCGAGCACGTTTTCGTCGTCGTGGTTGACCCAGTTTCCACAAGGCAAACAGTGTATGGGCAACCGGCCCGCGACTCGCGCAAGGGAAACGGGGGGCCATCACCCCGGCTCACTTCCATAGGGGGCGAGGCGATGGCGATTGCACGACAGTTGTTTCGACAGGCGCGTCCCGACATCGCCGCGATGCTCGGGAAGTCACCACGCAGGGGAGCAGGGGGCGAGAGGCTGCCGGCGATGGGCGATGGTGGGGAAAACGGGGGCCGGCTAGACCAGGGGTCATTCGCTGGAGACTTTCTCGACCCGCGCGCTAGCCGAGGATACGACGTCGCGCGGAATCGAGAGGTAGGAGCTAGCAATCCCTACCCCGCCGTCGCGGCGTTCACCAATCAGGCAACCTCAACGCCGGGGCGTCATGGGGTACCCTTCGGGAAGCGGGGTCCAGAGGCGGGACCTCCGGTAGCACAGGGGGCACCTCGCAGCTTCAGCCAGGGCGCCAATACGGGCGACGGTGCAAGCCCGGCAGCGCTGCCAGGATTTTCAAGGGCAGACGCCCCGCACCAAGAAAGGGCTATATTCTCGGGGAAGCACAGTATCTGCTTCTCTTTTGCCTTCGAAGGCGCGTGTCCACGCCCGGATTGTGTGTTCAACCACAACCCCGCACTGGTTCCGGTCGGATACGTCAAGGGCCAGGCGTATGAGAAGAGGGTGGCGCGGGAGGGAGGCTGGGAGGTCTCACGCCCCAAGCGCAGGCTGTATGCGTTATCCGACGAGCAGGCCCACGTCGAGGCCGCGTACTTCGATGAGGACATGGAGGCGGTTGGGCGTAAGGGAGTGAACGAGCTCTGCGCCTGAAGGCGCGTCCTGGGACGGCTTGCACCCCCGGGGAGCAAGGGGTGGGGGCCTGACCCGCCGCCACCCGCACCATTGAATCAGCCCGGTCCCGGGCTTCCGATAAGGATCGTCGGGCGCCGGGGTGAGAAGAGGTTGGCGGCAGCAAGGAAGGGCCAACAGTTGTAGGTCCAAGGCAGACTGCGGGACCCCAGGAGAGTGGCGGGGCGCATTCCGGTGGGGACTATCATCGACACGGGCGCCGGGGGAGGTAACTACATATCTCTTGTCTTCTGGAGGAGTGTTTAGTCGTGGGGGGCATCACGAGGCAGCGGAAGCTTAGCCGTCGGGGCGGAGGCCCCCTGCAGGCCTCAAACCCGGCGGGCAGTAAGGTCCCCGGCATGGGGATCGTAGGGTCGACGGTGTTACCTATAGTGCTTCCGCCCGAGGATAGGGCCCGGGATTTATTGGCCGGGGTCGTGAGGGTCTTGCCGCATGCCTTCCTCTTGGGGTCAGGTATTTCAAGGCCAACAACGGCGTCATCTCGTTTGGAGCGGGTAAGGGGTTCCAGGCACCCTGAGTGTCGTTTCAACCATTCAGCGCGGTGACAAAGCCGTCGTGGGACAGCTAGTGTGCAATACAACCCGCGGCTGATAACGCACCGTCCCTTGCCCCCCCCCGCGCTATTAGTCTCATCGCTGCCAGTGTGTTCCGTGGGCCAGGCAGCGTGGGCGGACGACGGTGCGTTGCAGTGGGAGCTTCGATTGCAGCAGGGCGTAGAAGTAGCAGGCTTCGTAGGAACCGTAGTCGAGGGGTACGTGCACGTGCCCCAACCCAGCGAGCGACAACTGGTCCTAATCCAGCCGGTGGCAAAGCATGATATCGTTAGCGGAGCGGTTTTGAGGATGGCGCGGGGAGTACGGTCGTCGGAACCGGGGACCCCGTCATACTGCAAGGTGGTTAACACGGGCAGGGCGGCCGCGGTAGTGCCGAGCGGGCACCTGATAGCAAAGGTGATAGCACTGAACGTAAGAGATGAGGATCGTTTTCTCGCGTTGTTCGTACACCCGCACCCGCCCCCTGCCAACTCGTTGCGGGAGCCCACCGATGACCCCCTGCCTGTCTCAGAAGCTCATACCAGCGAGACCCCGGGGCGCGGGGTGGAGCTATACGACGCGAACTTCGGTCAACTTAGCGTGGGACAGAAGAACCGGCTGACAAACGTGCTGCGGTCGCAGAACGTGGCGGGACTGTTCCCGGAGGACTCGAGGAGAGTCCGAGCGTGCAAGGTGAGAGATTGGTAAATCCCCCTGCTCGATGAAGAGTGCGTACCGACCGCAGCGAAGCAACAGCGCTTTTCCCCAGAAGACGCTATTGCCGTTCAGCAAGAGGTCAGGAATGTAGCGGATAGAGGAATTATTCGCACGTCTACCTCCGCGTGGGTCGCTAGATGCGTGGTGGTCCGTAAGAAGGATGGTATAGAGCGATTGGGCCAAGCCTACCGTGGGTTGATTGGCTGCATGAGGAACAACAGCGGCCGCTTGGGCAACATGCAAGAGATGCTCCAGCGGCTGAGCAGTAATTCGTGGTGTACTTCCATGGACTTGGCGTCGGGGTTCTTCGAGCTTCCGATAGTGGAAGCGGATCGCCATAAAACAAGGTCCGGCACGCGTTCGGGTAGCTGTGAAAATATGGGCAGTGCGGCGTTGGCTTGAAGGTGTTGCCACCGGCGTTTGCGAGCATGGTTGGGGACTTATTGGGGAACTTGAAGGAGAAGGGGGTAGATAACTATCTCGATGGCATTCTCATCTACAGCGCGGACGTTTATAGTCACCTTGCCCTCGTAATAGCGGTACTCTCCCGCCTGCAAGCGGGGGGGCTTTCGGCAAACTTTGCATAGTCTCGGTGGTGTTGCACGAGCCTGGACTTCGTGCGCATAGCAGTGGACCGGCAGGGCGTGCGACCGACGGAGTCTAAACTAGCAGCAGTAGCATATCTTAACCCGTCCACCACGGTGGGAGAGTTGCACGCGTTTCTCTGAGTGACAGGGTACCTGAGGCAGTACGTCTAACGCTACAGCACGTTAGCGGCACTTGCTTAC
The DNA here is from genome assembly GCA_008828725.1 of Saccharina japonica. Classification (NCBI taxonomy): domain Eukaryota; class Phaeophyceae; order Laminariales; family Laminariaceae; genus Saccharina; species Saccharina japonica. Next base: position 51,803 of record MEHQ01000832.1, on the reverse strand, counting down.
AGACATACTGCGAAACCCAGTATTTGTCTCTAAGCGCTCACATCGCTCCCTCATCCCGTGGACAGAGCAGCACCAGCACGTTTTCCTGTCCCTTAAGTCTGCCCTAACCTTATTCCCCATCCTAGCCTTTCCTATGTGGGACAAGCCGTTTGTGCTGCATACAGATGCGAGTGCAGCGGGGGCCGGTGAGGCCCTGACATAGGAACACAAGGCGGTCCAGAGAGTCATCGCGTATGCAAGCCACCGGTGGTCCGCGACGGAAGCGTGACGGGGGGGCACATACAATAAATTCATGGTGGTACTGTGAGCAGTGGCCCACTTTCGGCCGTACCTGGCTGGCAGATCGTTCACGCTAGTCACGGACCGTTATGCGCTCAGTTGTTTGTTCCGTAGCCGCGACCTAGACCCGAAGCTACACCGCTGGTCGCTGCGCCTGGGGCAGTTCGACATGGCCATGCGTTGGAGGATTGGCTCGTTCCACCAGCTCTCCGACGCAATATCACGTCTGCTCCGGCCAGGTCCCGCAGCCGAACACATTGATGCCTATTTTCCCGATGATGCAACCTCCGGCGACCGCGATGACTACGTAGGGCCGCAGGGGCTGGGTGTAGACGGGATCGCACTGAAGGACCTAGAATCGTCGAAGGAGGGAGTGGTCGACCCGGGGGGCGTGAGCGAGAGGAGGGTCGGTGTCGGGACGAACTAAGCTAACCCTCGCTTGGTGGAGTCGCGCCGGCTGAAGTCACGCCCGCCCGCTGCACCCTCGCTGCTTGGAGCCGTTGTCGATAGCGTACCACAGGTTTGCCAGAGCGTTGCTGCACCCCACACGCCCGAGGAGGAGGGCGCGAGGCACGGGCGGATCTATGTCTGACGTTTGGGGTTCCCTCATGTATTCGTGTCGGTGAGGAGAGGCGTTCACAGTCACTGTGATGGAGCACCTGTGCCGTTGGCTTAAGGTCAAGATAGACTACGGCCCAGCTGGTCACCGGAGAGGTCAGGGTAGTGTCGAGCGAATAGGAGCGTGGATACTGGACGTGTTATCCGAGCTGTGTAAGACGTGGTCTACCAGATGGGACTAGTACGTAGCTCTAGCGTGTTGGATCAAGCGCACCTTGCCAGACCCGTCCCTGCCCTCCGCCATGACTCCCTTCCAGCTCTTGTTCGGCCGCATTCCGCGTACGTCCATTGGCATGTTGGTCCCCCAGATGGATGCCACGGAGGCCACGGGAGGCCTTGAGAACTTCATAGAGGGGCGCCAGCACAACCTAACGGAAGTCCGCGAGGCGCCCGAGAGGATGACCTAGGCGAGGGAGAAAACGAGACAGCACCATACGGCGGTCATTCAGCGACCGTCGGCCGGCACCCGCGTCGCGAAGAGCGACTTCGTCCCCGCACGGGAGAGCACCAGCTCCCTTTACCGGCAGGGGAGGGGGGAAGCTGGTCCACGAGACGTGGACAGGCTCGTGGAAGGTGGTGGAGGTGATATGCGAGGGCCTGAGCGTCGTCATCGAGATGGAAGGCCCGGCGGTACACTCCAGAACGGTCTCCACCGCATCTCTGAAGCCGGTCTGCACGAGACCGTCTGACATCCGGCACTCCATGCAGGACGAGTTCGCGAAGTCGGTATGGGGCGCCGACCTTGGGCTCGGAGACCTCTGGACGACAGCATCGCTGATGTATACGCTCCTGGACAGGAGGCGGGTGGTCAGTGCGACGGGGATCGTGAGGTGGGAGCATCGCGGCAGGTACCCAGATGGGGTGGCGTTGTGCTGGGTCTCAGAGGCCGAGTCGCTCGACAGCTTTATTCCGTAGGAGTTGGATACGTTTCACGCGCTGTGGAACTTTTACCACCCGAGCAGCGAGCGCAGCCGACTCCCGGTTCCAGACGAGGGGGCGAAGAGGCGGCCCGCGCTGAGTAGGAGCTAGGCGTTGACAAGGTTTCCGATAGGTACGAGGGTCTAGAAGCATCTCGAAAGCGGCGGGGTGGGTGCAGTCCGGCCCGGGCAGCAGGAGTACGACGTCTACTCACGTACTGGCACGTCCGCTTTACCGGCAACGATTGGGAGATGCCTGCATCAGAGATGAAAAGGTTCAGGGTGTGACCCCGAAGTTGGGGGAAGTGTGTTTGGGGGGCGTTAGGGGGGAGGTGGGCGATATCTCTCCCTCCCTGGCGACATGTCTCTCTTCCTCGTTTCCTCGCTCTCTTTTCTTCCTTCTCTTTTCCTCCTTCTCTTTGCCTCCTTCTCTTTGCCTCTTTCCTCCTCCTTCTCTCGTTCTCTCGTTCTCTCTCGCCATCTATCTCTGTCTCTGCCCCACCCTCCCTCTCTCTCCGTTTATCACCTGTTTTCTCTCTCACGTTTTTGGGAGAAGCTGACCACATCAGATATGTTAAGAGGGAGGGCGTGCTTTCTTTGTTAAGGGCGTGCTGTTTTTCGGCGGGGAAGGGAAGACAAAGTCGGGGAAGAGGCGATATTTCTCTCTCCACTCACTAGCTCTCTCTCTCCCTCTCTTCTCTCGCCCCCCCCCTCTCTTCCTTGTGCCCGTGCGTGCGCTTTCGTGTGGTTGTCTACCCTCGTGCCGCTCGTGCCCTGGTATTTGCGTCGCCCGCGTGTGTATATGTGCTTGTTGCCGCCTGCACGTCCGTGCACGTCTGCCTGCGTATGTTGGTATACTCGTTGTGCTGTCTGCGCTTTCGTTACACCGCCCGCATGAGGTTACGCTCTCGTATCGCCGTGCTGCCCGCGCTTTTATGCCTGTTCTTTTGTGCATGTTCTTGCTCGCGCATGTGCCCTCGCCGCACACACGAATCCATGGCGGACACGCAAAAGGCAAGGTCAAGCGTGGGAGCACTCACCATCAATTACTACGGCACGCAACAGCTGGACTCCGGTCGTTGTGGTCGCCGAGAGGGGGGGGGGGGCGTCAGATGCAGGCGACCTCGTCATCGGTATGTTGGGGAAGGGAGGGGTACCTTAGTTTTGGACGGTTTTTTATTTTGTGTTTGGGTTGGTTTGTCTGGGGCTCGGAAGACAGCGATGTGCTTTTTTGCGAAACGGTGGAAGGATTGGTTGTTTTTGCTGATACGGGAAGGACGGGTGCCGTGGGGAGGGGGGGGGCACCTTTGGGCAATACAGCAGCCTATGCCACATGTTTCAAAAAGAGAACCATACATTATATACGATCCCTTTTCAACTTGCGACTGTTCGTTGGAAATCCTGTATATGACAGTTTCGTGTCGGGCTTTGTGTCGGTTCGGGCTATAGTCATATGATGTGTTATTTGCTATTTTTGTCTTTCTGGGCTGAGGAGCTCATGGAGGCACTCTCTCTGCTGCTCGCATGCGCTGGTGTTTGCGCTTGCCTGTGGTACTGCTAAGGGACCGATACCAATAAAATACTTTGAAACCAATCTCGCTCGAAGCAAACAAACACTCTAGAGTCGCGATTTGGCAGCCTCATCGACGGCGAAGGTCAGGGTCTTCGGGAGAAAGTATTGGAGAAGGGGTATGCTTTTCGAGGAGCTGAGGAGTATGGTGGGATGATCATCATGCTTTTGGAGACGAGCTTTTCGGAGAACTACTCGAGAAAGCAAGGCGCAGCAGGGAGAGTCCGATGGGGAGGTAGCCACCGTAGGTACAGCAGGGAGGAGTGCTGCACCGCCATCGTCGGGAGTCCCCGGTGGTGGCAAAGGGAGCAAGGAGGGCAGCCTGATGGTGAACTGTTCCCTGACAAGCACAGCGGGTCGTCTGAAGGGGTCGGCAGGCTTTGGGGGCAGAGTCAAGTTAGGCCGTGCATCTCTTCGAGGCCGAGGAACACGTGCGAGTATGAGTGATGCTCCACAGTTTCGAGTCAGAGAGAGACCAGTACGTTGAGGTCGGGGCTGGGAGCGATCCCCTTTGGCCCCGGGAGTAATGACCTCGATGTATGTACGGGAAACAGCAGGCCTGTGCTTGTGCCTCAAACTTTCCCTAGTCACGTGACATCATGGCTATTATTATATGATAGGTAGTGCTATGCAACCACATGCTTGTGCCGAGTTGCCTCGCAGTCTTCATACGATATGTGTCTTTTCGAGCTGGAATACTGGAGACAGTATGGATGGTTGGTATAGTATGCTTATTGGTAGTATGCGGTATACGTGAACCCCGGTTGTAAGGACCGAGAGCCGTGTTTAAGAAGGAGAGAATGCCTGAGATGATACCGCGGAGGCGGCGTCGTTCTCGGGTGCAGCTACTGTCTGCTGCACAGCAGCAGTAGCTACAAGCCCCAAGGAGGATGTATGTCTTTGGTCACCCCCGTCGTTTGGTGGGTGGGGGGAAATCGTGCGGCGTCAGCCGCACGTATCTGCTACGGGGAGCTTAGTAGTGGATGGAGCAGCTACTGCCTCATAACAGTAGCTAAACGCCCCAAGGAGGATGTATGTCTTGGGCACTCCCGTGGGTTGGTGGATGGGGGGGAGGTATTCGCTACGGGGAGCTTAGTGGTGGATATGCGAGGCTGTGACGACGGCATTTTAAAAAGGAGCAGCTACTGCCTCGCAGCAGTAGCTACCCTCGCCTTATGTTGGCGAGGGGCACTTCACGGGAGTATGTGAAGGAGAGGGGCAGATGTGGGGAGCTTACGTGTCTGCTTACTCCGCGAGAAGACGCATGGTCGAAGCTTGGCCATGCGCCCCCGTGACGCCTACAGTACAGGCGGTGAGGGGATAAGCCGCGTGGGAATACCGCGTGCACCCTGCTACGGAGAGGTGGTGTGGTAGGGTCGGTGGGTGCCGGGTGGTTTCGTGACGCTGCGCAGCATTTATACACGAGGAGAATAGCGCCCGCCATAGCTAGCGCACGTTGGGACCGAGCGCGCTTCACGACAGCAGCAGCGACAGCAGCAGCGACGGCAGCAAGGGCAGCAGCAGCGACGGCAGCTGCGACCAGCAGCGACTGCAGCAGCGACAGCAGCAGCAGAGGGGGGGGTGTCGTGGAAAGGACAGATGTGAGTATCGTCGACTGGGAACTCGCACTCAGTATTACGCGGAGCGACGAGGGGCATATCTAGTTAAAGGTGGGTATCTCGCAAGGAGGGGTTTGTTTTCTTTGCGATGAATACACCTGCCTGTACGGTTGAGTATGTTTTTGATCGTACAAATAGAGAGATGTATCGTTTGCGACTGTGTTGAATTTATGAATGGTAGAGTACCGTTCATTTTTCTGGAGTAAGTCGTATGTTCGGTATATACTATAGGAGACTGATTGTTTGCGGCGGGGTGTGGAGTTCCGAGTCGTAAATAAATGAAAAACAAATTACCGAGTTGATTCATCAAGCATGTCAACCCTATTTCCCCCTTTTGGAGTAGAAGGGTCATATTCTGATATAGGCACTCCGTCTTCACAATTCCAACTCACCTGGGAGAGAGGTGTTCCAGGGCTGGTATGGACGAGTAGCTGAATCCTATAATTCCAGTATGGTTGAGAGACGGACTGAGTAGTTTGGCCAGCAGCGAGTATTATTGTGATTTAATTCTGACGATCTATTTTGATTTTCTGTTGGAGGGCACACGGTTGGTGAGGATGGGGAGCTATATCCTGTAATTCCAATACGCTAAGGGCGTCCCCCACAAGGCAGAAATGGTTGGAAAAGATAGGTTGTGCAGTGAAATTGCTGGTATTTTTTTGTGTGTGGCGGCTACTTACTGTGTCGAATGGAATGGGGTACAGGGGGCTGATGAATACTTCTGGCATTATTGTTTTTTCTACAGAGAAGATAAATGAGTGAAGCACCATCTAAGATTCGTTCTGGATGGTATACATTGCCTTTTTGGAGAAATAAGGGTAACGTAGGTACACCTTGAGCGGTGTATTTCTGATGAGTGGTATTGGTGGGAGAAACTGACTTTCTTGAATTTTGCGGGTATCCTTTGTTTTTGTTTGTCTACTTGATTGAAGAATGAAGGAGGGTGAGCTTATTCATGAATGCTTGGTTAATATACCAGTATCATTTATGCGGACAGTTGTTCGCATCGGAGAAAGGTGATTTTCCAGAACTTGGGGGATGGTTGATCTTGTTCGAGAATTAAGAAGTATGTATTCGAATAACGTGGAAGCTAGTGAGTAGAGCCAAAAAGGGAGTATGCTTGGTTCTGTTTTTCATGAGCTATCTATTGTTTCGGATATTTTTAGCGTCGACTAAAATTTTAGTTTGCGGAAATGAATACTATCTCGCTTACTCTACCGTTTGTTAGGGTCTTGTACCAAAGACGGTAGTAGGGGACGAAGACATTTTGTCCGGGAGACCTTGCGATTTATGGCCTTATGTTTTCCGTTAGTTTTTATGTCGTGACGTGGCTGTTGTAGTCTCATTCGATTGCAGTGGTTGGAAGTGGGAGTATGGAAGAGGTTTTTGCTTGCGAAGATGAGTTTCCTCTTGCCATTTTTTTTTGTTTTGTGGTGAGGGTTTTGAGTCATTTCGACATTGTCGACACTGTCATGTAAAGAATTCAGGAGGGTGTTCCTTGGAAATCCTGTATATGACAGTTTCGTGTCGAGCTTTGTGTCGGTTCGGGCTATAGTCATATGATGTGTTATTTGCTATTTTTGTCTTTCTGGGCTGAGGAGCTCATGGAGGCACTCTGCTGCTCGCATGCGCTGGTGTTTGCGCTTGCCTGTGGTACTGCTAAGGGACCGATACTAATAAAATACTTTGAAAACAATCTCGCTCGAAGCAAACCAACAGCGACACCCCCGGGATTTCAAGTGACGAACATCCCGAAGGGGAACTTTAAACTTTATTCTAAATCCCTTTAGGGTTTAGTTTCTGTTTCGGCTCTGAAATACCACTATCTTTTCTTGACCGTGGTTATTTGACAGCGATTATGTGACCGTGATTATTTGACCGTGATTATCTGACCGTGGTTATCTGTCGCCGCTTTTTTTTACCGCTTTTCGATCGTTATTCACTCGAATAAAGACCAAGGTCTCTGTTTCCAAGACTAATTAAAGAGCAATCCCACAGTAGAGGTACCACTTTTAGGCTCAATATTTTCTGACCGGTTGTGCTCCTCGCGTCAGGAACCACCGGATACTATTATTATTTCACTGGTATATGGTTTTTAGGACTACTGCATTGGAAGCTTTGGTCCGGTTGAGCGAGCGAATGTTTCCAAAGTCATGTTCCTGGTGAGATATTGAGCTCCTCATGTGAGGAGCTCAGAAAGTTCCGCTGCGCCCCTACCGTGGGATGACTCTAAAGCAACACGTATGTGGTGATTTTTTCATTTTCACGCTTGATGAGCACGAATAATCATCACCAAACCTTGATTATTTCCACATGATTATACTATTTCCGAATCTTGATTATAATCATGACTCATTGCTCGGCACGTATGATACGTCTGCTGTAGATAGCTCATTGCTCCTCTATATCTCGTTGCTCATCTCTTTCTTCTGCTGTAATCGTAGTACTTCGTATCATATTGAGACCACCCTGCGCCGATAACGAGTGCGGCTGCTGCTGCTGCTGTACGAGTATAATGGCCCACAGAGCACATATTGTACAACAAGCTCCGCAGACACAAATCGACAACCCGACTCTCCGAACGGGACCACTGCTGCTGCTGGTGGTGGCGGTGCGTGCGGCTGCGGCGCAGCAGCAGCTGCAGGAGCTGCTATTCAGGGGAAGCCAAAACATGTATGTGTACATGTGTACGTATACGAGTAGCTTTTGTGGCCTCGTCTCGCTTCTGGTGCTGCTGCGACTGCGACAACTGTGAAAACAATTGGGCTGTGCAGTCGCCGCCTCCGCCGCCACCACCGCCGCCGCCGCGCCGACGCTGCACCGACGCCGCTGCTGCTCTACTTTGTTGCTGCTGCTGTGCTGCTGCTGTGCCGATTCTGCTGTGTTGCTGCTGCTGCTGCTGCCGCTGTTTTTGTCACATACCAGGTATCATTCGACCGTCGAAGGACTAACAATGGCGATACCGAAGATGTCGGGAGACAGCACTTTCACTCCTTGACAGACAGCGTCAAGGCCCTTGACAGACAGCCTTGACAGCAAAAAACAGGGGACGCTACATCAATCAATACTACACGTTTCTATAGTATGTGTACATGTATGTGTACGTATACGAGTAGCAGTTGCCATGTTTTGCTTTACGATTAACTTGTGTAGCCTTGTCTCGCTTCTGGTGCTGCTGCGACAGGGGGGGGTTTGGTCGAATACAGCTATTATAGTTGTAAGAATTCAAGGAAACTACAGTGAAATCAAGTATTTCAATTGTTTTTTGGCTACTTTTAAAAATCCGTGTCCGAGTTTAGGTGATCCGCCGCATTTTGGAGCAGCCCGTTAGAAAGGTACTGCGTCCCATACGATTATACGCAGGTCGTGCAACGTGCATGTGGGGCGGGCGATACATATAGACAACAACTAGTAGTTGTACTGGCGGCATAGCGGACACACGCGAGACAAGCCCTGTCCACCCTCTCGATGTTCTGATGCACAGCACCGCGTGGAGTTAATACGTACGTGCTATATTGATTGCACCATACCATGTTACTGTTACCACTATTAATTACTACTGTCGTATGATGTGAATTTACGTATCTACTGCGTACAGTACGAGTCGTATTCGTTTTTTGTTAGAATATTTCTTGGTGTCGGGCCAGTCGTCGCTGATTAATGTCGGTCCACTCTGATTAATGTTGGACATGTCGGCCTGGGCCGTCCACCCAAAAAGCAAGTGATTTAATTTCCTAACTATGATTTTTACAGGGGAGGGTACCTGGTATATACAACGAAGGGGCCTTCCCTTGGATGCTGCATCACGATTATTAATAAACACTTTGCCCATGAATTAGTTTGAAACAAATGTTCGATGATTTGTTGTGTGTATCTGGATACCGAGAGGCCGAGAGCGAGGTACGCTTGTACCCCAAATGTTGCTGGTTTAGTCGCGTCCATGTATGTGTGTTGTGAGCGCTGCAGCGAGTCGTCCCGCACAGCAGCAGCACTGCAACGCAGCAGAGTGCAGTAAACCTCTCGCGGCCTGCGTTTTGTGATGGACAAGCTGCTGCTGCTGCTGCATAACACAGCAGTATAGTAACATATGTGAGGATAATAGCTCGGCAGCGAGACGAACTGTCACCGCAACGTGACCGTTTGTTAATGGTAACTCGCGCTGAGGAGGAGGCAGCATGCTTGAAAGACACACAGTCGGAAAACTTATATCTAATGATTATGATTGCTATTCTACCTTATTATTATTTTATTTGCCTTCTGACAATGTATAGCGCTTGTTCTAATTATCTGTACTCGCTACTGGTGCCTGGCCGTTGCGAGCTGTGAACATCACAATCAACGTCGAGCTCTTCTCGCTGCCCCGGGATATCAAAGGATGGGGGATTTAGATCGAGGCTGGGGTTAGCCCAGGCGATTCTATATGTAAAATGCCATTTCCCATATATATGTCTCTACAAAATTTAATGCGTTTTTCCGCGTCGTTCCCATCCCGCACATAGTACCTTCCCTACGATGCCCAGGTGCAAGCCTGTTCGTGGACGTTTTTTTCATTAGCTCGTTGTTAATCTGTCCGCGAACGTACTTTCTCCCAGTGCCCCCCAATACAAAACAGGGCCTCGTGTTCGCTTCAATGAGCGCGTTTCCCTCTCCACATGTATATCATATGTATGACGATTTCGCCGACAGTAGAGTGTCTGCGCAAAAGGAAATTTAATATGAAATGAGCTTATCTGTTCTCCCGTTACCGACGACTATTCACAAAGCCAAATCAAATAAGCACAAACATGACGAACCTATGCATATTTGGATAGAATGTTATGGTAGAGCCATATATGGGTGATACGAGATTCGACAAACTCTCCGGATGCTTGGGATTGGCCAAGATTTCCCCGAGAGGGCCTCGGACCGCCTGGCAAGGTTGCAAGAAGAAATACGAGTCTGACACACTACGTACAGAGATGTTGTTAGTTGTTGTTCATGATGCTGCTGTTGCATGCCTCTGCTGCCTGCTGCTGCAGCGGATACTGGTGCTACAAGTAAGTAGCGGTGTTGCTGCAGTGATGCTGCAAGCGCCGTGGCAAGCAAGCGCTGCGGTAGATAGAGCAAGCGCTGCTGCTCCTACAGAAAAAATCGCTGCTAGAAGCAAGCGCGCTGCTGCTTGTTGCAAGCAAGCGCTGCTGCAAGCGAGCGCCGCTTCAAGCAAGAGCTGCTGCTGCAACCAAGCGCTGCTACAACCAAGCGCTGTTGCTAGCAGCTTGTGGCGGCTGCTGCGGCTGCTGCTGCTGCTGCTGCTGCTGCTGCTGCTGCAAGCGCGTACAGCCTTGCCGGCACGCTCATCATCTTCGCCCGACGCCTTGTGTGGCGAGTCTGAGACTCAGCGGGGCACGAAGGGCGAGCAACGTTCCAATCAAATTATTTTCAATGCCAGCTATCTCCCAATCAAGTACCTTCATTTGGCCAGCATCCTCCTGAACCGACACCTTATAGACCGACGTACAGCAGCATATTGATTGTGCTTGGTACTCGATACAGCAGGTATGATGACGGTTTCATATAGTAGGGAGTTCATATACTTGATGAGGCTTTCTCCATCTGTGAGGTCTCGTGCTTGCTGGTGACTTGGCTTGACTTCCCTGACTTGCTTGCTTGACTTGCTCGCTGCGCCTCGATGGTGGCCTGCGAGGTCCGACGATAATATATATACTCTTAACTACGTGGTTTATGTCTCCATGAGCAGCGCTCCAGCTCCCTGACCCTGCCTACCTGTGCTAGGCCCTGGCATGAGCCCGAGGTCGTATCAATACGCTATAGCGAGTCATTGTTTATGATCTCGGGTTGCTTGGGGTATCAGGCAGCGAGGGTGGCTTCTGTCACGTCGATATGGATGCCGCGGAGTATGAAAGATGGAAGACGGTGCAGCTGATGGGAGTTGTCGACAAGCTGTATGCCGAGCGCTTCGTCCTGGTTCAACGCATCGTTGGCACACCAAGAAAAGAAAAAAATCACGACTTTTCAGCAATGTTGCAGTCAAGAGACTGCGGTGAAAAGGTACGGTCGGTTTATTAATAGTGTATTTCCCCTGCGCCAAACACCACAAATAACACACCGTGAGCTCGTGCGGTCAACGTCTACGAGAGATACTCCGGTTCGTATTCGCATGGAAACAATTGAACAAGAAACGCCGGAAACATTGAATTTTGGCCGCGAAAATAGAAGTCATAATATATGCGCTGTATCTGATGAGAGCACACAAATATAACTTCGAGCCTGGACGCCAAACTGACGATTCCTATCACCACCCCCCCACGGTATGCCATCTCCACCTTAGCAGGACAGACGCCGATGAGTGACTACTTCGGTAGGACGTCACCCCCTTCCCGAGGGCGTGTCCAAGGGGCGAGGCGTGTACATGGACCGGTGCGTTCAGGCCTGACATCGAGCCCGACAAGTGGTGCTCGGTGTGACACGCCAGGGGCCATGTCACGGTGGTGTGTAGATTACGCATTATGTGGTGCATGTGGGTCGTTCTGTTGGCAGTTGAGAGTTGTTGGTTGTGCGTGGAGATCGATGTTGACCCGATAGAGATTGAGGAGTCTATCACTCTTGTTGTGTCGAGCGACACTGAATAATACATGTTCTGCGTGGTGTGAGCTTGATGGGTCTTCCTCTTGATCGTCCCTGACAGCCGGTATAAAAATCTGTCAACGCCACTAGGCAACCTCCAATAGAGGTGCGCAAGCAATGACACGTTTTCGAGGTCTGGTGAAATTGACGGCAACGAGGGGAAGCTACGCCTCCTCGGAGACCTCCGTGATTTAGAGCGATGCAAAACAGCGAGCTGTGCATGAACAATTGAAAACGTCTAGGCATATACTCTACAACACATATAATCATACGCCAGTGCCAACGAAACGCTGTGGGGGCACTAGACGCCTGTGAGCATACAGGTACACACGATCGTTGGGAAGGTTGTTCACTATTCGCAATCGTTTGGAAACACTAGGACTTCAAATTTTACAGCAGTGTTCCCAGGCCTGCAGCGCATATGCGCATATGCGCTGCAGGCCTGGGAACACTGCTGTAAAATTTGAAGTCCTAGTGTTTCCAAACGATTGCGAATAGTGAACAACCTTCCCAACGATCGTGTGTACCTGATATGCTCACAGGCGTCTAGTGCCCCCACAGCGTTTCGTTGGCACTGGCGTATGATTATATGTGTTGTAGTAGTATATGTCTAGACGTTTTCAATTGTTCATGCACAGCTGCTGTTTTGCATCGCTCTAAATCACGGAGGTCTCCGAGGAGGCGTAGCTTCCCCTCGTTGCCGTCAATTTCACCAGACCTCGAAAACGTGTCATTGCTTGCGCACCTCTATTGGAGGTTGCCTAGTGGCGTTGACAGTTTTTATACCGGCTGTCAGGGACGATCAAGAGGAAGACCCATCAAGCTCACACCACGCAGAACATGTATTATTCCAGTGTCGCTCGACACAACAAGAGTGATAGCACTCCTCAATCTCTATCGGGTCAACATCGATCTCCACGCACAACCAACAACTCTCAACTGCCAACAGAACGACCCACATGCACCACATAATGCGTAATCTACACACGCACCGTGACATGGCCCCTGGCGTGTCACACCGAGCACCACTTGTCGGGCTCGATGTCAGGCCTGAACGCACCGGTCCATGTACACGCCTCGCCCCTTGGACACGCCCTCGGGAAGGGGGTGACGTCCTACCCGCAAGTAGTCACTCATCGGCGTCTGTCCTGCTAAGGTGGAGATGGCATACCGTGGGGGGGTGGTGATAGGAATCGTCAGTTTGGCGTCCAGGCTCGAAGTTATAGTTTGTGTGCTCTCATCAGATACAGCGCATATATTATGACTTCATATTTTCGCGGCCAAAATTCAATGTTTCCCGGCGTTTCTTGTTTCAATTGTTTCCATTGCGAATTACGAACCGGAGATCATCTCTCGTAGACGTTGACCGCACGAGCTCACGGTTGTGTATTTGTGGTGTTTGGCGGCAGGGGAAATGACACTATTAATAAACCGACCGTTAACCTTTTCACCGCAGTCATCTTGACTGCAACATTGCTGAAAAGTCGTGATTTTTTACTTTTCTTGGTAAGTGCCAAGAGCGGGGCCGTGTTTATTATGTTGGGTAGGCGTCAGTTTCTTGTGCTACTTTTATGACTGTTTCTTATCGTGTTGCCCATTTTAAGCTGTGTTTCTTGCACCCTTTTTCGTTTTTGTTTGCATAATTTCAGCCTTACTATTTTAAACAGAATTGGTGGCCAGGCAGTCTTGAGTTTATCGTCATCCTCGTGGAATTGGGTGGCACTTGTGCTCTGTCTGTGATGAGTCGGAGATAATCGCTGTCGAGTTGTAGGTTGAAACCGAATACAGGCAACCATAAACTTGCAATTCTTGACACCAACAGCACGTGAACCTTCGATGTGAATTAAACGCTCTACATATATACGGACAGCGAGCGCACGTCGGCGGACGCGATCCAATCATCCCTCGTCGCCCCCCAAGTTTGCTGCAGCGTGCCTCGTCACACGGTCTAGCAACGTACCATAGTGTCATATCAGTACACGAGGTGTCACAGATTATCACGTACGAGTAGTATACCAACGAGAGAGGCTAGACGGGACGAAACATGTCACAGGAGTCGATGCGGTCTGCGACTACGGCTGCTGACAGGTGCCGCCCATTCCATGTTCCCCTTCGTGTTCAACAAGGTTTCTCGGCGACTGGTTAGTTGTTTATCAAAGGGTACCAAAACATACTACGTAGCTACGGCGAGGTTCCTCCTGGCTGGGCCTCGATGGCTCTATCGATGGGTTTTTGGCATGTACTGCTGTATGACAAGAACCGACCCTGTGCTCCGAGTCTATCGTAGAACCCAACCTCAAGTCGCGACCAGTGTGTGTTACGTGTGCTCTTTAATATGTGCTTCTTTGTGTGTGCACTACGTACTACTGTATGTGCTGCAAATACAGGCGCTCTACGCAGCTACAGTACCGTGGCTAATAACGCCTGGATTGAAAGTCAGTCTGCTGGTCGAGGCCAATCTTTAGTGGCGAGCGCACGGTAGCTGCTCGGCTAGCTCGAGTTGAATGACGGTCAGGATTTCACGGAAGTTTCGTATTATACGTAGAAGGAACTGCCTGTTTTGTGCAGTGCTGGCTGAGTGCTTAAACAGTACTGCTGTTGGCTGCAACGAACAGCAACTACTGCTGTACTGTAGTTGGGCCAAGAAAGACGATGGGCTTGGGGGCTGGTTCATGGTCGGTCGAGGAGAACACCCCCACTGCAGTGACAGCAGTAGTACCTACCGCCGTAGTGCACACAGCAACGATTGATTACTGCTGTATACATACCCGTATACATATGTCCTGCACAGCTACAGCAAGCAGCGTGTCTGCGGTGCTGCTACGTTGTCTATCTACATGCAGGACTAGGCTGAAAACAACAACCAACCCTAGGCCTCGGCAGCACATCCAAACTCTTCCTGGCCTTGGCCTGTATTCTGGTGCGTCCCGACTACCTACTGCTGTCTGCCTGCCGTTAGCCAAGCGTTGAGCAACTCCCTCCCTCACCTTGCGCCCAGCAAAGGCTGTTGCCTCAACTTATCCACGATAGAGACGATCACGCCAGCTGATCTGTTCCTCGAAGGGCAGCATCCTCTCACACATATACGCTCCCACAGCAGTGTTGACGGGCGGCGGAGAAGAGCCGCAGTAGCTGCCGCAGGCCTTCATCTCTACGCCATCTAGTGTGGTGTGGTGTCCTCGTCGTGCAGCATGGGGCTGTATTGATACGACCTCGGGCTCATGCCAGGGCCTAGCACAGGCAGGCAGGGTCAGGGAGCTGGAGCGCTGCTCATGGAGACATAAACCACGTAGTTAAGTATATATATATTATCGTCGGACCTCGCAGGCCACCATCGAGGCGCAGCGAGCAAGTCAAGAAGCAAGTCAGTGGTACACAGCAAGCACGAGACCTCACATGATGGAGAAAACCTCATCAAATATATGAACTCCCTAATATATGAAACCGTCATAATACCTGCTGTATCTAGTACTAAGCACAATCAATATCCTCCCTGCTTTGCAATCGATACTGTGCGACACTACACATTTGCAGTATGCATACCGAACAGGTGTACAGTCCCATCAACTAATATCCTCCCTGCATGGTGAACAGTATGGCAATAAAGCATCACAATATCATAGCATGGTCACACCTCATAGCTGTCCCGAAAACCACAAATCATCATCCCGAATCAATATCACACATTCCAAATTCACGTACCGAATGTGGACCACAATGTCCCAAAACCTCAAGCAAATTAAAAGTACCGTACACCACAAGATTTATAAAAACCTCAAGCAAATTCAAAGTACCGAATACCAGAAATTCGAGCACATTCATTCAAATTAAAATACCACAATCTAAACGATACTGGCTCAAACTTCAACAATATTCCAAGACACTCAGCTGCCGTAACTAGGGCATAAGGCCTCGGTAATCAGACGGTCATCAGCTCGGTGTCAATAGGTCGATACAGGTTTGTCCAGTAGTACTAACTTCAGATACCACTGCACGTTGCAAGAATCTCGAAACTCTGAAAAATCCTCAATACAAATCTCAATACCGTACAATGTATTCTCGGAACTACCAGACCAGCCGTTATCATCATTGAATATCTCCCTGACAATCAACAATACAGCTCCCGATCACGGTTCGACCAAGAACAGTATATCCGCACAGCAGTATCCACTATTTTAATCAGTAAACAGGCAGAATTTTCAATGCCCGAAAACCATCAATCAAAAACCACAACCCAACCTTAACCCCACCAGCCCAATCAGAAACTCATTCAATATCCTCCATTCTCGAATCCTCGTTCAATCAGTCAACCAGTCAATCAATGTATTTTCCGAACTATCAGAAAAGCCGCCCAGACCAGACAGCCAGAGACGGTATCACCATTGAGATCGACTCTAAAACTAAAACTAAATCTCAGATCCTCATTTCAGTCGGTCAACCAGCCAATCAATGTATTTTCCGAACTACCAGAAAAGCCGCCCAGGCCAGACAGCCAGAGACGGTATCACCATTGAGATTGACTCTAAAACTAAAACAATAAATCTCAAATCCTCATTCATACGCAAACGTAATTTATCCGACCGCGTGGTATGGTTTCAAGCTTACAGCAGTAGTTATTACGCCAACTTATCATCGGGGAAACGTGATCTCCCCTTGCCACGAGCTGCTGGTATAATCAAGAACCTTCGAGCGATTTCCACACAAGGAAAGCTCTGAAGTGTACTATTTTATCACCAAGCAACAATGCCTCAAGAACAGCGTTTGAACCAACCAATAGCAGTGTGCGGAAAGACAAAACGCATTCATATATATATTCATCAAGATTCGAATGGCGTGATCAGATAACAAGTGCAAGTGGATATTTCACATCGCCAACAAAGAGCACATAGTAACTGATATATGATTACGTGTTAAAGGACATACTCCACTCATACTCCTCCTGCTTTTAAGTACGTACATAGCATTTGGTGCTACATGATTGATGATCAGAACCATCTCGTACCTATAACTGGTTCGTTACGGAGGGAGGGAGGGAGAGAGGGCGGAAGAGCACACAACATACAGCAGTCAATCTGAGTCGCCCAAAACATATTTTCACTCGGTATCAATGCTCCACTCCATCGCATATTCATATCATATCACAACGCCCAGAATTTTCCAACATCGTATTATACCAACCATGATAACCTCATCTGAGCAGTAGTACGTTGCAGCAACTAAAGTGGGCAAGTGGCACAGGGGGGTCCTCGAAGCGGCTGAACAGTTCATGATCGGGTGGCACAAGGTAGAGGCGGAACTGAGTAGACAGCGCCACGCATCCGTTGCGGGGGGTGCAAAAGGGAATGAGAAGGGGGGGGGCAACAGTCGTACGAAAACCGCGGCTGATGAGAGCAGGAGGGAAACAGCCGACAGGATAGCAAGGTACCAGGCTAACTAGTAAGTCCCACCTAGACTACCCGTGCCGCGCACCTCTGTAGCCGCTTCGAACGCGGCACTGTTTCTGGTGGTCTTTCTTTCCCTTTGTTTGTTTGTTTGTTTGATTTTTTTCTTATTTTTCTTTTTTTCATTTTTCTTTTTGCTTGTTGTATTGCCTGTTGTTGCTTCTCAAGGGGGGCACGACAGCGATGCTACAACCCCTCGCATCATTTGCTTCGTTTACTTTGTTTCACTTATTTATGTTACCGTGATCGCTTTTGCCTTTGTTTCTCCGCCTTCCGTATTTGTCCTAGGACTTTCTTTGGTGGCTTAGCTACGTACGTATTCATTTTGGTTTTGTCATTCCCCGTTCTCTTTCCGGGACTCTCGTGTGTTACACGAGAACGAAACGGAATTGAGTTGGAAGTGCCACGTACCCGTTGTATGGGTGGCGCCCAAGGGAAGGGAGACGGAGGGTGGGGGGGGGTCATAGGGAAACCAGGACGGACGAAAGCCGGAAAGAGACGGCAAACAGAGTAGGTGCCAGACCGACTAGCTGGTAGAACCTGCCTGTACTACGGGCACAAACCTGCCTCAGCTGGCCTTTTTTTTTTGTCCATCCCATTTATTATCTTCGCCCTTCCTTTCTCTCTCCTCCCTACTGTAGTCGTAACTCAGATCCGGGGTCACAAAGTAGGCTCCTCTCCCTCCTTCCCCACAACGGTTCTTGCCTTGCATTTTTATCGCGAGAAGACTTCAGCCTTTCCTTCCCTCGTCGACTCGCATCGAATTGTGCCTACCCACGCTACTATTAATTGGCGCTCTCAGCAGTTGATTCCGTTTTTTATTTATTTTTGCAAATAAACTCAAAAGTCCGACCCACGTGAGATTCGAACTCCAGACATCAACGTTCAGAAGCGTTCGAGGTTACCTCTAGACCATCGGGGCGACCGGTTTGGTGTGCTCCGGCTGGCTGTCCTATCCTGTCGTTCTCAGTCTTGCTCTGTTGGCGCTGTTTCGGTCCATTTCATTTTCTTTCATTTCATTTGGTTCTTATTGGAGGTCGCATCTCCTCTGGGAGAAGCACGACACTTTCTTTCTTTTTTTGTCATGCTTTTTATTTGGTTGCTTGATTGTTGATTTGCTTCAGTATATTTACTTTTTTATTTTTATTTTTGTTTTGTTTTCGCTTTTTTCCTTTCTCTCTTTTTTTGTCTTGCATGCACCTGGATTGCTAGCAGGGTAGGTCTTGCCTGTCGTATATGGCGTTGCATTGTCTGCTCTGCTTACTGCACTGAGTGTAGTATCTCTGTGTCGTAGTTTTGTGACCACAGAACTGGTACCTTTTTAGGATGAAGAATCGGCACGGACACTGGGTGTGCTGGATGTCGACGGGTAGAAAGGAAGGTTTAAAGTGAAGAATACACACACACGTTCGCAGTTGCGTTGTACCATGGTATAACGCAGTGTCTTATATGTATGCATGGATGTATATACGACCTTCGCGATCATAAAACTGTCCGCACACAGAGCACTACCGTTTACATCAGGTACACACAAAATAAGCATACGAAAATGCTCATAAATCATGAAAGCCACCGCACGCATATATCTGGTATACTCACAGCAGTATAATAGTACTTCTCGTACAAATAGCAAAAGCATCGCAAACAGACAACATAACCGTATGAGCATGTTCCAAGTACCTTCCCCCTGTTGACTACAGGTCCAAGCGAAAGTTACAGCAGAATTGCTGCATGTCGGCTATTATCATACGTATTCTGATATGTTGCTATCTGACAAGGTTAGTACGTGCAGTGTGGTAGCACAGCGTTCGAAGCAAAGCACACAACCGAAACATACCAATGTCAGCTCGTCAAGTGCTCGTCACGTGCGTACTCAATCAATCCTATCATGCGTGCATCATATTTCATCCTCCCCAAGCCCCAACCCAAGTGCGTAGTCCATCGTCCCGCGCAAAATAACGAAAGACAACGGAACCAACTACTCGTATTCAGTATAATGATAGGTGGTCCAAACAAGACTATTCTACGACACACCTACTATTAATATACCTGAACAGCAGTAGCGGCATCTTCGTACGTATCATCAAAAACATCATCAAAAACAGGGGGAAAGGCAATCGATCAGGCAGCACGAACACAGCGTATACCTCAATCAGGGCTGAACGGAGGCCTGAGCCCAGCACCCAGGCGCCATTGCGGTCCAGCCTCCATGCTGATCCAAACACAACCTTGCTGTAGGTGGTGTTGCTTGCCGCCGCCCCACCCGTCCTTGCTCCCCTGCTGCTGCTGCTGCTGCTGCTGCTGCTCTTGCTGCTGCTGCTGCTGCTGCTGCTGTTGCTGCTGCTGCTGCTGCTCCTCCTCCTCTTCCTTCTCCTCCTCTTCCTCTTTCCGTTGCTCGAATGATAACAGGGCTCCGTGTGCAAGCACCAAACGGCTCGCCACTACCAGGGCGTGATGCTCCGCCTCGAGGTCTGCACGCGTGCCTTCCGCGGGCGGTGGCGGAGGCGGTGGTAGAGGCGGCGGTGGCGGCAGCGGCGGTGGCAACGGCTGATGCTCCTGCTCCTCGCCCATCCCAACGCCGTCATCTCCGACTCCTACTCTACTTTCCTCCTTCTGAGACCCCCTTCCACTCGCACATAAAACCATCTCTCCGACCTCTTGCTCTTCCGCGTGTGACGGTTCCTTCGTCACCGCGGGGTGGGTTCCAGCGTGGCGCGCAAACGGAGCCACCTGCTCTTGCGCGCCCGGGTTCACCCAACAAACCGGCTCAAAGGGGCTCCTCTCAACCGGAAGCAGCTGCGGCAGGGCCCTCTGCCCATCCTGTGCACTGCTGCCGCTCCGGGAGGTCTGCTTCCCACCTAGCTTCACAGCTCGTTCTTCTTCTCTCTCCTCGTCACCCATATCTTCTCCTTTTTCTCCTCTCGTCGCTTCCTCATCAAATTCGGGGGTGGGCGCAGAGCGGGTATGGTTTGCAGCAGTGGCCAACGTGCCGGCTCGAGCCTCCTGCTCTTGCCGCACTGATGTCCCAGCTGCTTTCCTCCTCTGCTCTGCCGTTGCCCTCTCCGAATCAGCGCGCTGGGCCTCGCTCGGCGCGGCACGCAGCTTCGCTATCATCTTCATCCGAAGGGCTGTCAGCTTCGCTGCTGCTAACTCTCTCCTCAGCGCCTCCATCTTCCCCTCCATCTCCTCACGAAAGGCTACAACTGCAGCCTCATCCATCTTGTCTTGCTGCTGCTGCTGCTGCTCCGGCTGCTGCTGCTGCCGCTGCTCGCCTGCGTTGCTCGTGCTTCGAGCAGCAAGCGGCTCCACCAGCGCCGGCTCACGTCTGGCAAAGGCGGCACGATGTTGCTGCGGTCGGATCGGGTGGACTACCTCTTGCCGCCACTTGAACTGGTGCTGAGCCGAGTTGATCCGAAAATCCACCTCAGTGAGACGAGCCCTCTCGTTCGCAAGCACGGCAACCCGTCCAGTAAGCGCAGCCCAAGCTTCATACGAGCTGGTCCAGCCGTAAAATTGATTTTCGTTCTATTATCGTTTCCGGAAGCGTTTGGAAACACTAGGACTCCAAATTTTACAGCAGTGTTCCCAGGCCTGCAGCGCATATGCAGACGTTAGAATTTTTAGAATCCGAGTTGTTTTCGTCGAGAAACATCATGTCGAGTAAATCCCGACACTTACGGGGGTGTCTCGATACTGAATTCGGTACGAAAGTCCGAAACAGACGGACAGCGGATGGGGCTGATTCTTGGTGTGAAGATGCCTCGAAGCATGACAAGACGATCGATATCCTCACCATCCACCATCCCCTAATTCGTTGTATATCAGGAGATATGACGTGGCTAGTGTTTACAATACAAACTTAAGATGTTATGATGTTTGACACGAAATCTGGATTTCCCAACCCAAGTTATCGATTTTTCCATTTGTTTTTCAACACGTGATTTGCATCGCTGTCGTCTACAGCTTCAAAGAGGTTCAAGGTTGATTTTTGTTTTGTTTCCTCACTTATTGACGAAAACGTGATCCGGAATTTTGTTCAAACGACCATAAAATTCCGCCATCGAAAACAAATAAACGTGACCTTCTTTGAATCGTTCGTTTGCACTCTAAGGGAGCTCCAAACAAATTTTCAGGTCGAAACTCGAAACATTGCGTTGGGAAAAAGCTGGCCAATACACCATAATCCTCTCGGCCGGACCAGCTCGTAGTCGAATGGAGATTGCGGATGTGTAGTTCAGTTTTGCACACGCATAACATGCTGTAGGAATTTTAGGTGTACCTCTTCGGACTTGTGTATCCTTTCCCTGCTAAGTGTACTTGTTCTTTAGGATTCTCTGATGGCTCTAGCACTTTTGTGCCCACGGGCCGTGATCTTGCTAGATCAGACTATAGGGATTAGCAACTGAAACGAGTTTAATGTGAAGACAACAACAACAACAACAATTGCGTGGTCCGGTCGCCCCGGTAGAGTAGTGGTCAGCTTCAAAGACTACTATCGTTGGTACCCGAATTCAAACCCCACCGGGGTGAGATATTTTTACTTTATTTTGCTTTATTTGAAAAAATAAAAAGGAAACAGTTGCTGAGAGCGCCTTCGTGGCGTGGTAGGCGGAATCCGACGCAAGTCGACGAGGGAAGAAAATGATAAAATATTTTCGCGATACAAATGCAAGGCAAGAACCGCCGTAGTGGGGGGGGAGGGAGGAGAGCCTACTTTGTGACCCCGGATCTCAGTTACGACTAGGAAGGAGAGAAAGGAAGGGCGAAGGTGATAAATGGGATGAACAAAAAAAAAATGCAGGTAACTACGAAGCCTGTTAGAGTCAATATCGTGAGTTCGAGCCCCCCCGAGTGCATGCTCGTAGGGAATTTTTCTCGCAAAACAAGATCTTGACTAGCGGAAAGCGCGAGAGCGTGAGTTAGCAAAATTCGATGAAGATCGACGAGCGTTGGGAAGGCTAAACCCTCTGCGCGATAAAAATCAGGGCAAGAACCGAAGTGGGGGAGGAGGGAGAGGAGAGAGGACCCAGCTTTGTGACCCCGGATCTGAGTTACGACTATTAATAGGGAGGGAGAGACAGAAAGAAGTGCGAAGGTAATGAATGGGATGGGGAAAAAAAAACGTAAGAATAAACGTATTGATTAATGATACGCCTGCACGAATGTAATATCATACTCGTATATACGCGTGTACCAGCTGCACAAATAAA
This sequence comes from Saccharina japonica, assembly GCA_008828725.1. Lineage (NCBI taxonomy): Eukaryota > Phaeophyceae > Laminariales > Laminariaceae > Saccharina > Saccharina japonica. Next base: position 29,525 of record MEHQ01000832.1, on the reverse strand, counting down.
TACACACTCAGCTACTCAGCTATGAGCATAGATGAGTTTCGACGAAATCCTCGATCTCACCAGATCTCACAGCTGTTTATTTATATTTTGTCAATACATAATTCATCATGCATACCAGGTACATAGAGCCGGTACGTATGAAAAAAACTAAAACTTGTACATACGATGGTACGTAAGTCCCACCAGTATTTAATACCAGGTATTGTGTGGGTGGCGCCCAAGGGAATGGAGACGGAGGGGGGGGGGGGTCGNGTCTGTCTGTCTGTCTGTCTGTCTGTCTGTCTGTCTGTCTGTCTGTTTGTTTGTGGCTGTCTGTCTTACTTGCTTTTCTCCACACAAGAGGCTCACCCCCTCGAAATTTTGATTTTCGAAAGACCTTGTTTGACCCCGCCCCCGACCGCACAGATTATCTCCATTCATCACATTACGGGCGCCCTCAAAGATCCAACTCGTTTAGCGTGCCCTGGGTGGTGTTCTGCTGATTCTGTCCAGCCTAGTCGGGCTACCCTTGTCTAGCCTCGGGTCTTCGCTCGACCGCGGGTCTTCTCGTAACGATTATTAGGTGTATTTGTGCCTTTGGTGACTATCGAAATGTTCCTTATGTTTTTTTGGCCGGACTGGCACCGAGGCAAAGCCTCCCACGCAGAAAAGCGTCGAACGTGAAGGACACGAGTGCGTTTAAACTCGACCCCGGCTGCTGCGCACTCGTGTCGCGTCCTACTGTAGTTATCCAACCTCTCCCTCTCGGCTCCTTTGGAGTGACGGACCATCCTTGGACCGTCTCTCCCTTCCTCTCCCTTCCTCTCCCGGTGTCCCTCTCTCTCGCCCCCTCGCAGCACCTTTACTCTCCACAGCACCCCACCTCCTTCTAGAACTGCAGTGTGTGTAACCAGGTATTTAGCAGCAAAACATAAACCTGGTATATATTATATAGTACCAGGAATTTATTTTCATTCCAACACCCCTGGTACTTGGTATCAGGGCGCAAAATAGGCGTCCGGGTCGTGGTGAAATCACCGCACCACATCGCCGAAGGCGATGTGCGGGCCCGCACCACATCGCCGAAGGCGATGTGCGGCTCCCCGCAGGGCCCCCCGGGGGGCCTCCGGAGGGCCGCCGGAGGGCGTTTTTTTCAACATATATGCGTCAATATACTCAAAATGTGCGTTTTCGAGTTGTTTGAGGCCTGGAACATCCTCAGGCATAGGAAAACGGCAACAGTTTCAGTCGAATTCTCAAAGGAAGTAAAGTACTCCATGCCGAAAGAGGAAACAAGACCTAAACATAGCATCTGAGACGAAATCAAGACCAAAAAAAGACCAAAAAATGTTTCGCCTGCGGCGAAAAAGACGCCAAAAACAAATTCGCCCGTGGCGCAAGAGGTCAAAAAAAAATCGCCTTCGGCGAAACAGACCCAATTTTGTTTTTTCGCCTACGGCGAAAAAGGACCCGCACATTTGTTTTCGCCTACGCGGCACAAGAAAAGCGTGGTGCGGCAAGCCGCACCATGCCTTCGCGGCGTGGTGAAAAATGCGAGATTGGCGAGGAAAAGGTGCGGCAGCGCAACATTTCACCACCTATTTTACGCCCTGGTGCGTATGATATGATACGGATCACACCACCACCGTCGAGCTCGATTCCCGGCATCATGCATGCGTACCTAACGGGAGTGGCCGATCACCACTCACAACTGCAACCACCTGCTCCACAGCCAGTACCGCAGCACCGCTATTAATAGAAGAACAGCCAACGACCAGCACTACTACTACTACTACTGTAGTGAACAAAGGGAGGGCAGCCAGGAAGCAGAGCAGCTCGAGCTGGCACGGCAACCGTTCTTGGGGCCGGTGTCAGAATGTCTCAGAAGACCTTTCCCCGTTGGATTTATATATATATATATATACTACAGCATCAGTCGCATTACAGTCAAAATACATCATCAGTCGTATCATTTATTATTACATTATTTGCCTTCAATGAATGTGCAGGGCATTATTCATTCAGAATGAAAAAGCTGACACAATTCGTCGAATACAACCAATCTCATCCAACCACTTTTCCTCCCCTGCGTGTACTCAATAGAATACGCACTACCACCCGTTACCCATGTATTCATATGTACATGCCAGGTACTACTTGCCGTATGTTGATACTGCTATGCATACATAAATGTATCATATCACATTCCTTTCTACCCGTCGACATATTTTATAGGGCTTTACCCAAAATCAGGTACACCTGGTCACTTTGGTGCCAAAAACAAGTACTACACTAAAACCAAGTACAAATCACACGCTAGGACACCTCTCATTGGCCAGCCTCATATCGTACCTGAATTTGGCATGAATATGGTCAGGTACACCTGGATTTGTCTACTTTGGTTAGCTTTCAACTGATTTTGGCGAATTTTGAGCCAATCAGAGGCCATACGTTCACTGTCTCCTATACGCCCGACACGAAGACATCACCACACTACGTACATACGACCCGCCACAACGACTACAGAACGCATCATACGCGCATACAGCACAATGGACCTGTTGTAATATACCCGGTATCACGTACTACTGCTGCTGCTTGCTGACACTGACACGGTACGGGAAGCGAGCAGTTCAGTCTCAAATTAACTCGATGTTTTGTTCGTATGCTATCAATCAATGTGGCTACGACTATATACATAGATACATATAACATACGTACCTGGTACAAGAATACGGAAATACACGCCGTAGGAGTGAGTGTGATCACGAAATCAATGAAAGCATACGACAGATATTAATACCCGTACTGAAAATCACATATGATACAACATTTATCAAGAGTTTGGAGGACACACACATTCGCTATCATTCTGCTGTTCAGGCGCAAATTCAAAAGTATGATTTTTTCTCGCAACCAAAAAGTCCTGAAAAAACACCGTTTGTGGCGTGCGTTTTATACTTGGTTTTAGTAGATACCTGATTTTGGCTCAAATGGATCAGGTATACCTGATTTTGGCAGTTGCCCTATTTTATATGATACAACATACCAGGTACAACAACATATAGGGCAATGGTCATTTGGGGGTATACCCCCTGGTTTTACGGCCATTTGGGGGCAGGGTCAAAATGCGCCCTCGGAACGCGCTCCTGCGGGCCCAAACAGGCCTCAAACGCCATTCCGAAGCCCTGGGGAGATGCCCGAAGCCCATGCCAAGCACGCACACAACTTTTATTTTTTTTCAGGCACGTCCTTGGGCCTAACGGGACGGCGGCGCACGAGGGAGTAAACGAAGTCCCCCCTTTGACCACATCTTGGGGGGGGATAACCCCACGTACCTCCTAACTCTAACCCTAACCCTAAACTTATCTACTCCCCCCGATTGACCACTTTTTTCACCCCGTTTGACCAAAACCATACCCCCTTTTGACCATCTGCGACAGCCCCAAAAACGACTACAGCAGTACGTATCCACGTCACCGCCCAACAGCCCGAATAGATCACGGGACGGAATACCCAGAACTTGGGAGTAGTCGGGATCGTTTGCCTCCCAAGAAATAAATTTCGGCACAACTATACAAATCAAATCTTTATAGACGATATGAAGATATCGGCTCGTCTGAGAAAACATGACGGTGATGGGGGAATCAGAACACATACGAGTACGTGTATACTCGGCGTATGGGTCGTGAGTTGCTGGGTGCTTGGTGCTTGGTGCTTCGTTCCTGGGTGCTGTGGATCATGGATGCGCGGTGTTGGGTTGTTGGACGGGAGGGGTCTTTGGGACACGAGCAACATCAGGCGCAACGACGGTCGTTAGTCTTCTTGAGAAGTGCTTTCCTCCTGTCCCCAACGTATCCATCCCCGACGGCAGGCTGGTGTGTTCGAGTACAGATCGCCAGGATCACACCCAGCAACCAAGCACCAAGCACCAAGCACCCAGCAACCCACGACCCATACGCCGAGTATATACATACGTATGTGTTCTGATTCCCCCATCACCATAGCAACCAAGCACCAAGCACCAAGCACCCAGCAACTCACGACCCATACGCCGAGTATACACGTACTCGTATGTGTTCTGATTCCCCCATCACCGTCATGTTTTCTCAGAAGAGCCGATATCTTCATATCGTCTATAAAGATTTGATTTGTATAGTTGTGCCGATATTTATTTCTTGGGAGGCAAACGATCCCGACTACTCGCAAGTTCTGGATGTTCCGTCCCGTGGTCTGTTCGGGCTGTTGGGCGGTGACGACGCGGATACGTACTGCTGTAGTCGTTTTTGAAGCTGTCACAGATGGTCAAAAGGGGGTATGGTTTCGGTCAAACGGGGTGAAAAAAGTGGTCAATCGGGGGGATTAGATAAATTTAGTAGGTACGTGGGGTTATCCCCCCCAAGAGGTGGTCAAAGGGGGGACTTCGTTTGCTCCCTCGTGCGCCGCCGTCCCGTTAGGCCCAAGGACGTGCCTGAAAAAAATCAAGTTGTGTGCGTGCTGGGCATGGGCTTCGGGCATCTCGCCAGGGCTTCGGAATGGCGTTTGAGGCCTGTTTGGGCCCGCGGGAGCGCGTTCCGCGGGCGCATTTTGACCCTACCCCCAAATGGCCGTAAACCCAGGGGGTATACCCCCAAATGACCATTGCCCTATAATATAGGTGGATGGTCATATCACTCTGAAGACGTATCATACGTACCCAGGTGCGTAAAATGGTTGGATAGAGTTAAGTTAATTGTGAAAACGCTTGGAAGAAAATAAAACAACGAAAGAGCGGGCGCAGACGCAGTGGAGAGCGAGGCACACTGTGGGCAAGTGGTTTAAGCCAAAAAATACATAACCGAAGACGGTTGAAAGCCAACCATAATACCCTGGTAGACATTTACACCCGGGACACAGCAGTATCTCTCAAAAATGGGTACAATTTATTTTTGGCCAATCGCGTGGCTCTCTGGTGTGTTTTTTACTTGATTCCAGGCTGTACCCGTTTTTGATTATTGCCGTTCTTAAAACAGCACATCTACTGGGAATGGAATCCGTGTTTTCAGGTTTATTGGTCGTGAAGAGTGTACGTACAAGAAAAAAAAAAAAATCCATCTTCCCCTTCACGAGGAGATGAACGTTACGGGGGTGTTTTTTTGTGTCATAATTCATACCTGGTAATATTCATGCTCTCACCTCTAGAACATGTGTACTGTCGTGGTGGAGAGTTTTGAATTCTTCGACTGCATGGACAACACCGATCTCATGTTTCGGAAGCTGGGTGGAGGTCCTCTTGCGAATGACCAGGTAACTATGCACACGTCTGCCTGTATTCGTAAATATCAGGGCATTTGACAAAAAGGGGGACACCCCCACTATATCGTGACAAAAAGGGGGACATCGGTTTTCGCCGCCGGGTACGCCCATGTACCATGTACTCTGTCAGATCGACTCGAAATTGAAACCTGATGCGTTTGCCACACTCACATGGCATCTCCCTACCATCCACAGCGTTTTTTCGTTTTTGTTTTAATATGTTTAGCGGGTGAACGAGAGCGATCAAAAAGGGGGTGTGAGCATATCCTCCTTTTTGTTATGCCTACGCGAGGGTATCCCCCCTTCCATCTACTAAGTTTGGAAAAGTCCCCCTTTTTCCGTAACGTCCCCCTTTTTGTCACGTTACCGAGAGATATCCCCGTTTCTGTGTCAAAAAGACCACGGGTGAGTCAAGGGTGAGTGACCACTCCATGTTCTGGTTGTTGTGGCACGCCCAACAGCGTCTAACGTCGAAAAGACCAACGGCCCATACCCAGCCAAACGTGGTCAGCATATCAGCATACGTGATGTACGTACGTATATAGCACAAATGATTCCGTGAGTACTGCCTGCATACCATACCGGTCTATAAGAGCAGGTCCTGTGACACGCACATCTCGTTCATAATCGTTGTTTCCAGGTGTGGCCCTGCAAAATCAATACATTACATTGGTTGGCGCCCTGTGCCCTGTGGTCCCAAAAATCACAAACATACGAGTATATATACGAAAATATTTCCCAAAGGATAGTACTGCTGTTCTGCTCCTGCTTGCTGCTGTACGTAAGTATATGTAATAGTACCGGTACCGACGTATACGTATACGCGTATATCAGGTACGTACCATGGCGTAGAGGAGATGAGAGTTATATTGTACAGTACAGGCAGTGAGCTGTTGAGCTGTTCGGTCACAGTGATGGTTAATATATGACTACAGGTATGCTTATACCGTTAATAATGCGCTGGGCCGTTGGATCGGTGTTGACAACCACCTCTGTAACCAGAACCTCGCCGCGGGTGCTTGGTAGTGTCCCCCCTTTTGTCACGATATATGGGGGGTGTCCCCCTTTTTGTCAAATGACCTACATATTATATACGTATACATATCATAATATGTCTAGCATTCTTTTCCTGTCCTTCTGTATTTCCCTAGGTTTTCCCTTTGGTTGCGTAGATACGTACGTATTCATTTTGTTTTTGATATTTTCTCTTCTCTTTCCTTGACTTTCGTGTGTGGCACGAAAACGAAACGTAACTGAGTAGGAAGCGCAACGCATCCGTGGTATGGGTGGCGCCCAAGGGAATTGAGACGGAGGGGGGGCGGTTCGTAGAGAAACCGCGGCTGACGAAAGCAGGAAGGAAACGGCAGATAGGGTAGCAAGGTACCATAATTACTAACTGGTAGAACCTGTCCGTAATACGGGCATAAGCCTGCCTCGGCTTCCTGGAAGGGGCTTTGGGTGTGCTCCGGTTGCCTTTCATTTACTGTCGTTCTTAGTCTTGCTCTGTTTGCGTTGTTTTTCATTCCATTTCATTTCGTTTCATTTGATTTGATTTTTTTTTTCGTCGCATCTCGCCTGGGAGAAGCACGACACTTCCTTTTTTGTCATGTTTTTGTTTGGTTGTATGACTGTTGATTTGCTTTATTATGTTTATTATGTACCAGTGTTATTCTTTCCTTTTCGCTTGATGTATACATATATTGTTTTGGGTAGCGGCCAAAAAAAGGTATACCTGGTCCGTTTGCGGCCAAAAACAGGTACATACTTAAATTCAAGTCGAAAACGCACTCTACGTGCCCTGCCATTGGTCCAAAACTCATTGTACCTGTTCTTGCCTCTTTAAAGCCCAGGTATACCGGATTTTGTCTACTCTGTTTGACTTTCACCTTTTTTTTGTCGTTATTACGCCCTTCATAGTTCCACCCTATGCCCGCTATACAAATGCCGACGTACGCGGAGACCCCCTTTTCCCTTCGCACCTCGCACCACACGCCACTCGAGTGACACACAAACATATCTGCCTGCACACCTCCGCCGAAATAATGCGACATAGAAGGCTCCCCTTCGGGATGGTGGTTGACTTGGAATACCAGGGGTGTCGCAAGCTGAGAAGGGAGAATACAGCAGCAAGCGTTCGTTCCTCATACTATTAATAGCAGCTACTCGTATACGTAGCCACCGGGCGAGCACGAAGAACATGAAAAAACTCTACTTTGCGTTGCAAGGAACGGCAGGTTCGTGGGGTGCGGTTTAAACTTGATTTTAGTATGTACCTGTTTTTGGCCCCGAACGGCCCAGGTGTACCTGTTTTTGGCCGCTGCCCTATATTTTTCTCTTTTATGCACCTGGATAGCTAGCAGGGTAGGTCTTGCCTGTCGTATACGGCATTGCATTGTCTGCTCTGCTTACTGCACTGAGCGTAGTATCTCTGTGTCGTAGTTTTGTGACCACATAATTATTAACTGGTACCTTTTTAGGATGAATACTCGGCACGGACACTGGGTGTGCTGGATGTCGACGGGTAGAAAGAAAGGTTTGATGTGAAGAACACACACACATGATACCAATGCATTTTCCCCGCATCTAACCATGCAGCACATAGCTCCCTCTACGATGACCGGATGCAAGCCCGGTGGTGGCCTTTTGCATTCGCCAATTGGTAAGATGATCGTGCACGCACGCCCTTCCATTCCCCACCAATACCGAGGCCCTAGGCTCGCTTCAATGAGCGGGCGTTTTCAGCCGCAAACGCCTTGTATATATATACCAGGTAGAGAACTCTTATGTTGCGGCTGACATGTCTAATGTCAAGATAATATGTGGTTCTCGCAGTGCATATATACACTGAATAAGAACGAGAAACGCTGAAAACGGTTTGAGCAGAAACAAATAAGAACCAGCAATTGAGAAACATTCGTCGAACATATTGGTGAGAGCAGGTGAGGGAACACGAACGAACTAAGAATTTGATCCTGAACGGCGGTCCCGCACTGCTGCTGTACTCTGCATGATGACGAATGACGCTGAACGCGAGTTCCAACAGATCCATCCGTCTAGATGCATGGTGCCCTCTTCGTCTTACAGCAGTAGAGCACTTGTCATCCCTACCCCACGACGCTTGGCGTTGGTTTAGATATGTAATTGTAAGGAAGAAAGTACGCACAAGGTTGCGAATTCCGTTTTCAAGAAGTGGTTCGGAGTAAGACGCAGCTCGACCTTCACGTGACTCGACTTATGCCTCACGGCGCTTCGATATTGGTGCAAGCCATGTCTACCGTATCGGTGAAAACCCGACGTGCATCGTCCCAGCATCGTAGGGACGCGAAGGTCTATGGTGATATGATGCCACAACAGAGCATGCGTTGCAATGAGCACACCAACCCCCCACTACTTGCCCACTATGCTTTTTGTTTGCAGCTGGTAAATTCACCTACTGTCTGTTCTCTATTTGTAGTGCCCCACGCCCCGATGGTCTAGAGGTAACCTCGAACGCTTCTGAACGTTGATGTCTGGAGTTCGAATCTCACGTGGGTCGGACTTTTGAGTTTATTTGCAAAAATAAATAAAAAACGGAATCAACTGCTGAGAGCGCCAATTAATAGTAGCGTGGGTAGGCACAATTCGATGCGAGTCGACGAGGGAAGGAAAGGCTGAAGTCTTCTCGCGATAAAAATGCAAGGCAAGAACCGTAGTGGGGGAGGAGGGAGAGGAGCCTACTTTGTGACCCCGGATCTGAGTTACGACCAGGGAGGAGAGAGAAAGGAAGGGCGAAGATAATAAATGGGATGGACAAAAAAAAAAAAAAAAAAAAAAAAAAACATTCTGTCCGGCCTCACGAGAGCCATTGTACGCAGCAGCAGTACAGCGCAGCAGCAGCACAACGCAGCAGCAGCAGCACAACAGCACAACGCAGCAGCAGCAGCAAGTATTAATAGCAATCGTTCGTTTCAAAAAAGTTTCCGCAACAACAACTCGTACTACCGCTGTCGAACCCCCCCGTAGAACCGCCCTACTTTGGATCCATCGGGATCTGAAGCAGCTCTACAGTAGGTCCAATTCTTCTTGGTGACATAGATTTGGATCTCCCGACAGCACTCACATGCCACAATCGCCGACGGTGCCTCGGTGATGATTATTCATTATACCAGGTATATTTTACTTGTGCTCTATTCGTAGCGAGCCAGGGGACGTGTGTGTGTGTGTGTGTTCTTCACATTAAACCTTCCTTTCTACCCGTCGACATCCAGCACACCCAGTGTCCGTGCCGATTCTTCATCCTAAAAAGGTACCAGTTCTGTGGTCACAAACTACGACACAGAGATACTACGCTCAGTGAGTAAGCAGAGCGAGACAATGCCATATTTTTTATTTTTTTATTTTTTTTTTTTTTTTTCCATCCCATTCATTATCTTCGCACTTCCGTCTTTCTCCCTCCCTAATAGTCGTAACTCAGATCCGGGGTCACAAAGTAGGCTCCTCTCCCTCCTCCCCCACTACGGTTCTTGCCTTGGTTTTTTATCGCGCAGAGGGTTCAGCCTTCCCAACGCTCGTCGATTTTCATCGAATTTTGCTAACTCACGTTCTCGCGCTTTCAGCTATTAATAGTCAAGATTTTTTGCGAGAAAAAGTCCTTACGGGCATGCACACGGGGGGGCTCGAACTAGTGACCTTGACGCTAACAAGTTTCGTGGTTACCTGCTAGCCCACCGAGGCGAAGCTGCGTGATATTATATGTATATACGTCAGTCTGTTTTTGGTATTTCCTCCTCTCTTTCCTTGGCTTTCGTGTTAGGCACGAAGACGAAACGAAATTGAGTGGGAAGCACCACGCATCCGTTGTATGGGTGGCGCTCAGGGGAATTGAGACGGGGGGGGACAACGGTTCGTAAAGAACCCGCGGCTGACGGAAGCAGAGGAAGGAGACGGCAGACAGGGTAGCAAGGTACCAGACCGACTATTAATATTTGGTAGAACCTGTCTGTATACTATTATACCGGTACAAACTCTGCTCCGGCTGCCTGGAAGGTGCTTTTGGAGTGCTTCGGTTGCCCATCCTTTCCGTTCGTTCTTAGTCTTCCTCTGTTTACGCTGTTTTCATTTCATTTCTTTTCATTTCAATTCATTTCATTTTACTCGTCTACGTCCAGCACACCCAGTGTCCGTGCCGATTCTTCATCCTAAAAAGGTACCAGTTCTGTGACCACAAAACTGCGACCCAGAGATACTACGCTCAGTTCAGTAAGCAGAGCAGACAATGCAATGCCATACCTGGTATACGACAGGCAAAACCTACCCTGCTAGCAATCCAGGTGCATGAAATAGAAAAAAGAGAAAAAAATGAAAATAAAAAAGCGAAAAGGGAAAAATAATCAAAAGTAAACAATGAAGCAAACAATAATCAAACAACCAAACAAAGGCATGACAAAATAAAAGAAAGAAAGGGTCGTGCTTCTCCCAGGGGAGATGCGACAGCCAATAAAAACCAAATGAATTGAAACGAAGAGAAATAGACTGGAAAACAGCGCCAACAGCGCAAGACTGAGAACGACAGGAACCAAAAAAAGCACCAACCGTACCGTAGTGGGGAGGGGTGAGAAGAGCCTACTTAGGGACCCCGGATCTGAGTTACGCCTAAAGAGGGAGAGAAAAGAAGGGCAAAGATGATAAATGGGATGGACAAAAAAAAATATATATATATACCCGTGGTATATATATATATATGACACTCGTAGCGAATGTACAGCAGTATTAATATATATGTGTGCGTGTGTTCTTCGTGCCTTTTTCTTGTCGACAGCAGTTTTCATGTGTGTGTTCTTCACATTAAACCGTCCTTTCTACCCGTCGACATCCAGCCGATTATTTTAATCCTATAGAGAGAATACCAGTTCTTCTGTGGTCACGAAACTACCCACACAGAGATACTACGCTGCAATGCAGCAAGCAGAGCAGACAACAATGTCTAGGCTCGGTCAGCAGATACATTGACTTAAGTTTGATACGCCCACGACGATACTCGAATGCGCATGATACAAGAACGGTGGGAATGAGGAGCGTGACAGACGCCTTCAAGTGGTCAAACTCCTAACTGCATTAAGCTACTGCGTTGGCGGCTCTTCTCTTTTTGCTGTGTTCCTGCAATTAATTGTCATTGATGGGATCGTTTTTTATTCTAAGCGATTTGGGTCAGCACATAAACCTTTTTTTACTGACCGGCAGGTAATTGATGGGTGTGCGTGGTGGGTGAGAGATTTACTGGGTTGGTCGGTTGGTCCCTCTGCTGGTAGTCCCACAATCACCAACACCACCCACCAACATTTACTGTTAATTAAGCGATGCGTGTCAGCGCAAAAACCTTGTACGAGTACAGAGAAAAATGTACCAGTAAACAAATACATCTGAATCATTTCATAATTCGTTTTTGTTGTATGATCTTTTTGCTCGTATTTTGTAAAATCTGTATCAGGTATCAGGTCGGTTGGTCCCTGGGCTGGTAGTCCTACAATCACCAACACCACCCACCAACATTTATTGTTAAGCGATGCGTGTCAGCGCAAAAACCTTGTACAGAGAAAAATGCAAACTAAGAAATCTGAATCATTTCAGAATTCGTTTTTATTTGTATTGTCTTTTTGCTCGTATTTCGTAAAATCTGTATCATTTCAGAAATCGTGTTTTATTGTCTTTTTGTTTTCTGCATCTCTCAGCAGCAGCAGCAGATAAGAAATGGGATGGACAAAAAAAACAAAATGCTGCTGCTGAACGAGTGCGTACCAGGAACCACCACCAAACCACGGGACGAAGCCACCACCAACCACCACCAGCCACTACGAGCAACAACAACTTCTGGTGCTCCTGCGGCTCGTGGGGCAGGGGTGGTGGCGGTGGTGGTGATGGTCGTCGTTGTGGTGTTTGCTGGTGATGGTGGTGTGTGTGCTGTGTGCGATGATGGTCTTCCTCTTCTCGTCCGATCATCACCGTTGTTGCTCTACTGCCGAGAAATGTGGTCTTCAGTTTCAACCCTTGACAGCCTTGACATGCCGTGACTGTCACCAAACAACTAGTTTTTAGTGTGGAACACGCCACCCTACACCCTTGACAGCGCATGTTTTGCCTTGCTTGACATGTCTCCTCATCGTTGCTATATACTACTGCTAGTTTGCTCTACTGCCGAGAAATCCCAGTGACACAATTTGGTACTGGCAACAGTTTAGGGCAGTCACTACCGCCTAGCTCTCCGATCTCGGCACGGCTTTCGACACGAATAGCACAGGACGGTCGGCACAAATAGCGGGCCTCTATCAGTCCCGAGCGTGTCTGAATCGGTTCAGTGTACGCGTCGCGCGCCAAAAAAAAGCAAAGCGAAAAAAAAAAGCAAAGCGAACGAAGTGCGAAGTGCAGACGAAGTGCAGACGAGCAGACAGACGAGCAGACAGACAAACCTCAATATTAAGGATTCTTTAAATAAAGCCACGCTGCGGCAGCTTTCAGAACTGTTTTTTGTCCGTTTGTGTCCGTTCGCGACCAGGGGGGTACACCCCCACGGGCACATACCCAACCATTATGAAGAGCATCTATTGATGCTTCGAAGGGCTGCGCCCTTCTCAGCATCAATATCTCCTCATTACAAGAACGGTGGGAATGAGGAGCGTGACAGACGCCTTCAAGTGGTCAAACTCCTAACTGCATTAAGCTACTGCGTTGGCGGCTCTTCTCTTTTTGCTGTGTTCCTGCAATTAATTGTCATTGATGGGATCGTTTTTTATTCTAAGCGATTTGGGTCAGCACATAAACCTTTTTTTACTGACCGGCAGGTAATTGATGGGTGTGCGTGGTGGGTGAGAGATTTACTGGGTTGGTCGGTTGGTCCCTCGGCTGGTAGTCCCACAATCACCAACACCACCCACCAACATTTACTGTTAATTAAGCGATGCGTGTCAGCGCAAAAACCTTGTACGAGTACAGAGAAAAATGTACCAGTAAACAAATACATCTGAATCATTTCATAATTCGTTTTTGTTGTATGATCTTTTTGCTCGTATTTTGTAAAATCTTTATCAGGTATCAGGTCGGTTGGTCCCTGGGCTGGTAGTCCTACAATCACCAACACCACCCACCAACATTTATTGTTAAGCGATGCGTGTCAGCGCAAAAACCTTGTACAGAGAAAAATGCAAACTAAGAAATCTGAATCATTTCAGAATTCGTTTTTATTTTTATTGTCTTTTTGCTCGTATTTCGTAAAATCTGTATCATTTCAGAAATCGTGTTTTATTGTCTTTTTGTTTTCTGCATCTCTCAGCAGCAGCAGCAGATAAGAAATGGGATGAAAAAAAAAAACAAAATGCTGCTGCTGCTGAACGAGTGCGTACCAGGAACCACCACCAAACCACGGGACGAAGCCACCACCAACCACCACCAGCCACTACGAGCAACAACAACTTCTGGTGCTCCTGCGGCTCGTGGGGCAGGGGTGGTGGCGGTGGTGGTGATGGTCGTCGTTGTGGTGTTTGCTGGTGATGGTGGTGTGTGTGCTGTGTGCGATGATGGTCTTCCTCTTCTCGTCCGATCATCACCGTTGTTGCTCTACTGCCGAGAAATAAATGTGGTCTTCAGTTTCAACCCTTGACAGCCTTGACATGCCGTGACTGTCACCAAACAACTAGTTTTTAGTGTGGAACACGCCACCCTACACCCTTGACAGCGCATGTTTTGCCTTGCTTGACATGTCTCCTCATCGTTGCTATATACTACTGCTAGTTTGCTCTACTGCCGAGAAATCCCAGTGACACAATTTGGTACTGGCAACAGTTTAGGGCAGTCACTACCGCCTAGCTCTCCGATCTCGGCACGGCTTTCGACACGAATAGCACAGGACGGTCGGCACAAATAGCGGGCCTCTATCAGTCCCGAGCGTGTCTGAATCGGTTCAGTGTACGCGTCGCGCGCCAAAAAAAAGCAAAGCGAACGAAGTGCAGACGAGCAGACAGACGAGCAGACAGACGAGCAGACGAAGTGCAGACAGACGAGCAGACAGACGAGCAGACGAAGTGCAGACAGACGAGCAGACAGACAAACCTCAATATTAAGGATTCTTTAAATAAAGCCACGCTGCGGCAGCTTTCAGAACTGTTTTTTGTCCGTTTGTGTCCGTTCGCGACCAGGGGGGTACACCCCCACGGACACATACCCAACCATTATGAAGAGCATCTATTGATGCTTCGAAGGGCTGCGCCCTTCTCAGCATCAATATCTCCTCATTATAAATATCAGAACATCGGGTTGATTTTTTTTTTTAATCCTCCGGCGGATGGGTAAAAATAAAGCTTACGCCCCCCACACTTCCACGTCTCACTGCGTCTCGTGTGTCAATTCACTCCATGCCCCCTCGGCGGTATCAGCCCTTGCTGCCTACCACTCCGGAGACTTGAGCATGTTGACCCGACCTGACCCCCGAAGGGGCCCGGTGCGGTGGGGATACGTAGCCACCCGAAGAGTAAATTCTCCGGGTAGTGTGGAACTTGCCGCAGCTCATCCACCAACAAAAACCCAGGCCAAGAAGCCTTCCCGCCAGACTATCAGTTACGATCCACACTACCCGTTTGGGCGTTAGTCCTCAGATTGATGGTAATTTCGTTGACGGAGAATATTAGAAGAATATTCGTGTTTTGTTGGGTAGCGTATGGAACGAATATCGAGGAAATACGTACATATTAGGGGGGAACTCCGTTACATTACGTAGAGTTCCTGGCTTATACTCTGTGTATTGAGTAAGAAGTATATACTCGATATGGTACACATTTCCATTTTTCATTTTGGTTTGAGAGTTGCCGGGTACGGACGTATAGAAAGTACCATAATTTCCGGATATTGTGTATGTTGTTGTCTTCACATTAAAAACCGTGCCGGTCTCTCTATCCCGTACCTCTATCTGTCCACCCTAATCCAACACTTGACACGGTGTATACTACACTATTAATAGTACTGATACTGACTACAGAAAAACTGCTGTGGTGTTGGTTGAAAATTGTTGTGTACACAACCGGGAGGCGGTTAGCAGTTAGCAACCGGGAGGCGGTTGTAAAAATGTTTTATGGGCTTTGGGGACTGGTTAGGATTTGTTTTTGCTTTTGACGAGTTGAAGCCGGTACCCTGGTGGTGTAGGTATAAGAAAAACAGCTTCCCTGAATTTGGTCGCAAGTATTACCAGGTATGACACTCTGTACGGTTTACTGATGACGAAAACGAGGGAGGTTCGGTGTATGATTTAGGCATCGGGAATTGTTACTTTTTCGTGTCTTCATTATATCGAGAGTGTTACGGCCTTAGAGAGGCATATAACGGTTGATTATTTGTACATGTAAGGGGATTCAGCGTTCTGGTATATAGCATGTAGATTTCATTGGGTTTATATACGTATACTATATGTATAATGTATATGTATGTGTGTTTTGCAAATTAATGAGATTTTTCGTATGATAAGAGTTGTGGACGCAGGGAGGCCGCACTGCGGAGGCTATGTTGGATGGTCTTACACAGTAGTGGGCTATCATAATGGTCTTCGGGTATATTCGAAGCAGGGCACTAATTAGTGGCTCGGCGTCTGTTGCGCGCAGCGCAACACGACTGCCAACACGCCTGTGGCGCGTGGTGCGCGCCGCAGGCGCGCAAGCCCCCCACAGGGCCCCCCGGAGTGCCCCCCGGGAGGGGCCCCCGGGAGGGGCCCCCGGGAGGGCCCCCGGAGGGCTCCCGGAGGGCCGCCGGAGGCAAAAGTTTTCACACCTCGGATAACGTAACACTTAACGTTTTATGTTAATGTTACGCGCCATCGGAAAAAATCGTAACATTACGTTACTACGTTATCTAAATTCCGGATTTTGTGATAACATAGTGTTAGTGCGTTACGATATTGGAGGGCGATCGCGTAACATTATGTTGGAGTGTTGCCTTGATCCCGTGATGACTGCTGTAGTATAAGCGTTACTACGGTGTTAAGGTAGGCAGCTAATAGCGAGTAACACTATGTTAGTGTGTTACCGAAATTCCTAGTTGCCATCGTAACACACGTTATAGGGATAACGTACATGGTCAATGAAGCGTTAACATTATGTTACCGTGTTATCGATATCAGCCCGCAGCGAGTAACGTTATGTTAGTGTGTTAGCGGAATTCTTACTTCCTGCCGTAACACATTTTAGACGGATAACGTACATACATGGTCCAATAAACGTTTACATAACACTATGTGTTAGTGTGTTAGCGGAATTACCAATATTACGTTATAATTGTGTTACCGTGTTAGCGACACCAGCCCGTAGCGAGCGACATTATGTTAGCATGTTACCTTATTCTTACTTGCTACCTTGGCACACTTGAGACTGATAACGTACATGGATAACACTACAACTAGTACGCGACACCAGTTAAGAATCTCTTAATTCTGATCAGGCTGGAATTCTTATGTAAGGCAGGGTGTGTCCTACACCATTTTCAGTACAAAAGAGGTCATGCTCTTATTTTCGTCTGAAAATTCAGCCTTAAATTATTTACTGCCGAGTTCTTAAGTGCTGTCGCGTACTGCATGTTAGTGTGTTAGCGGAATTCCTCGCGGATATCCTAGCACACGTTAGAGGGTTAACGTAAGTATGTATATAGTCAATAAAATGTTGACATTATTATATGTTACCGTAGCAGCGGCAGCAGCAGTCCGTATCGAGCGACGTATTGCCAGGCCCACCCTCCTACTGATGAGGGGACGAAGAAGCTCTGCTGCTGTAAATATCCTACAGCAGTAGGAGTGTGGTGGCACCTATGTTACGAAAATATCTGTTGTTGTGGACAGTTACGAATCACAGGTGCAGAGTTTTCGTCTTCCAATTATGCCGAATATCAATACCGCTTTGGGGAACCAGGAGACACACAATAAATTAAATACTTGTACAGAGGGTTCAAGGGTTACACCGACAAGCCGAGCGTAAAGCGACCTATACTGATGCTGCTGATGCTGCTGTTCTGCTGCTGCTGTACAGTACAGGACACCTAATAAGAAACAGGAAATCTGGTCCAGGCTGGATTTCTTATTCGAGATAGGGTGCTTTCTACACTAATTTCAAGATAACGACTCCCCAATTTATTATTTTCCTCTAAATCTCAGCCTGGCTTTCTTATCAGCCTGTTTCTCATTAGGTGTCCTGTTGTATGCTGACGATATGTTTTGCTTGAAATAAAAATAAATAGCTCAGACGGCACGCATACGTAGATGTTCATTCGCGTTGGTTCAGCACAATCAGTATTCCCCCAGCGTGATACATTGCAGATTTGACTACTGCAGGTACTGAGGTCGCGGCTCATATTCACTACGAATAAATTACTACAGTAGTGACTACTGTGTTACTGGAATATCAGCAAAATTGGATAACACGGCTAAATTATGTTACTCCGCGACGCCACTTTACCCCTAACACAGGTAACACATGTTAGAGCGTGGGAAGATCCAAAGGGTAACGTATTAATAGTAATATTACGTTGGATTGACTCCGGCCCCCACGGTAACTCAGTAACATAATGTTACGCCCGGATTGATTATTATGGTAACACAGTAACATAATGTTAAAATCAGATCTTTACTGACAGTGACACCGTAACATAATGTTAGGCAGACCTCGGCATTTAGGCTAACACCCTAACATAGTGTTACGCATCGGCCGGCTAAGACTGTAACGTATCTAACGTATGTTAAATGTTACGTTATCCGACCTTAAGGCAATCAGACTGGGGGTCCGAATAACGTAGTGTTAGTAGTGCGGGACACTATGTTAGTGTTATGTTGGTGTGTTATTTGTAACACAATGTTAACACTCATTAGAAGGGTAACACAATGTTAGTGTGTTATGTCTAACGCTCCGTGGACAGTAACATTATGTTATCGTGTTAGTAAATCTGCAGAATCGAGATATCGATCTGGGAATGTTAGAGTGATAACGTACGTTTTGGTTCAGAGCCTAACACTATGTTAAAGTGTTAGTTGAAGGACGGATCACGGTGTAACATAACGCTAAGGCGTGTGCACATTCGTGGGTTTCCAGTTAACACTGTGTTACCGCGTTACCGTGATTGCCCCTCCAGTGTTAACACTGTGTTACCGCGTTGCCGTGATTGCCCCTCCAGTGTGAACACTATGTTAGTACGTTGCCAAGTCCCTGTGGTAGGCCCCATACCGTAGATAATAAGTGTTATCCGAGTGTTACGTTTTCCGAGGTGTGAAAGTTTTGCGATCTATGCGCGAATATACGCCTCAAAACTAAGTAAAAAGTCTTTTAATTTATTTTTGGCTACGGCAAATAGCAAAAAAAGGTGCCTAATTTTTGTTTTCGACTGTATGGTGTGAGGAACCTAGTGTAAGGGGACAGGGTTAAGGGGACAACTCGTGCACCGGGTGCTTGGCACAGCCTTGCTCACGAAGAGCGGAGGGTCGAGTGTCGGGGTGCCATGAGGCAGATAGAAGAAGAAAAATGTATAATATAAATAGATTAACTGGGAGCAAGGGGGCCTCTTATCCCCAAGCTCTATGACCCTTGAAAACAGGTCAAACACAATTTGCAATATTAGGCAACCTCTCCGGGGAAACATAAAGTGTTCAATCAATCTCCGTAGATGAATTGCAGTGACACAATCAAGATATTGTACTATTAATAATACGTGGATGACACGTATCATATATTCCAGCACAATCACATCAGACTTTGATACGAGTAAATCCTACAAGGGTATCCCTAGCCAGGTCAGCCTATGTCTACAAGCTGAGAAAACACGAACGACGAACCAAGGGTATGCGCGGATCTGAATCCCAGATACCCCACTACCCCCCCCCCTATATTGGAGGGAAGAACCGGGCCGTTGTGATCCCAGGAAACAATAAGTCAACTTTGTTTTTAGTTACCCCCAACCCCACCAGCGAAAATAAAATAGGGGGGGTCTCTAAAACCAAGTTAAAAAAAGGGAACCAAAAACGAAAAAAAAAATGGTTTTCGCTCATTTCGTCCTGTGATCACAGCGATCCGGTTTGTTTTTCATTCTGACCTTCCTACAAGTGTGGTGTCGTTTTCTCTTTTTTTTTTACGCCCTTGGACGAACGGCTAAAAAACCCGTGTACGAGCAAAACGTTTCCTCCGTTTTTAGGCTAGTCCTGCCGACGACGCCAATTGTGAGGAACCTAGTGTAAGGGGACAGGGTATCCCTAGCCAGGTCAGCCTATGGAACGGGTACTCGTTGGTACTCACGTGTGTTGATTGCTTAGAGATAGAGGAAGAGCAGGTTTATTCCCTTTGCGTGATGAACGACTGAAAGCCGGCGAGATGGCCAAAGGCCCCATCTGGGAACCATCCCCGGTTCCCACATAAGATACGCCTCCCAAGTACTACCAATACGGTTCTTATACCTGATACCAGGTATTTACCAAACGTTTCCACATCATACCAGCAGTACCATAACAATGGCGAATAGGACAAGGGGCCTAAAAGATGTTCAATTACAACTAATTATCAAGACAAAACCCCCCCTATTGTTGCGCGCCCAAAAACGCGTGTTGCGCTGCGCGCAACCAGCCTCGCGGCATCTGTTCTGTTGCGCAAAACGGTTATTTTGACAGAATAAATGTTGCGCCAGCGCAACAGCGCAACAACTAATTAATGCCCTGGTATATAAACACGTATATATTATGTTGGAACCAGAAGTATTGGTGATGGAGCATACATATATATGTACAAAAAAAAACACTTCTTTCGTTTAGTAGCGTTTTATGCTATAATTGTGTCAGTATCGCAATCGAATGAGTATCATTCGTGTTGCTTGTCTCCATGGTCGACTATTTGTATTTACTGAAGTACAGGGAAAGGGTACCGAAATGGTACGAATCTACGCTTGCGCGAGCAAAAATATCGTTAACGGAAAGGAACAGCAGTTCATACTACGACATCGTACTTCTGCACGTGGAGCATGCCGATTGCGCGGCTCCCACCCGGCATCATGAGTGAGCTGAGCAAAATCATACAAATCAGACAGCATTGCAGTAACACCCGGCACGGTGGATGGACCCAGATGAACAACGGAGAGGGAAATAGAACGTCGTTAAGCCTGGTCGTGGTCGGCGAGGTTCCCAGTATCGGTTACATCTTGCGGTTCACGCAAGAGCATGCATGCCTACGTATAAGTACAAAACCTTGGATATAAGCAAGAAGAAGCCCCCCAGACGCCACAGCACCCCCCCAAAGTAACCACGGGCCCAAAGAGACTTGGGGCAACATGGCAAAACAAAATGAAGGAACAGACGAAATATCCCCGGCAAACATAATTCCTAAAACAATCACCCAAATGTACTAAACGCAACCTGAAAGCATGCAGCAACAGCTATACACGATCGTGAAATCTTGCCATCCATTTATTGCCCCCACAACACAAACTAATGCTCAAATCTTATCAAACAGATACAATATCCAGAGTATTAAAATGTAAGACAAAAGTGGACGCGACGCCAAACGAGGGCTAAAAAAACCACGAAGTCGAGGGAGGAGGTTCCGTAGATGGTTGCAGCCAAAAGTAGCGGAGACGACCGTCGTACGATAAGGGTCTATGAAGCAGTGGCCGCATGAACTTGTAGACCAGATTAGGGGGTCCTGAAAAAGCATAGGGCGGTACGGAAGATGAAGAGGGGAACAAAACGGCAAATCATAGGGGGGAAAAGTCAGATCTGTGCTTGGACAACGTACAAACAGCGGTTTTGAACTGTTTTCCCTACGGGGATTGGAACCGCACCGTAGCAAAAACCGTTCAACGAGGAACCGCACCAGATCGCACCGTAGGATGTATCACAAAACCGAACCGCACCGTAGGATTCACTAATAAATCTAAAAACCGCACCGAACGGCACCGTAGGATTCCCGATTTATGAAAACCGCACCGAACCGCACCGTAGGATGCAAAAACAAACCGAACCGCACCGTTGCATGTACGACTTCTGAAAACCGCACCAAATCGCACCGTAGGATGCATGAAAAAAACGAACCGCACCGTTGCATTTACGATTTCGGAAAACCGCAGCGAACCGCACCGTCGGACTCCTGATTTCTGAAAATTACACCGAACCGCACCGTAGGATGCATGAAAAAACAGATCCGCACCGTAGGATTTACAATATCGGAGAACCGCACCGAACCGCACCGTAATATTTCCGCCTTGTGAAAACCGCACCGAACCGGACTGTAGGATTTTCGAAACAAAAAACCGCACCGCGCACGGACGGTTAACCGTAAAGAACCCTGCTAATAAGTATATGCGTGTTCAGTATAAAGCCATGGAGATATATGGATGGTGCAGAAAAAAAACATTAAAAGAGTGACGACTACAACAACTCAGACATAATATAAGCACCGCGCCATACTTCCGTTTGGAAAGAAAAACTACAAAATTAGAGCCATCTATAGATGGACATCTACTGCTGTAGGTACATATGATATAACGGTACGTACAGCACAGATCTCCGATATATACCTGAAGGAAGCGAGTGACGACCACAACATACCAGCTATAGGAAAGTGAGAGTCGTCATCACGTACGTGCACGTACCTCCGTTTGATCACAACACACTTGAAATTGTAGCTATTCATATACATATATATATACAACGCTTTCCTTTGGAGTGGTTGTAAGGTGGGAGTTGCTTCTTGAACGAACACAATGTTTGCTTGTAGTTGGGTTTGGACTAGTCCGCCAAAGATTTCAGTTGTTTGGGGGATTAGTGTGGCCACAATGAGTAACAATTTTACAGTACATTAACATATAGCCTACTCGTACATCAAATCGCCCAAATAAATACAGGCGACGCAAGAAAATCAAAGTAGTAAAGTTGGCTTCCCCCCCCCGTACGCAGTACCTCAGCAGTAACAGAGCAGTATTAACAAACAATACAGAGCGGCAACCCATATACTGCGGTCTATGCCGGTCCAGGGACGAGTCGACAATATATACCTGTTTTTTTCATCAGACCCTAAGACACAACGAAGACACTCTGCCCTCGTACATTATAGGGGCGTTGTACGTATTGTATGTTGTATCATACTCGTACCTCAGAACGCACTTCGTACGGGTACGACTTTTGTTTACTTTCTAGGAGCAATATTATACAGAGGATTTTCTGTGAAATTCCTGAAAAACGCGTGCCTCTTACCCAGAGTCGGGAAGTGCGAAAAACAGCAATATATTCCAGCTGGGTGCGCAAATGTTTTTTCAGATATCCTTCTTAGAATATTGGAAGCGGCGATATGTATGATGTAGGTCAGGGACAAAACGTTTTTAGTTTTTTACATGTCGTACGTGGCGGTTGAACAAAGCTAGCTACTCTGTACGTACAGACAAACACACTCGTACAACAGAACATGGGAGCAGCAGCAGCAGCAGCAGCAGCAGCAGCAGTAGTAGCAAGTAGCAGCAGGTACAGGGAGAGCAGAGCACCAGGGTAGGACCCTGATCCTTGCCCCCATGTTCTTGTTTTCCTGTGATAGTCTGTCATGCGTTGATTTGCTTGAAAGTAAGCATACGTCCTGCTGCCTGTCTGCCTTTGCTTACAAAAAAACGTAGTGAGTAGTAGATGCCGCGTTCGCACGTCAAGGCAGATATATACTGACACATAGCCCGCAGAAGAACAGCAGCAGTAGTAGCAGCAGTGCAGCAGCAGCAGTGCTGCAGTACAGCAGAAGCAGTACGCCATGAGCTCTGCCTGATAGCCTGTATGATGGTATCTCTCTCTACGCTCACAAAATGCTGGTTGTGCAGCTATGCATCATGACCTCTCCAATATTATGATAGTCTGTATGTAGGTGCCTCTCCGAGGTGGTGCTGTTCAAATGCCGGCTATCGAGCAACTACGTCATGATGGTTGCGCACCAAAGCGCCTGCTGCTATACCGCCGTTACTGCTGCTGTTGCTGCACGTAGCGCCCACGCCCGCAGCCACATTACTTATGCATGCGCTATCGCAGCAGTTGTTGATCGGTACTGCTGATGCACACCATCAGCGTTGGCTGATGACCTGTATGGCGATGTCTGCGGCAAAACAGTTGGCGGCGAAGCGCTGCTGCTGTTCAAATGCCAGCCATACTCTGCCGTGCGTTGTCGTCGTAACCGACAAACTGAAGTACGGACTATAGACTAGTAATAGTTGTAGTCGTGCTGCTGCCAGCAAAACGTGAAGAGCTCAAAGCTATTCCGAAGCTGACTCGACAGCTGTTGGAGGTCTGGACTGCACTGTTTATCAAAAGTTGGGCAGAAAGTTGGGCCGTCTGTCGTGAGAAAGAGCTGTCTTTCGGTCCGCTCGTAACGACCGACTCCAGTTAACGTAAATGTCATGTCATCTATATATCGCCATATATCGCCATGAAGGTGCAGCAGTACGTGCAGTACTAGATGAACATCTATAGGTACATACAACGGAGCAGGCTTTGTACGGTTAATTAATACGCTGCCTGTACGACGTAGCGGTTTCGTTAGTGCAGTAGTGCCCCGAGAAAAGTGACAAAACCGCACGAAACCGCGGTTTTGAACGTTATATTCATACGGTGCGCCCTGGAGAAACAGCGGTTTTGAACTGTTTTCCCTACGGGGATTGGAACCGCACCGTAGCAAAAACCGTTCAACGAGGAATCGCACCAGACCGCACACCGTTGGATGTATCACAGCACCGAACCGCACCCCAGGATGTACTAAATCTAAAAACCGCACCGATCGGCACCGCAGGATTCCCGATTTATGAAAACCGCACCGAACCGCACCGTAGGATGCATAAAAAAAACGAACCGCACCGTTGCATTTACGATTTCTGGAAACCACACCGAACCGCACCGTAGGATGCATGAAAATAACGAACCGCACCGTTGCATTTACGATTTCGGAAAACCGCAGCGAACCGCACCGTCGGATTCCTGATTTCTGAAAACCGCACCGAACCGCACCGTAGGATGCATGAAAAAACAGATCCGCACCGTAGGATTTACAATATCGGATAACCGCACCGAACCGCACCGTAATATTTCCGCTTTCTGAAAAACGCACGGAAACGGACTGTAGGGTTTTCAAAAACAAAAACCGCACCGCGCACGGACGGTTAGCCTTAAAGAACCCTGCAAATAAGTATATACGTGTTCAGTATAAAGCCATGGAGATATATGGATGGTGCAGAAATAAACCATTAAAAGAGTGACGACTACAACATCTCAGACATAATAAGCACCACGCCATACTTCCGTTTGGAAAGAAAAACTACAAAATTAGAGCCATCTATAGGTGGACATCTAGGTACACGGTACGTACAGCACGGATCTCAGATATATACCTGAAGGAAGCGAGTGACGACCACAACATACCAGCTATAAAAAAATGAGAGACGTTATCACGTGCACGTACCTCCGTTTGAACACAACACACTTGAAATTGTAGATATTCATATATATACATATATCATGCAAGCGCAAAAATCGGCGCGCTTCGCGCGCCTTATTTTTTCTTATTGGGCTGCGCCAAGCGAAGGCTGTAGATGGCGATCCACGTGGAATGACAACCGCTCCTAGAAAAATAGGCCTGATAGATCGGGTTTAACGAACTTGCTGAACCTCTTTGCTCCCATTGGCGGACACGCTGGCTTCACGAACGTCAGCCCACCAAGCCAATCAGCTACGAGCCAGTGGTATTTGGGTTTCCACACCGCGAACCGCGAACCGGGGATGAGGCCGTATCATCCCTGGGTGGTGCTGGCTTTATTTTCGAGCGCCAGCCAATCAGCGATCAGCCGGTCGGGCTGGGGTTTCCATACTGTGCGGGACAGTTTCCACCTGGGGGATCGTTGTTTTCGTCCCCGGGTGGTCGGAGTTGTACTCCCCCGCACACAAACCCCTGACCATTATGTTAGGATCTTTTTGGAGACAAGCGTGCTACGCCCCATACAAACAGCCCCGCAAAATCTTGAAACAACCTATGGTCTAGTTTGCCAGAAATAGGATGATCAATATCGCGCCGAACGCGCCCTTACCAGTACCAACAAAACACCTACAATCTCACCACCAAAACCCGGGCTTGTACTCCCCCGCACACAAACCCCTGACAATTATGTTAGGATCTTTCTGGAGACAAGCGTGCTACGCCCCATACAAACAGCCCCGCAAAATCTTGAAACAACCTATGGTCTAGTTTGCCAGAAACAGGATGATCAATATCGCGCCGAACGCGCCCTTACCAGTACCAACAAAACACCTACAATCTCACCACCAAAACCCAGGCTTGAACCCCGGTCCCGACGGGTGTTGGCACTGTTTTTGTTCCCCTACGGTTAGGTCATTGTATCACACAAAGAAAGGGACCGTCGCCGCCACATGCTTTGTTAGGGTTAGGGTTTTAATAGCCTGCCCGCAACAACAAAGAATTTAAGTCCGATGGATGTTTGACACAGCCTGTGAATGCCTCACAGCTACCCTGGGAAGAAAAAAAAATGGATTCGGACACCAGGGGCGCGAGAAACACGCATTCCAACCATTACACCCACCAGGAGCCGCCCCACGACCCTCATAAGTGGGTTGCAGTGGCTATCCCCGCAACAACGAAGGATTTAAGCGGTACGGGTTTTTGACAGTCAGAGTACCTACAGGGTCAGAGTTGAACCTGTTTTACAAACTCGTGACCTGGGACTATGGCGTATATTACACTCATATTAATAGTACTTCTATTTCTTTATCTATACTTGCACTTCCCACTAGCTTTCGACAGGCTTTGTCGAAAGGCCGTTTGTGATTCTTTAATCCTAGGGAAAGCATTCCTCATACATGACACTCACTGAATGGTCGGTTTCGATCTTCACGTTGGTCGTGATCTTGTTCGTAGATGCAATCGATACGTTATTAGGTATGCTGCAGTTAGTTGCCGTCATAGGGTTAGGTATGCTGCAGTTAGTTGCCGTCATGTGTCATTTCAATGGACGAACCAATAGGGTTAGACCAAATGCCAACACACATTCGAGTGTTGTAACAAAGGATAATAGGTATTTCACACGTACGCCCTCAGGTCTCCAACCGCCTGTCCCTACTCTCTCACCGCTTCTTGTTCGTTTTCCTTGCGTGGATATCTTCAGGTTGACTCCTCTTGTGTCCTGTCACGATAGCTTCCTGCAAACACCGGTCTAGCCTCAAGCAATCATCCTCCAAGAGCTAGTGCTATACAACAGATCTCCAGATGAAACCTCCAACGATACCTTACGGCAAGGATCGCTATACTCAGACTCGGTTCGCTGCCACTCAAGCTTGTATCGGACCAAGTTCTCTTCCTTTTTCCCTCAATGGTTTTGTGTGTATATTTGGACGCTTTGACTGGCTACGAGAGCGGTGCGTTTCTCTAGACTGAACAGAGTTTGTACAGACCTAGGAATCATGCCGCTACGTATTTTACGTTACGTACGTCTCAATCCGCCGCAACACCCCCCCAGCGCGGTTTCCTAAGAATATCGTGCTAACGGGGCTGGGGACACACTGGAGTAGGAGTGAGGGCCTTTTCCCACACTTAGTCGTATTTTGATTGCCGTAAGGTTCGAATGAGTGGCGTCTACCATTTGCATGGAAATGCGTCACCCCGGGGGTAGGGACCCTGGGCCTCGCGCTTTTCCGCATTAGGTCCCAGATCGGTACTGCTGGACTTGCTAGAATTTATCATCAAGCGCACCAGCTGAAAGCCTCTTATCCACCACTTCCCGGCTTTTCCCGTTTACCCGGGTAGGCCGAGGTCTTGATCCTGCTAGCTAGTCGATCTTCGGCTAACGTCTTCTCCCGTTCTTCATCGAATTACACTTCGCTTCCTTGCGTTTACGGGGAACCGGATTGCGAATTCCCGGTTCTCCTAGCTTTCAGGATCTCACGTTCGTTGAGTTCCTCCCAATTTCCGTCTGCGTGCCGAATCCGCCAGTACGGTGACTTGTAGTCGAAGATCTTTGAAATGTGAAGCTTCTTATTTCCTTCAGCGTCCGCGAATTCCCTCCAAATCACGGTCTCCACGGTGTGTTGGTTCAACCCATGTTCACGGTCGATGCCATCTCTTTCCTTCCGCGTTAGCGTCCAAGTCGGCCTTGCCCGGCACTCCGCTCCGTCATACGTTTCCCGCAGTGCATGGAAAACGTCCAGTTGTAAAGGGGTGACACTGTCTCGCGCTTCCTCTTCGGACAGCCACTGCGACTCCGTGCCATCCACGAATCGTCCCTTGTATCGCCACTTCCAAGCGTTGCCCTGACCCATCACAGCCTCTCTGTCTATTAGGGTATACATGGGCGACGCTACAATCGACGGCTCCGCAAGTCCGAAGTCAACTCCCCATGCCAGGCGAGCAAACTCGTTCTCGAAGTCGTGACGGAGGTTGCCCGGACGTACGTGGAACATCTTGATGTTCGCTGCTGACGCCCGCCGTCGGCGAATCCCTCGCCCGTTCATCGTGACGATGTAGCTGAGTCCTGGTAAGATAACTTCAGTCACCTCCCAAGGTCCGGTCCAGTGCTCGTGGGCTGGTTTATGATGTATCCACTCCCTTGTCATCACAGACTCCGCCTCCTCCACCAGCACCTTGTCTCCGACAACAACACTGGTTCATACCGAGGTTCGACCGAATTCAGCATTCCGACTCTCACGAGTTTTCTGCCTGTTATCATGTATTTTCAATAGAGCATCTGTACATCCCGTACCTTCTTGTACGCTTCACGTTTGTCGGCCACGTACCTGTGAATCCCGCCCCTGAAATCACTACCATCGATCTCCGGGTGTGTAGCATCAAGTTGCGTGCGCGCATCACGACCGAAGAAAACTCGAGAGGGAGTCCGGCGTGGTACGATGGATCCACAGTACCGGCTGTGCGTACTCGTCCCATCTGCGAGGCCAGGTCTTGCATAGTTCTCCTAGTTTTTCGTGTAGGCACCCCCCCCAGTCTCTCCACCGTCCCCTGTGCACGTGGATGGTCGGCAGGCCCATAGGCGATTGTCACGTTCAACCACTTGCATAAGTGTTGTATCACCTCTGCAGTGAACTCGGATCCCGGACCACTGCGAATAAACAGCGGTAGCCCAAAAGTAAGCATCACTTCGAGTAGTTTCCTCGCTACTCCTAATGCTTCTTTCGTGGGGAGCGGGAAGGCGAACAAGAACGTGCTGGCTTTGTCGACTGCCGCCAGTAGAACTTTGTTGCCTGCGTCCGACTTCACCCCCATGTCCTGGATGTCGACTTCGAGTACCTCTCCGGGTCGCAGAAACCTCGCCGGTAGCAAGGCAACCCGTTGACTCGCTGATCGCTTGCGACGCCTGCACCCACACGAGAGGACGTAGTCTCTCACGTCCCTGATAAGGGTGGGCCAGCAATACCGACGACTAATAAATGGTGTAGTTCTCGCCGCCCCTGGATGCCCATAGGTGCTGTGCGCCAGCGCCATAATCCCTGGAACGAGAGATTGGGAAACTGCAAGTCGTGGGACCTTTCCCAGAGGTGCTACCCACAAGAGGTCGTTGTCGTCCATCACATGTTCGCACCTCCTGCTCCTCGGTTTCCCGCTTCCTGGAGTTCTTTCCGAATCCTGCCAAGTACCATATCTTCGCACTGCCTCTGTACCAGTTGTGGCGTATCCTGGAGAATAGCTGTCACGTTTTCCAGCATGGACGGCTCCGACCGCTGGGACCCCTTGGCCTCTGTCCCTGATCCGCTTGAACGGTTGCTGGTGTCCTTCGGTGGTTCCTCCAAAGGATCTCGTTGCCGTTTCGGTTTCGGGATGGGCTCTCTCTGTCCCTTGCGTTTGCGTGGGCGATCAAATTCCACTCCTAGCTCAGTACTAGTGATTGTCTGCGCCGGTGCATTCTCCATATCCTCCTCCTCAGGTAACGGCGGTTCTGCCTCCCAGACACCTCCCGGTTCCTAGGGAAGTGGCTTTCGCCTTCGATCTCGTGACCGCTTTTGTCACCCCCAAGGCTTCTGCTGCTGCGAGGTCATCTTCAAACACCATGCAGGCAAATCCTTCCAGTTCCACGAGTTCTGGCACTGGTTTTCGCAGTAAGCCTTGAACAGGTAGTTCAAATAACACTGCTATAGTAGCATTGGAGGAGACGTGAAATCTGCGATGACGTTCGCCGCAGTGTTTTGGCTGACCGTCTGTGGGATCACGTAGTGTTCCTGTCCTGTGGTGATCTTGGCGTAGTCG